>OY992887.1:39371583-39691583 GCA_963921405.1 Cepaea hortensis | reverse complement strand
CGTTCTGAATATAATATTTGTGCACTTGTGCCTCTACCCGACACTCGTTTCTCTCTCTCTCTCTCTCTCTCTCTCTCTCTCTCTCTCTCTCTCTCTCTCTCTCTCCCTTCTATAATGTTTCTCTTTAGCTTTCACCTTGTCACTCACTCACTCACATACTCACTCACTCACTCACTCTTTCACTCACTCACTAGCTCACTCATTTACTGATTCTCTTACTTGCTCACTCATTCATTCGCTCGCTCACTTGCTCACTCAGTCACTCATTGACTCACTCGTTCCCTAACTCACTCATTCTCTAGCTCACTGATTCACTCACTCACTCACTCACTCATTCACTCACTCGCTTGCTAGCTCGTTCACTCTGTCACTCACTCACTCACCCACTCACTAACTCACTCACTCCTCTTTTCTGTATGTATGTTGTCTTAATCGTCACCACACCACCTCTGATTGTTCAACCACTACTTCAATCTCCTGTTCTGAAAGTTAAATCTATATTCCTCCCTACCTCTAAAAACCCAGCGTATTATGCTCACTCTATTTCACTCTCTGTAACTCTCTCACATACTCTCACTCTCCCTCTCTTCATCTACTTTTCCTTCTCTCCCTCTCCTTTTCTCCCTCTCTCCCCCTCTCTCTGTCTCTCACTCAGGCACTCAAACCCTCTGTCCCCTCACAATCGCTCTTCGCGCCTTCATCTCGAATAATTCGCCAGCAGTGAGCCCGTGTTGCAATATTTCTGCATTAGCGTCCAAACACCACCCTGGTAGCTTGTCATTGCTCACGCCTCTGGGTCATCCTGCAACTTCATATGCTGTTAGGGTCAAGGACCTTTGTGATCATGTTGAATATTTGTTACAGGGGCGTGGAGAGCCCTCAGATTCCTTTAGCCTCCCCATGCCTCATCTCCAGGAAATACTTTCTTTCTCCACCATTTGCTATGCTATTTTTCGTATTTCTTTCTTTATCAGAAATCTATACACGTGATTGCTTATGCGGACAACTCGTGTTGATGTTTTTGTTGTTGTTGATGATGGTATTGTTGATCAAATATGGGTCGAGGATCCCACGTTGTGGCCCTGTTTCTTTAAGTTAAATCGGCATATAGTTAGTTTAATTCCGTATCATGCGTTTTTTCATCTGGCTTCAATTGACGTAAAAGCTTTTCTATACCTGCCATCAATCATCATCACCATCTTCAAAATGTGCCCTGGCGATAAGCCTGACACACTATCATTAGAGTCTCGTCATCTCGCACTATCATTAGAGTCTCACCATCTCACACTTTCATTAGAGTCTCACCATCTCACACTTTCATTAGAGTCTCACCATCTCACACTATCATTAGAGTCTCGTCATCTCACAATATCATTAGAGTCTCGTCATCTCACACTATCATTAAAGTCTCGTCATCTCACACTATCATTAGAGTCTCACCATCTCACACTATCATTAAAGTCTCGTCATCTCACACTATCATTAGAGTCTCACCATTTCACACTATCATTAAAGTCTCGTCATCTCACACTATAATTAGGGTCTCACCATCTCACACTATCATTAGAGTCTCGTCATCTCACACTATCATTAGAGTATCGTTATCTCGCACTATCATTAGAGTCTCACCATCTCACACTATCATTAGAGTCTCGTCATCTCACACTATCTTTAGAGTCTCGTCATCTCACACTATCATTAAAGTCTCGTCACCTCACACTATCATTAGAGTCTCACAATCTCACACTATCATTAAAGTCTCGTCATCTCACACTATCATTAGAGTCTCACCATCTCACACTATCATTAGAGTCTCACCATCTCACACTATCATTAGAGTCTCACCATCTCACACTATCATTAGAGTCTCACCATCTCACACTATCATTAGAGTCTCACCATCTCACACTATCATTAGAGTCTCACCATCTCACACTATCATTAGAGTCTCGTCATCTCACACTATCATTAGAGTCTCGTCATCTCACACTATCATTAAAGTCTCGTCATCTCACACTATCATTAGAGTCTCGTCATCTCACACTATCATTAAAGTCTCGTCATCTCACACTATCATTAAAGTCTCGTCATCTCACACTATCATTAGAGTCTCACCATCTCACACTATCATTAGAGTCTCGTCATCTCACACTATTATTAGAGTCTCACCATCTCACACTATCATTAGAGTCTCGTCGTCTCACACTATCAGTAGAGTATCGTCATCTCACACTATCATTAAAGTCTCGTCATCTCACACTATCATTAAAGTCTCGCATAAAGTGTGTGTTCTGGTCTCGATAATGCTATGTGCCTAAACCATCCTTATATCTGTCTGTGTATTCGATTCGCTCTTTTCCCATCGAGTTTGCCACTGTTAGTTATTCCTGGGCACTCTTTCCCCCAGGGATACTGTGTTGGAACATGGCGACAATACTTAACACCCGTCAATTAGTTAGTTTGTTAGTCAGTCAGTCAGTCAGCCAGCCAGTCAGTCAGTCAGTCAGTCAGAGTGTCAGTCACTCAGTCAGTCAGTGAGGTAGGTAGTTAGTTAGTTAGTTAGTTAGTTAGTTGGTTGGTTGGTTGGTTGGTTGGTTGCTTGCTTGCTTGCTTGCTTGCTTGCTTGCTTGGTTAGTTAGTTAGTTAGTTAGTTAGTTAGTTAGTTAGTTAGTTAGTTAGTTAGTTAGTTAGTTAGTTAGTTAGTTAGTTAGTTAGTTAGTTAGTTAGTTAGTTAGTTAGTCACTCAGTCGAGGTTCCAACTTCACGACAACGGGTCATCCCCAATATGCTCCGTTCCTGTGCCAGTGAATATCACACAAAATGCTCCCCACTGTTCAATGTGAAAAGTGGAATAGGCAGGAGTCTCGGCAATCCAACAGCCCGCACAGGTACACTGTGCTTAATGGCTGCCAGAATGCCAACACAAAATTAATCCACGAAAACCACAGTTCATCGTCGATGGGCTCGGCAGTCACTAGAAAGACCTCATTGACCCGGGTTTTCTCACGTGGCTCGGTCTTTCACCGCAGGGCGAGCCGCCGAAAGTGTCGCATAAAGCACGAACTCCGCAGCTTCAGCACCGGCTCCCGGGAGTCTCCCGAAAAATGCACTCGTAAACCGAAAAGGCAAATCATTAAATTCAGCAACAGCCGGTAGCCATTGTTCCGAACATGCAGTTCACTGTACAGGACAGATGTAAAAGCATTCCCCACGAATTTCACAGCTCACAGTGTCGCCCACGCACTCACTCAGTAGCAGGGCGACGGAACCATGCACTATCAGTCCAACATGAGGAAAATGCGATTGCAAACCGTAGCTGCAAGCATAAATACGCCACAGGCCTTAACGGTTCAACGCCTAACCGCCATGTCACAGAGACACAACCAATTTATATCTACTTCAGGTCAGCCCATAAATGGTCTTCTGAACCATGACCTGGTTATATAGACGTAAAGATTCAGTACTGGTCTTGCCCGCTTGATTGATTTCTAGACCTTGAAAAGATAAAGTAGAGCTCTGTAATACAATTACCATTAAGATGGTGTTTTATTATTCCACCTAGAGAAAGGTCTCGGTACCTACCTTTCATCGATAAATGCGAGCCTTCCAGGGTATCGACCCGAACGCCATAAAACGGACTTAAGAGTTAAATGCTCATTCTTCCAGATGATTCACAAGTAACGAACAACCACACCTTAGCACTAAACAACTATATCTTGGCACTAAACAACCATACCTTGCCACTAAACAACCATACCTTGGTACTTAACAAACATACCAAGGCACTACACAACCATATCTTGGCACTAAATAGTCATACCTTGGCACTCAAGAAACATACACTGGCACTAAACAAACGTACCTTGGCAATATATAACCATACTTTGGTGATGTACAATCATACCTCGACACTATACAGCCAAACCATGACACTATACAACCAACCCTTAGCACTGTACAACTATACCTCATCACTATACAACCATACCTCGACACCATATAACCATACTGTAGTACTGTACAACCATACCTCGACACCATATAACCATACTGTAGCATTGTACAACCATACCTCGACACTATATGACCACACTTTGGCATTAGACAACCATACCTCGACACTATATGACCATACTTTGGCATTAGACAACCATACCTCGACACTGTATGGCCATGCTTTGGTGATGTACAATCATACCTCGACACTAGACAGCCACACCATGACATTATACAGCCACACCCGTGACACCATACAACCAACCCATGGCACTGTAAAACTATACCTCATCACTATACAACCATACCTCGACACTATATGGCCATACTTTGGCATTAGACAACCATACCTCGACACTACACAGACATACCTTGACACTAGACAACCATACCTCGACACTACACAACCATACCTCGACACTAGACAACCATACCTCGACACTACACAACCATACCTCGACACTACACAGACATACCTCGACACTAGACAACCATATCTCGACACTAGACAACCATACCTCGACACTAGACAACCATACCTCGACACTACACAGACATACCACGACACTACACAACCATACCTCGACACTACACAGACATACCACGACACTACTCAACCATATCTCGACACTACACAGACATATCTCGACACTAGACAACCATACCTCGACACTAGACAACCATACCTCGACACTACACAGACACACCTCGACACTATACAATTATACTTCGACACTACACAGACACACCTCGACACTACACAACCATATATCGACACTAGACAACCAATTCCTCGACACTATTCAACCATACACGACACTACACAACCAATACCTTGACAATCAAACATTGATATGTTCGACAACTTCTCGAGGATGTATATACTGCTGTTGCTAATCTGATTTGGTGTAAAATCTGTTGGCCAAATGTCACGCAGTGTTATTTCCATGTGTTTATCTAACGTATTTTTTTTTTGGGGGGGTGCTTCTAATGTGCTCTGTTTATCTCGTCCCGATATATATATAATACTTATCCTTTACGTGCCAGCCCCGTGCGTGCAGAAAGGTGATGTTTATGCAGGCAGCTTTACCAATATCTTCCTTTTCTTCTTTTGTTCGCTTGAAATTTGTCTATAACTGCAATGTTGTCTCTTGTGTGAGTTTAACTTGTTGTTTAGTTCACTCAAAGGTCCATAGAATTGTTATTCCATTGTTGTTTCTCTAGGCCAGAAGGTTTGCCTGGACATGTCGTATGTTGGGCAGTCTTGGAGTATGTGTTCTGCTGTCTGCGACGCCATTCCACATGTACACATGGCTGATTCACCAATCTTGAATTTTGTATACCTGTGGTGCTGTCCTATTCTGAGGCGCAGAATAATCATTTTTCTGGTCTGTCCATAAGATGGTGGTCATCATGAGCTGGATTTTGTGGTTTTCTGGCTGATTTGGTTATACTTTTCTTTTGGTTGTATGTAACGGGTAACCGTCTCCGTGGCGAGGAAGTTACGGACGCGATTCGTAATCCCGGATACCCGGATTCGAAACACAGCGGTGCTGTTTTTTTTTTTGTTTTTTTTTTTGAACATTTTAGACAAATGTACAGGTGCCGGTCGTTCAGAAATCAATGGCAAACAACTGAATGTAAATCTTGCCCAGGAATCACGAACAGCCAAAATGTTGGGTTGATTGCTACGTCCTGTGAAGGACATGCAACTAATATTTTTTATTTTTGTAACGGGTACACCAGGTTGTTCTTTTATTGCTCTTTCCTTAGCTAATAGATCAGCTCTCTCGTTTCAGGGTACTCCACAGTGAGATGGTATCTATTGTTTGATTACCTTACGTTGACTGCTAAGTTCAGAAAGTAGTATCCATAGTGCTGGCAATTTCCCAGACAGGAGCGCCTCAAGCACTGATTTTGCATCTGTCGATAGCATCACAGTTGTTGTACTATGGCTGATATTTAATAATTTCTTTGTTGCTATCTTGATTGCTTTATTTCTGCATCATAATTATGGCAGTACTTTCCTGTTGGTACTTTTGTCTCTAACATTATTTTGGTATTTTATGTACACTCCCGCTCCTCCATTTCGAATTATGTGCTGACCCATCTGTTTAGACTCGGATCCAGAGGTCCTGTGGGTATTCTTCATCAAGGAAGCTGAGAGTGGCAGTTCTGCGCGGTACACTGTTCTGTTCTTCCTTGTCAAATAATCCTCTCACTCTTGTCTGGATTTGTAGTGATAGTCTATGTTACTCTTTCCATAGTATTCATTCTGAAATAATTTTCAGGAGGATACCAACTGTGGGTATATCGGTGGTTTTTCTATAGAGTCATTTGGCCTGGTGGATAAAACTGCATCTTTTCAACCGCCCTATAGCTAGGTTTCCAAATCTGTTCTTAATAGGGTGGCCTGGCATGCTGAGGAACGTTTCTGCTTGTATTAGTATTTTCCCATCTCTATTCTCTCTGGGTGCTTGTGTCCTCCCCACCTTTTCCATCTCCACTATAGGGGTTGATCTCATCCCTCCGGTCATGACTCTTAAGTGCTTGATTTTACACCTTGTCCTGCTCTTGTAGTGTGGTTTTTTATGATGAACACCACGCAATTGACCCGTATTCCAAGTGTGGCCGTATGCTCTGTTGTTAACTTTGCTAAGTATTTCTTAGTTGCTAAGCTAACTTTCCCACTGGCTCCCCGTGTGGTTCCACTTAGTTTTCTCAGGATGGCTATTTTCCTTTTCGCTTTTACTACTGCTTTGTTGATGTTCTTTCTCAAAGTCAGCCTGTCATCAAATGTTACCCCTAGGTATGTTGGTTCTTTGTCTTCTCTTAGGGCTATTCCATTTATCTGGATGATGCCTGCCTTTTGTTTCGGGGAGAGTGTAAGGAGTGTGGTGCTGCACCTGTCAGCGTGCATGCTGACACACACAGCATCTCTTAGCCCATCCACCTAATGCATCTACACTTTTTTGTAGCTATCTGGTTACACGTGCATTTGTGCTCCACGGAACCAGGTCATCAGCGTACAATGCCACTTTAATTCTAATTGTGTGTATGTATATATATATATATATATATATATATATATATATATATATATATATATATATATATATATATATATTTCAGTCCCGAAGGATTCTAGAGTTTTGCCGCTGGGAACGTACTTGACATCACCGCTGGTGACTGTATAATCCAATGCGAGAGTGACAATCTCTGTCACAGTTTCCGCATCTGTAAGACGAGGCAGGTCCCGCAGTAAATGACTGTATTGTATGCCTGTACCGCCTATCCTCAGTTTGTTGGATCAGATTGCGCTCAAAGAGCACAAGTCCGTTTCGTACATCTCTTCTCTGGGAACATCTGTCTGTTGAAACTATTTCCCACGTGTCTGGATCTATGCTAACGGTTTTCATATCTTCTTTACACACATCCCTATATCGCATTTGGGGTCTTCCAGTTGGCCTCTTCCCTGTGGCTACTTCTCTTATAAGAGATCTTTGGGGATACGTTCATCCTCCATTCGAGATACATGGCCCAGCCACCGGCGGTATCTCTGCTTGAGAGAGTGCACTGTGGTAATATCCGCTCTTTCAAGCACGTGTTTGTTTGTTATATGGTATTTCCAAGATATGCCCAGGATACGTCTCAGACATCTGATATGGAAGGAATTCAGCTTTCTTTCCTGTCGTGAGTGCAAGGTCCACAGACCCATACAGTAGTATGTTAACAACACAAGCTATATATACTCGAACTTGTGTGCGCTCTGTTAGTCTATTATTCTCCCATATTTCTTTTAGTTAGCCTGGAAAGTGGTGCGGCTGCCTTTCCAGTGGGTCTGCCGATTTCTGTCTATAATGACTCTTGCTATAGATATGTAGTACTCAACCTCAAGGGGGTAACGGCAGCATAGCTGTTGATTGTCATGGGTTGGATCCTCAGCTTAAATATAATATTTTAAACGTTGGCTGTCAGGGCCCTCCAGCCTAACATGGGCACTAAGAATGTCTTGGGAAGTAAAGAGGACCGGCGTGGTACTGACCACGTCACCCACAGAGTTCCCACTGGTCTATACACATACGGATCTAGTACCACATGCGCTATGTGCCTTAACGCTTGTTCAAGGCTCCTTTACTTACCTCCAGACGAGATGAGGGTTGCTGACGGGCAAGGACGCTGACCAGCCACTTGTTGGCCATCTGTTTGAAACCCATCTAGTCGGGCCTGTACAGATTCACCTGGGCGCCCCAAGTCCATTCAGCTGCTTACCAGGAAATGTTGTGAAAAATAAATGCCCCCGACGATGATATCGATTGTCTAGTTTTATGTGGACAAATAAACTTGGAAAGTTAGTGACAGTATACATACTTGATGATGAAAGTACAACGGGAAGATCAAGAGATAAATACCTGGAGAGCCTGGACACGTGGCATAATCGCGTCAAGAACATAATCATGCCCCGAGACTCTAGTAATAGTTGACTTGAAGTCAAGAACCAACAACACAGCAATTTGGACATTTCCATACACGCTCTATATCCATCTTCAACAGCCAGTGAAGAGTCCAAATAATAACGCCACCTTTGTATGATTATTTGTCAGTCCGGCCTTTCCTCGGAGTACTGAGTAAAGATCAAGTCTGCAGTCTCTTAAGGAGCATCATTCTCACCAGGTCATAATGATTTATCTGTTCTTCCACACTATTCGCATGTTTCCAAAGGGCCCTGACCTGGTCTACCTTATCATGCATCAATACACTACCACGCAGTGCAGATCCATCACATTTGTCCACCTGCAAGGCTACCCTGGAAAAGATCCAACGGTGGTGGTAGTATGAACGGCGAACCTTGACAATCTACGCTTATCGAAGTGGAATATGAAAATGAACATGATAACGATGCAGATGATGATGACATCCAGCTTACAATGATGCTTAAATATAGAACTAAACAATGTTAATGTGGTTAGTGAGGTCAATACTGAACATATGGTGTGCTGACATTATTTGACCGTATCGTCCACTAGCTCACCCAAATAATCTTCTTCTTCAGCGTTTCGAGCCATTGAGGTTCTTTGCTGCAAATACAATCCGTCTCCATTCGTCTCTCTGGTGGACCTTCTCTTGCCAGTCGTTGATTCCAAGTGCTTGTAGGTCTGTACATGTATTATCTCTCCACCGCCTTCTTGGTCTACCTCGGGGTCTACGGTCATTTATTTCCTGAGTGTAAGCGAGTTTTGTTTCCCTATTATCTTCCATTCTTTCTATATGCCCCAGCCATTGTAGTCTATTAGCCTTCATGATACCAGTGATTAGCGCGGACTTAAACAGATCATAAATGTCTTTGTTACTTCTTCTTTTCCACTCTCCACTTTGTGTATCCCTAATGGGTCCAAAGATGCGTCTTAAAATTTTGTTCTCAAAGGTTTGTAACAAGGCTTCGTCTCCTTTCGTTGTACTCCAGGTTTCAGAGCCATACAGCACAACTGGTCTGATCAGTGTTTTGTATATTGTGATTTTGGTGTTACGAGATAGCGCCTTTGATTTTAGTAGATGTTGTAGTGCATAGTATATCTTATTTCCAGAGTTGATTCTAGTTTGTATTTCTTCCCTTATGATGTTGGAGCAGTTGAAGATTGTACCCAGGTATTTGTATGTTTCCGTTCTTTTAATGGTCATATTATCTATTTGTATGTGGCCAGAGTTTCTAGCCATTCCGTCTCTTGAAATTACCATATATTCTGTCTTATCTTGGTTGATAACCAGCCCCATCTGTTGGGCTTTTCCCTTTAAGTGAGTCAATATTTCCAATGTCTTTTGTTCACTTTGCCCTATAATATCTATATCATCTGCATAACCAAGCAGCTTGGATGTTCCTCCAATATCACATTCCTCCTTTACCTTCCTTACAACTTTCTCTAGAGCCAGATTGAAGAGTAGCGGCGATAGTGCATCACCCTGTTTCAAGCCAGATGTTATTTGGAAGGGGTCTGATTTCCTGCCTTTATATGTTACTATATTATAAGTATCTTCCATGCATAGTCTGGTCATGTTGATTAACTTCCTTGGTATTCCAAATTCCTGCATAGCATTCCATAGACTATTTCTATGGACACTATCATAAGCCTTTTTAAAATCCACAAAAATGTTATGGAGATCTCTTTTATATTCCCAATGTTTCTCGGCTATTTGTCGTAAGATAAATATCTGATCTATTGTTGATCTGTTTTGTCTAAAACCCGCCTGGTAGTCACCTAATATGTCTTCTGAATATGGTTTTAGTATAATAATAAAAATAAATAATATCTTTTTAAAATTCTATTTCTTACCTGGTGTGGTTTTGAAACCCTTTCTTCGACAGTTTGTCTAATTTGCCATTACCAGTTTAGTTCGAATGACCTGTAATCCACTGCGATAAAAAAAAAAGTCTACTATTCTTTTTTATGCTTTGAGGTGTATTGTTTACATATCTTTATAGACTCGGTGAATAATATTGTAATACACATGAGCCACCTCTTCTTCTTAAAACATTCCCTGGTGCCCATTTTAGGCTAGGTAGATTTGGAAAGTCAAGGATATTGTAAAAACATCCCCGACTTGATTGGTATATTTTTTTATTTTTTTTGTTTGTTTGTTGTTGTTTGTTGTTTGTTTTATTTTTGCGCTCGCTCGCTGGCTTTGGACTCAAGCCTGGTCTATGCACGTGCTACTACTTTGTGGTGCACTGAACTGATTTTTGCCTGTATATTAGCTTTCTGTATTAGCAGCGTCCCTCGCCTTCAGGCGAACCCACTTAGACTTCAGAGGTACTTTTATTTTATGTCCCCAAATCAAGGAGGAGAAGTCAACATTTTAGTCCCACTGATTGGCGTAGGAATTGAACCCGTTACCTTGGCATCAGTACACCGGGTGTTTAAGTGCGAGCGCGCCAAGCCCAGAGAACATTGTGGAGGGGTGTTTTCGGTTGTAACAATGTGGTGTTTCAGCATAGCACATGCGTATCGGATAAATTGATAATGATTCCTCCGCAGAATTTAGATATTCTGTTGTCAGCAAATTCAATTTCACATTTTATGGAAAGAGGTAAAATATACACTCGGAAAGAGGCAGACCAAGAGAAATATTGCTGGATGGACTAAAGCTGTATCACGGAGACAGATCATCGCAGCTTGTTTCACAAGTGAGGGCAAAGTTAAGGGTTAAAAGGTTAGTGGCCGTGAAATATATATCTGGATAATAGGGTGTATTTTTAATGACTGTGCAGTGTTTAAAACTATACTTTTGTATGGGTGTGAAGCGTGGACAATAAGCGGTCATGCTGAAAAACAGCTGATGGCTGTGGAAATATGGTTTCTGATGAGAATACCATGGACAGACAGAAAAACCAATGAACAAGTCCTTCAAGAAACAAATGAAGATCGTAAGCTGATTAGAGACATTAGACGTAGACAGTCACAATTTTTTGGGCATGTTATGAGAAGAAATGAATTGGAGAACTTGGTCACGACTGGCAAGATCGAAGGGAAAAGACCAAGGGGAAGACCGAGAAGTAAATACCTGGATGGCTTGGCCAACTAGCAGGGTCGAGATAGGAACACAGAGCTGATCCACGACTCTGGTGATCGAGTGAGATGGCAGAACATGACCGCCCACGCTTATCGGCATGGCACATGATGGATGGATGGCAGTGTTTGTAAATATTGCCGATCCTAGTTCTGTATTCACCCTCTGTAAAGTTCATTCAACTTAACAGGTAAATACAAAACTTGGGCCGGCAATATTTTCAAACACTGCACAGACATTAAAAATACACCCATCACTCCAAGAATACGGTAGAGAAATAACTTAGCGGAATATACAACTGAGCTTTACAGCGAGGACAAAAACTCTCAGAGATCAATTACCACAAAGGCAACTGCCGATACGATATTACATAATGATGACGATAATGATGATAATGATGACAGAGCCATAAGCAGCGAACCTTAACCCGGTAGTGAAGTTTGAGAGGATGATGGAGAAAAAAGAATAGGTGGGTTCTGGACAAGAAGTCATAATCAAGACGCGGGGAGTTGATGTATTGTCTACGCTTCAGGTGAAGCAAGTATGAGTCGATGTTAACAATAATGATGTTGATGAGAACAAATCAGGTAACAGTTACAACACTTGATACCTCTCTAATAATAAACACATAAACAAGACCCTTCTTAGCAGGAAGCTTCTGTCGGGCACTCCGTGGCGGAGTGGTTAAGTCGTTTGTAGCTAATTTCGAAGGTTGTGGGTTCGATTCCAAAAGCCTTAATTCTGTTAACTAAGTGCAATTTCTTGAAGTTCGTGCTTTCTTCGACGCTTCCGGTAAAGCCAAACGGGATACAACCTAAGACAATGAAGTCGAGCCTTTCGCCTTTAAACCTTTCAACTGTTCAACTTTACAACGTTCAACCTTTCAACGTTTAAACCTACTGTAAGCAAGTGAACTACTAGGACTATCGCATGCTTTAGGCCTGCGTCCACACAAGGATAGGTGGACGGACTGGTGTTCCTCCCGTAAGGCGCGACGAGCGCAGACCTGCAAATCTCGCGGATGCCATTGTTAAAGTCACGTGCTAGCCTTTTCCCATAAATATCATTTGGAGAACCCCTTGAGGCCATCAAGACAATTAATTAATAAATACACACGTATTGTTTGGCTCATGTCTAGTTGGTCATGCGTCGAAGTACACTTGTTTCTGCAGCGAGGCGCTGTCGTCATTTGGAGGTGACAGGTTTGAATCCCGGTCGGTAACTTTAGCTTTCATTTTTTATATTGTCTAATGCGTCCTCTACAGTTCTTCGTGGCAAAGGCGTTACGGACATGGTTCGTAATTTCGCTTACCTGCGTTCGAAACACAGCTGCAATTAATTTGGCAGCAGGCCGTGTCGCGTTGGATTTTAACGTGATTGTAAGGAAGCCGGTCGTTCAGAAAGCAATGGCAAACTGCTGAACGTAAACTTGCCAAGACTTCAACAACAGCAGTGCTGGTGTTGACAGCGGTGTCCTGTAAATAGGAAATGCAAAAAAAAGTGCGTCCTCTAGTCTCTAATTCTTACCCCTATTTCTATGAGCGCTAAACAATTCGTCTGTATTTATTTATTTATAGTCTTTTCGCAATCGCGCCTGTCTATTCTTGGCAAGGCAGACATAAAAGAAAATAAGAAGACAGCAAACATGAGAAGGCTGTTGAAAGATTCCAACTATTGGCAGTGGTGAATGTTATGTCTAGCGCTGAACACCTAGGCATGAAATAAATGGGTTGGATTAAAATTGAAAGGTCTCGAGATATGGTGTCCGCCTCGAGTGCTGGAGGTCCCGGGTTCAGACCCCGGTGAGAACCGGGATTTATTTTTAAAAATCCACCTTGACTTCCAGTAATAAAATTTCCTCTGGTCTCTGGGTAGTGAGATCGGACGCCCGTGTGTATTGTTGCGCACGTAAAAAATCCCTTGGCAGTTGGAAATCGAAAAAGAGTAGCCTAACGGCGCTGCCCGGGCAAAATTTCGAGTTAAATATCTACCCAAAGTATTTCAGGATCCTCGCAGATGCAACAGAGTTTGTGCATTGAGCTGAGTTTCTCCAGACTCAGGTTTGAGTTAGGAGGAAAACGGAGCACTTATGGGTTAAACCGTGTGCCGTGATGTTGATCCAATGACTAAACTAAACTAAACTAAACTAAATAGCATATACTATCACTAAGGTAATGCTTGCGATGGGGAAAGGACGTGAAGTGGTGTTATGGTAATGTAAATTGATATGTTGGTGCTTTCGATAAGTTAAGTGATATGTCAAGACACAATGAAGTGCTATTTAGAAATGTGGTACGTTGTTATCTTCTTCTTCTTCTTCTTCAGCGTTCCGAGCCATTGAGGTTCTTTGCTGCAAATACAATCCGTCTCCATTCGTCTCTCTGGTGGACCTTCTCTTGCCAGTCGTTGATTCCAAGTGCTTGTAGGTCTGTACATGTATTATCTCTCCACCGCCTTCTTGGTCTACCTCGGGGTCTACGGTCATTTATTTCCTGAGTGTAAGCGAGTTTTGTTTCCCTATTATCTTCCATTCTTTCTATATGCCCCAGCCATTGTAGTCTATTAGCCTTCATGATACCAGTGATTAGCGGGGACTTAAACAGATCATAAATGTCTTTGTTACTTCTTCTTTTCCACTCTCCACTTTGTGTATCCCTAATGGGTCCAAAGATGCGTCTTAAAATTTTGTTCTCAAAGGTTTGTAACAAGGCTTCGTCTCCTTTCGTTGTACTCCAGGTTTCAGAGCCATACAGCACAACTGGTCTGATCAGTGTTTTGTATATTGTGATTTTGGTGTTACGAGATAGCACCTTTGATTTTAGTAGATGTTGTAGTGCATAGTATATCTTATTTCCAGAGTTGATTCTAGTTTGTATTTCTTCCCTTATGATGTTGGAGCAGTTGAAGATTGTACCCAGGTATTTGTATGTTTCCGTTCTTTTAATGGTCATATTATCTATTTGTATGTGGCCAGAGTTTCTAGCCATTCCGTCTCTTGAAATTACCATATATTCTGTCTTATCTTGGTTGATAACCAGCCCCATCTGTTGGGCTTTTCCCTTTAAGTGAGTCAATATTTCCAATGTCTTTTGTTCACTTTGCCCTATAATATCTATATCATCTGCATAACCAAGCAGCTTGGATGTTCCTCCAATATCACATTCCTCCTTTACCTTCCTTACAACTTTGTCTAGAGCCAGATTGAAGAGTAGCGGCGATAGTGCATCAACCTGTTTCAAGCCAGATGTTATTTGGAAGGGGTCTGATTTCCTGCCTTTATATGTTACTATATTATAAGTATCTTCCATGCATAGTCTGGTCATGTTGATTAACTTCCTTGGTATTCCAAATTCCTGCATAGCATTCCATAGACTATTCCTATGGACACTATCATAAGCCTTTTTAAAATCCACAAAAATGTTATGGAGATCTCTTTTATATTCCCAATGTTTCTCGGCTATTTGTCGTAAGATAAATATCTGATCTATTGTTGATCTGTTTTGTCTAAAACCCGCCTGGTAGTCACCTAATATGTCTTCTGAATATGGTTTTAGTCTATTTAGTAATACTGCGGATAGTATCTTATAGCTTGTGGACAGTAGTGATATTCCTCTATAATTTCCACATTGGAACTTGTCTCCTTTCTTAAAGATAGGTATCAATAATGACTCTTTCCAGTCATGAGGTAATTCTTCTGTCCTCCAGATTTGTATTATTAGTTCGTATAGCTTTAGATGTAATGCATGGCCACCTGCCTTTATAAATTCAGCAGCAATTCCATCAGTCCCAGTTGCCTTATTGTTTTTAAGTCGTGTGATTACATATAGGATTTCTTCAAATGTAGGTTCTTCAATTTGTGGTTCGCATGTTAGAACCTCTTCCTGTGGGAAAATGTGACTTGGAGCTTCACAATTTAGTAATTCAATAAAATATTCTTTCCATGTGTTGCACATTTCCTCATTGGTATTTATCATATTCCCATTTTTGTCTTTTAAACCATATGTGTTTTGTTGGTGCCCTCGTTTCATTGACTTCAGTTCTTTAAAAAATTTTCTGGATTCATTTTTCTGGTGATTAGTTTCCATATCTTTGATTATATTACTCATATATTCTCGCTTCTGCTGTCTGACTATTTTTGTAGCCTCTTTACATTCATTTCTATAATGCTCTTCCTTTTGGATGTTATTGATGTCATTTAACCATACATGTCTGGCATTCTTCTTCCTAATGACTGCTTCTTGACATTTTTGATTGAACCATCTGTTCTTTCTATGCGTGGTTAACACACCGAGACATTCTTCTGCGGTAGACTGAATTGTATTCTTGATGTTCAACCAAGTTTGGTCAACGCTTTCCTCCAAAGGGTTTTGCAGAGGTTCAAGTTTACATTTTATTTCATCTGTAAATTTCTCTTTGACTGTAATGTCTTGCAGTTTTTCTCTGTTATATGTTGGGTGTAATCTTTGTAATTTAGTATAGAAAGCTCTCTTAAGTTTTATTTTAAATTTTGCTCCAACGAGGAAGTGGTCACTGTGGCACTCAGCTCCTCTATAACTTCTGACTTGCAGTATGTTTGATGCATTTCTGTTGTTAATTAAAATGTGATCTATTTGATTATAGGTTCTCTTGTCACATGATTTCCAAGTTTGTTTGTGTATATCCTTTCTTTGTAGTCTGGTACTGCTAATCTGCAGTCCTTTGGCTTCTGCCAGGTTGATGACTCTCCATCCATTATCATTTGAAGTTGTATGTAGACTTTCCATACCGGCCACTTTTTTATTAGTTTGCTCTCTACCTATTTTTGAATTGAAGTCTCCCAGCACAATCAGGATGTCCTGTTTGGGGGGTTTCTTCTATGACATCTTCCAGATCATTATAAAAGTCTTCTTTAATATCATCTTCTTTCTCTTCAGTAGGTGCTTGTACATTAATCATCGTTATATTTTTCCATTTACCTTTCACTCGTAATTTACTAATCCTGTCATTAAAAGCTTTAAAGTTTAAAACGTTCCCCCATAACTCTTTTTTGATGACAAATCCTGTTCCTAATTCATGTTTATTTTGGGTGTTTCCTCCATATATTATAATCATTCCATTTTGCTCTAAAGTACCCTCTCCTGGCCACCTTATTTCTTGAATTGCTGTTATATCCATTTGATATTCACCCAGCTCCCGGGTTAGTTCTTCGGCCGCTCCAGCTCGATATAGTGTCCGTACATTCCATGTTCCAAATCTCAAAAGTCCTTTAACGTTCCAAGGTCGTTGTCCAGATAAGTCAGTCCGATATCGAGGCTCATGTATTTGTTTCGTAACAAAGAAAGGTTTTTACAAAGGTGGGGATGTTAACCCCACGCTTCAACCCCCAACCTGGAGGACCAGGGTGTTTCTCTTTGTCTGTTCTCTACCCTTTGACCTGTCCGGCTTGGGAGGCCCTGCTGGTAGCTACGCTACCGCCGGCATAGCTCTCAGGGTCATTGAGAAACTCAAGCTCCCCCACCACGACAAGGTGGAAACACCATCGGGGGAGGGTACGTTGTTATAGTTAACATAAATCTAGTTTCCATCTCAAGTGGTATATTGGAAGACGACTGAACACATATGAACACATAATGTTACTAGGAAGATCGAACGAACGAATGGACGAACTTTATTTTCAAAGTGTCACGAATTGGGCACGCAGGCCCGTCTTACATTCGGCCCTTTCAGTCACTCATCTTTAGTACGTCATTTATCTATTGAGCATGTTACATTCACATAATTTTAAAAAAAAACTGTCCAATGAATTTTGTGAACATAAACATTGCATATTACCAAGTTATCAGACAGGTTGACAGGCATACACACAGATACAGAGATACGCACATTTGAATGAACACATACATACATATTTATATCATTTATACAACCTCTCACACTTATGCACTCACTAAATAACACACAAATACACACTCCCTAGCATACACGTATATTCACTCAAACTCACAAACTCAATAACAAAAATATACTTATGCATACTTACTCTGACTCATTTTCTCTCTCTCTCTCTCTCTCTCTCTCTCTCTCTCTATCTATCTCTCTCTCTCTATCTATCTATCTATCTATCTATCTCTCACGCATACACTCATCTCTTTCTCTCTCTCTCTCTCTTTCTCTCTCTCTCTCTCTCTCTCTCTCTCTCTCTCTCTCTCTCTCTCTCTCTCTCTCTCACGCTCAACGAAAGGAAAGACACACACAAGGATACAAGCGAACGTTTCGACCAGTCTTTATCAGGGAACAAAGCCAGAAGAATACTTAACTAGAAAACAGAAGTACCGTGTTTACCCGAAAATAAGACCTACCCCTAAAATAAGGCCTAGTTAAGATCATCAGTTAGAATGAGAAACTTGTTTGCCGAATGGCCAATCGTAGTACAGACACCACTGGTGCGCACTTGATAATGAGCGGATGTGGTTTATAATTCAATGCGCCACTCGTGTGAAATAAAGTTACCAGTGCACTACAAGCAGACTACATGGACAAGAAATACTCATTTAAGGAAAGCTTTATTGCTGAACATGAGAGACTAGCACCAATGGTTCTACTGGAAATTGAGTCGCAAGAAATTCAGGCCGGAAGTCGGGATTGGGAAAGTTATGATGATGTTCCGGAAGAAGATGACATGACTGTATTTGATTAAATATAGAATCTTGTACATAATTTTTTTTTTCGCGTTTCCATCCTGTTTCAGGATATTGCGGTCAACACCAGCATCTTTCAGCTGTATGTTGATTCCTAGGCTAGATTACGCTCATCAGCACGCCACGACTTTCTGAGCGACCGGCTCCATACTCTCATAAGTCACTGGCGCGACTCGAACCACTTCTAATTCTCGTGCGCTCACGTCAACCACCGAGAGTATTCGGGGTTAACGGAGAAAGCTGCTAACCCCTCGGCCAGGTAGCCCGCTTTGTACATAAATACATGCAGATTTTTGTATATGAAAAAGACAATATGAGATATCCCCTAGTGCATTTTTAAGCTAAAATTAATTTAAGACCCGGTCTTATTTTCGAAGAAACACAGTATTACAATCACGAATAAACACTCAATGTGTTTCAATGATTACATGCACAAAGTCCCTCAGTTCAGAATACGAACATACGGAACGGCGGAATCAGATAGGGGTGTTGAGAAATGAAACAACAACGAACTAATTACATAGCCTTAGACCGGTCTGTCTCCCGATCCGCACCAATATACCATCTCCACGTGGCTTGTGCTGCATAACTCGCCTTCCCCTCTCCAAGCCCTGACACCATTGGGATGTGCACGACCGGTTCTGGAACTTCACATCTGCTGAGAGACAATTTCCAGTGTAACAGCATAGCACATGTGGATCAGCTAGGATGTTCATGTTTCCCCAGCAAAATTTAGGTATCCCATTGTCAGTAAATTCCAGTTCAAAGTGGAAGGTGAGTTATAGAAAGACAACGACAGGACATTATTAACAGTCTGGTGTCAAGGCACTGAAGGGTGTCAGCAGATGAACTGATACATTCCGTTAGGGATCGCAAGATAATGAAAAAGCATTTAGTCGGCAAGACATTTGATGATGATGCTGATGATGATTATGCAGGCAGCTTTTAGAGTCTTAGAAAATTGTCCCGTACTAATTGTATGATGTCGGCTCGACCCGGGAGTCATGTGGTTATGTAAACAATCTTTGAGTATTTGAAAACACGGCCCTCGTGTATGTGGTCAAGTATTCTGCCAACTGCGCTACTAATAATATATTTCCCGCACGTAAATTTACATTTGAGGACGTCAGATCTTAATTTTTTTTTTAAAGGATAGTTTTTGTGAAACACAGCGATACATTCTTCAGGCAAGAAGATACATGTGAGGCAGTAAAGTAATGCTTCGTCTAATGGCGTGATTTGGGAAAATTAAAACATAATTAACGAACGTAATGTGATATGTGACGAATTATTGTCATGCTTTGATTAAGCAAATTTAATATTTGGTTAATCAAATGTATTACTTCTTGAGAAAACCAAAAACAATTTACTCGGGAAATTAATAATTTTGCGCAAATAAAATATGTATTTGGAAGGGAAAAAAATATACGTGTGGAAAGTAAACCTTTTGCTTCTGTTGCTGTTGTTGCTGCTGCTGCTTCTATTTCTTCTTCCTCCTGTTGGTCTGCTGCTGCTGCTTCTATTTCTTCTTCCTCCTCTTGTTCTGCTGCTGCTCCCTTCCACCTACTTCTCCTCCTCCTCCTCGTCGTATTCCTTCTTCTTCTTCTTCTTCTTCTTCTTCTTCTTCTTCTTCTTCTTCTTCTTCTTCTTCTTCTTCTTCTTCTTCTTCTTCTTCTTCTGGAATCTGTAAGGGCGTAATTTGTAAGCATAATCACTTTACATATTCCTCCAACCTTAACAATGCCACTCAAGTCCTAACCTTTCACTGGTTTTATCCTAGTTTTACATTGTGTCTCCAAAACCAAACTCCATGTAACTATGTTAATTATGACAGCATATGTTAGTGCAGTAGTCAATGTTATAACTATGTTAATTATGACAGTATATGTTAGCGCAGTAGTCAATGTTATAACTATGTTAATTATGACAGCATATGTTAGTGCAGTAGTCAATGTTATAACTATGTTAATTATGACAGTATATGTTAGTGCAGTAGTCAATGTTATAACTATGTTAATTATGACAGTATATGTTAGTGCAGTAGTCAATGTTATAACTATGATTATTATGACAGCATATGTTAGTGCAGTAGTCAATGTTATAACTATGTCAATTATGACAGCATATGTTAGTGAAGTAGTCAATGTTATAACTATGTTAATTATGACAGCATATGTTAGTGCAGTAGTCAATGTTATAACTATGTTAATTATGACAGCATATGTTAGTGCAGTAGTCAATGTTATAACTATGTTAATTATGACAGCATATGTTAGTGCAGTAGTCAATGTTATAACTATGTTAATTATGACAGCATATGTTAGTGCAGTAGTCAATGTTATAACTATGATAATTATGACAGCATATGTTAGTGCAGTAGTCAATGTTATAACTATGTTAATTATGACAGCATATGTTAGTGCAGTAGTCAATGTTATAACTATGTTAATTATGACAGCATATGTTAGTGCAGTAGTCAATGTTATAACTATGTTAATTATGACAGCATATGTTAGTGCAGTAGTCAATGTTATAACTATGTTAATTATGACAGCATATGTTAGTGCAGTAGTCAATGTTATAACTATGTTAATTATGACAGCATATGTTAGTGCAGTAGTCAATGTTATAACTATGTTAATTATGACAGCATATGTTAGTGCAGTAGTCAATGTTATAACTATGTTAATTATGACAGCATATGTTAGTGCAGTAGTCAATGTTATAACTATGTTAATTATGACAGCATATGTTAGTGCAGTAGTCAATGTTATAACTATCTTAATTATGACAGCATATGTTAGTGCAGTAGTCAATGTTATAACTATGTTAATTATGACAGCATATGTTAGTGCAGTAGTCAATGTTATAACTATGTTAATTATGACAGCATATGTTAGTGCAGTAGTCAATGTTATAACTATGTTAATTATGACAGCATATGTTAGTGCAGTAGTCAATGTTATAACTATGTTAATTATGACAGCATATGTTAGTGCAGTAGTCAATGTTATAACTATGTTAATTATGACAGCATATGTTAGTGCAGTAGTCAATGTTATAACTATGTTAATTATGACAGTATATGTTAGTGCAGTAGTCAATGCTATAACTATGTTAATTATGACAGTATATGTTAGTGCAGTAGTCAATGTTATAACTATGTTAATTATGACAGCATATGTTAGTGCAGTAGTCAATGTTATAACTATGTTAATTATGACAGCATATGTTAGTGCAGTAGTCAATGTTATAACTATGTTAATTATGACAGTATATGTTAGTGCAGTAGTCAATGTTATAACTATGTTAATTATGACAGTATATGTTAGTGCAGTAGTCAATGTTATAACTATGTTAATTATGACAGTATATTTTAATGCAGTAGTCAATGTTATAACTATGTTAATTATGACAGTATATGTTAGTGCAGTAGTCAATGTTATAACTATGTTAATTATGACAGTATATGTTAGTGCAGTAGTCAATGTTATAACTATGTTAATTATGACAGTATATGTTAGCGCAGTAGTCAATGTTATAACTATGTTAATTATGACAGTATATGTTAGTGCAGTAGTCAATGTTATAACTATGTTAATTATGACAGTATATGTTAGTGCAGTAGTCAATGTTATAACTATGTTAATTATGACAGTATATGTTAGTGCAGTAGTCAATGTTATAACTATGTTAATTATGACAGCATATATTAGTACAGTAGTCAATGCTATAACTATGGTAATTATAACAGCACATGATACTGCAATTGTCAATTCTATTGCTATGTTAATTATAACTGTATCTCTGAATGCAATAGAGTTAATTCAATAACTGTATTTATTACAACAGCATATGTGAGTGCAATAGTTAATTATGTAACTGTAGTTATTATAACAGCATATGTGAGTGCAATATGTAATTATATAACTGTGTTAATTATAACAGCGTATGTGAGTGCAATAGTTAATTATGTAACTATATTTTGTATAACAGCATGTGTGCATGCAATAGCTAATTCTGTAACGATATTATTAGACGATCATTTTAAAAACAATATTCATGAGTCACACAGTGTTCCTTCCTTTCCCAAAGATGCCATGCCAGGTAAGAATAGCCTCTATCTGTAAAACAAAATTAAATCACAACTAGACACGAAACTAGCCAGAATCAGGATCCTACATTACATTTACCTCTGTCACAATCTAACCAGAGGATTCGTTTTTGCAGATTTCAGAGCTTTTACATTCCGTCTGCAGAGTCTCTGAAAGAACATTCTGTCAGGACTTCCTTCTCTTAACCCTAAAAGACACCCGAATTTTATTTGCTCCGTCGCTTCGTACCTCCACCAGAACCGTCTAACGGGCTCGGAAATTATCCCGAGTTGAGGAAGAAGACAGCCAAACTGGAGAGAAAAGACACATGGCTGTACGAGGAGTGTGCCACCCTGTTGAAATATAAGAGTGATCTAGGGTTATTAAATTTGTCCCCCATCCAAGGTTGTCTGAAATCCTGTAGGGTCTTCGTTTCCATCAGAAAACGAGTTGCAGCTTTTGAAAAACGACGGTTTCTAACAAAACAAAAAAGAATATGTATATTATTTGCTCACAGCTCGAGGAAAGATTTCCACAGGCGGGGTAATCTTTTAACAGTCGTAATAAATGCTATCAGCGGAGATAAAGAGATAGATGAGGAGATGGGGGAAATAGGATGTTAAATAGAGATAAGGAAATGTAAGGAAACTTACATTGGTTTATGAAATGTATTTTTACGTTGAATAACGAAATCCTGAAGAATGGGGAGAAATTCTTGGCCAGCTGCAATGTCCTTCTTTCTGTTGTCTTGTTCGTCCACTGTGTTATTAAGCTTCGTGGGAAGAAATACAACATTAGATCCTCGATTTAGCGAATCTCTGCATAGCGCATTTTTGTTTTAACGGACAAGTTAAGTACGGTACATTGGGTAACAACCCTTTACAAACAATAATCATGATTTTTTCGTAATTCAACATTTTAAACAACGCACTGTGTGTTTTATATCATTTATGGTATTGTTTTGGACAGTGTTGGGTTGTTTACAGCGTTTAGGTTTCAGTCTGCCTCAAGCTATTATCTGTTTAAATTGTTCCCAAGCTACTCTATAGCAAGAGAAATAACTTCACATCTATAGATGAGCACTAAGGTGTAGAAATGAAACAGTATTAATGGCAAAGAAGAAGTTGGTGCCAAGGAAGACAGATGTAGGAATGGGGAAGACGAAGGAAGAAGAGAAGAAGGAACAAGTAGAACAGGGAAGTAGCAGACAGAAGGAAAAAAAGAAGACAAGGAACGGAAGATGCGTGAATAAGCTGGAAGTTAGAAAAGGAAAGAGGAGGAAGTAAAAAGAGAAAAAAATGGGAAATGGAAGAAAAAGGAGAAAGAAAGGATAATGAAGAAAGTGTTAGGTGGAAGAAGAAAGAAGAAGACATAGTATGGAAGAGCAAAAGCAAAAGAAGAAGAAAGAGTAGGAAGATCAAGAAAAAAAAGAAGAGGGGCGGAGGGGAAAGAAGATGATGATGATGATGATGATGAAAGTATGCTGAGGAGGATATTGAGAAGAACAATAAGAAGAAGCAGCAGAAGGAGAAGAAGAGAAAGCAGGAAAAAGAGGAGATGGGAGAGGTAGAAAGTGACGAAAGGGAGAAAGTGATGGAGATACAGAAAGTGAAGAAGGTGAATACGGTGAAGAAGACTTGAGAAGGTGTAAAAGATAGAGAAAATGAACACGATGAAGAAAGTTGAGTAGATGGAGTGGCTAGCGGAGGGGGAAGATAAGGACGGGAAAGGAGAGAGGGAGGAAAAAGAAGAGTCTGAGCCTTGTATAGTCATATTTTTTTTTAATGCACAAGTAAGACAACGCGTGGCAATACTCGCGGGTGCATAGCAAAATGTTAGGGTCCGAGACATTAAGACAGGGAAACATATATTTCAGGCGCCTCCTGACATCTAACAAGGCCTGTCTTTGCCTCCCATTTTGGACATCCTGGAAACCGATTCAAGCAAACACAAGTTAGCTCCCCGATACTATTGTTAAGCCTGTCCATGACTACAAATTGTGACGGCTGTGAGATTGTAAGAGTGTCACAGGTATCTCCATGATGATGGTAGATGATCAGCACTCACGTCTTAAATATCCCAGGCGGAGAGCTAACGAGTATGCGCTAAAGGAATACAGTGCTTGCCGGCTGGAATGAAATTAAACCATCACGCGTTCCCAGCGCCAATCGTGAATAAAAACACATCATAAATCGATACGACAGAGCTTAAAACAACAACAATAACAACTGAATCACACTATACGCCTTGATTACACTGGCATTCCCTCCTAGCTTACAATTTAAAGTTCCCTGCACCATTAATTAGTTTTAAAACATTGTTAACTTGATATATCTGAGATTATAACAATAGAAACACCAACAAATTAATCACAATGTACGCCTTGATCGCATTATCATTGTCTCCTAGCTTAGAATTTAAAGTTGTTCCTAAGAAACTTATCAAGAGGGGGACATGTGAAGAAAAACGAAAATAATATGTGGAGCAAGAGAAAGTGCCAAATCAATATCAGAGGAACTGAGGTGAACTGAGGATGTATTTTGAAAAATGAGAACGGGCATGGCGAACAAACCCTGGAATTGATTGTTTAGAAATAAATCACTCTGCGTGTAAGTGAATCATATGACTGTTTGATGACAGTGCGTATCATTTCATTGTAGAACTGTCTATTCTCATTGGACATCGTTTCATTACAGAATTGTAATCGTTGAAGAAATCGTGTCAAGAATGGTACAGTAAAGTATATTATATAGCTGCTGTTGTGTTTTAGTTTGTTTCTCTATGTGGTTTGCACCCAGCATTTGATTGCTTCGCCTGCATTACTCGCATTGAGATATAAATTGTAGAAGAATTCTATCATTACAATTTATTGGATTGTGTGTGAGGACTCGTTGTTTTATGCACAACCACAGTATTGTTTTGTTAACCTTGTATAACATTCAGTTGCTGTAGCATTAAGATATTGTTTTTTATTTTGTAAGAAATAGTAAGGGTTATTGAAACAAAATTACTTGTTTTTCGTGGACGGCTGAAAAGACAGATAGACAGTATGGCAGACAGACATAATGAACAATCGTCAGACCGACCAAGCGGCAGACCTACAATCTGTAGACATCACTCAATCTGCCTGCCTGCCTGCCTGCCTGTCTGCCTGCCTGCCTGCCTGCCTGTCTGTCTGTCTGTCTGTCTGTCTGTCTGTCTGTCTGTCTGTCTGTCTGTCTGTCTGTCTGTCTGTCTGACTAATTGTTCCCCGCACATCTATCAGTTCGTCTGCTTACACATCTCTCTGTCTATCTATCTAACATTCGATCAGTCTTTCAGTATGTTTTTCGTGCGACTGTCTGTCCTCCCTTATGCCTGTCTGTTTGTCAGCAGTCGACTAGAAAGGAAGTGATACAATCAACCAATTATATCTCATATGGTTGGAAAGTTCGCTACCAACCCAGACATTGTATGTCTTGCCTTCTAACCAAAGTTTCTTTATATTATCATACATGTGCCATGAATAAAATAAATAACGTATTCACGAAACCAACTAACAGAACAACTATAAAAAATAAGTATTGCGTTGTCAAACAGTGAAGATATCGCGTACGATATGGACTTTGAGAGACAAAACAAAAAAGAACTTTAAGAAGTTGCATAGACCAGGAATGTTCGGCAAGCGATGGTTACGCGTGAACGCTCCATAAATGAAATGAAGAATAATAAAAATAGATCAAGGAAAGCGGATAGGAGGAGGTAAAGGAAGAAAACGGAGCAGGAGAAGCAGGGGGAAAACGAACAGAATGCACAAGCAAAAGAAAAAGTGGAAATTTTAAGAAATAGGAGAAACATTAAAAAGTAGAAACTAAACATAGTTTTAGGACGACAATAGAATATCACACCGCGCATATTATTATCATAAGAGTTTGTTGTTGTTTGTCCATCAAGAATGATGATGACCATTCATTTCATCCAGTGGTGTTGAAAGTATGGAGCCGTGAGTTCTAAGATGGCTGATAAGGCCTATTTTGGCTCGAAATGTTCTTTGACAATGTGGACAAAGAATGCTTGAGGTTTCTGGAGGAGGATTTTCTGCAGTGGTTTTTCTGTTCTGTCTTTTCTGCACAGATCTTGCAGTCCTGGTTGCCTCACAAGTGACTGCACCCTTGCGTAATGACGTACGCCACGAATTTCGGTCTCTGGCTGCAGTCTCCCATGTGTCATGATGAATTCCAAAAGCATTCAGTGAGATTTTCAGAGTGTCTTTAAAGCGTTTCCTCTGGCCGCCTTGGGAACGTTTACCACAACGCGACTCGCCGTAAAAAATTCGTTTAGGGAGCCTGTGATCTGGCATGCGAGTTAAGTGACCAGCCCAGCGAATCTGATTCTTCATTAATCATAAGAGTACAAACAAGAGCAAGAATAATATATTATTAACGTGAGTAACAGTTGTGATTATGTTAATGATAATGGCGATGATGATGATGATGATGATGATGATGATGATGATGATGATGATGATGATGATGATGATGATGATGATGATGATGGCGGTCAGAGTGATGATGATGAACAGTAAGATGCTGATGATAATGATGTTTATGATAAACACATCTGCTGAACCACCTTCACCTGCATTATTGCATCTCCGAATGGTTCAAATGGGCCATGCATTTGTCTTGTAACCGGTCAATATTGTTGTTAAAAATGTCAGGCGTGTTAAGCATGTGACATCACAATGCAGACGAACACGATAGCGTCATAAAGACAGAATTAAAGATGACCGATCCACTTTTGACATGCAACAAAGAGAAGCAGCGCTCTTTTATCCGTTTTTTTTTAATCAGTGAAGGAGTGAAAACTATTGAAATTCTTTGGCGAATGAAGGTCCAGTATGACCACACATACCTGTCAGTCCAACAAGTGTATGAGTGAAGTAGGATGTATCAAAATGGCGTGACTTCTGTGACAGACTGTTCATGACTGGGTAAGGCACATCGAGTAGCCACCCCAGAGTTGTTACCTACGCGACCAAGAGATTTTTTTTTCTACAAGAACCCAATCACTTTATCGGCTCTGGATGACCTGCATTGAACGCAGTGATGAGTACATCGAAAAATGATACATTTGATCTTTACTTTTTCAGACTATTCCAGACACACACAAACATTTAGGGTATTCATTTGAAGCCCCCTCGTATTAAAACGTTGATTCTGGTTCAGAAAGCAATGGAGAACTATCGACCGTAAAAATGCTTAGAAGATGAATCTTGGATTAATAGCAACATCATGTAAAGAACATGCAACATTTATTCTGCGCAGACCATAGAAGGACTAAAGTCTACTGAGTAAATATAAATCTACTAAATTCTACTGAGTAAATATAAATCATGTAAATCATGATTTATTCCCTGCAAACTGTATTATTTCTGGGCACAGCTTGTCATTGTACGATTAAGCACTGACTTGTGAACAGGTGTTGAGAATTAATCATTGAGAGACTTAGCACACGGGGAAAGGTGGGAGGGGTGAAGAACATCATGGCGTCGCTGTATTCCAGGCACAAGGTGCAATGCAACCGCGCCAGGTGATTTGACTTTTCACTCTCACACTGGAAGTTTCCATCGCTCTCGTTACCTTCAATCAAATTTTCTCAAGTGAAAAGTTGTAGCAAAACTGTTTCTCTCCGCTCTGCTCAACAAATCTTTTCGAATAGAAGCATCTTTGATTCAGTTTTAAACAGAAAAACTGTTGTTTATTATTTTCTCTGTTTCTTTTGCGTCCACTAGCTTTTAAGTCGATCGTAGTTCACGCAAGGGCCACTACCAGTAGTAGGGGCTACTACTAATGAAGACAAGTGATGTTAGTGTCGGCTTTCCCTATTACCAGTGACCCTCGCCTTTAGCTAACACTCTTTAACTTCTGTAAACAAAGAAAAGAAGACAAGATTCTTCTAGATGCCTTAAAGCGAATTGTGCACATTTTCCTAGACACATAATTCTATAGCTCGTGGATAATGTGGTCGTAGTACGGCGGCCGCCTTACCTCTTCCCAGTCGCTTTCACTCCCCATGACAGTCCCTGGTGCACATTTTAGGCTGCATTGACTTGAGAGCCCAGTTCAATGTTCTTTTTTTTTTTTTAGATTTGAATCCACCTAACTTCGGATGGAATCGCTGATAGTAGGGACGGCAGAAGCTTGCCTAGCCATTACTCACCGCGGGGTCCCTCCGACTTCTGAGGTACTTGATACTTACGTCCAGAAGTCAAAAACGTGAATTTGGACTAAAATGTTGACTACTCGTCCATGACTTGGGGATTCAAATTACAAGAGCCTCAGAAGTCGGAGTGTTGGCCTAATGTCGAGGGACACTGGTAATAGAGACAGCCAATCCACACGCAAAAATCAGTCCGGTACACTACAATAGTTAGTACGTGTATGAACTACGCTTGAGTTCACAGCGAAGGAAAGCAAAAAACATGTTCACCTCATTAGTGAATGGAACTAACCCACTACGCCGCGGAATAAGAGACAGTTTAAACTTGTTAAACCTTTCAGCCATGCTGACCTCCGAAGTAAATTATCGGAAAAGGCTGGATGACAGAGTCAATGAATTGTTCATATCCGTTTGGCTGTTATTTGAGCTCCATAGAAATAACGCAGAGAAATAGAGAAACATGAATGAATCTCTGCAGTTACAAGAGACATGTGATTAAACGGTTAAACATAATCACCATCATATCAATGTTAGGTCGGTCTGTCTATCTGTTTGTTTTTCTGTGTGGGTGAGTCGGTGATTTCATAGGTGGATACGTTTGTACGTACGTATTATGTGTCTATGTGTGTGTGTGGTTGTTTGTCTGAGTGTGCTTAACACTAAATGCCTTGTATTCCATCTGCCAATTACATCGATTCTCTTGCATTTTGATCTCATATTTAAAACAGGCATATTGTATGTCTGTCTGTAGATCTGTCTCTCTATGTTTCAGGCTAGATTTCTCGGCTTCCATCTGCCCATTACATCGGCTTTGTGGAATTGAGTCTAATATTTAAACTGAGCCCATGTCCCTTAAAGTATATCAGAAAATTATCGACTACAAGAAAATGTGTGTGAGTGTGCGTGCGTGCGTGCGCGCGCGCGGGCGGGCCGGTGGGCGTGCGTGCGTGCGTGTGTGTGTGTGTGGGGGGTGGGGATGTCAGACAAGTAATGTTGTGACAACCCCAGTACGTGTCAACAGACATCCACATATACACCCGTTGCTCGCTGTTAATGGAATGCCATGAATCCTATCAAAGATGTTCTATTGTTTATATAACATTCAATATTTCTCTTGCCCTTCTCCTCATGCAATGTCTGTTTTCACACACTCTCTCTCTCTCTCGCTCTCTCTCTCTCTCTCTCTCTTTCTATATCTATCTATCTATCTATCTATCTATCTATCTATCTATCTATCTATCTATCTATCTATCTATCTATCTATCTATCTATCTATCTATCTATCTATCTATCTATCTATCTATCTAAATATCTATCTATCTATCTATCTATCTATCTATCTATCTATCTATCTATCTGTCTGTCTGTCTGTCTGTCTGTCTGTCTGTCTGTCTGTCTGTCTGTCTGTCCGTCCGTCCGTCCGTCCGTCCGTCCGTCCGTCCGTCCGTCCGTCCGTCCGTCCGTCCGTCCGTCCGTCCGTCCGTCCGTCCGTCTGTCTGTCTGTCTGTCTGTCCGCCGGCCTGCCTGCATGGATATCTGTCTATTTGTCTGTTTGTTTGTCCGTCCCCCCCCCCCCATCTGCCCATCAATTCTACCAATGTCGTCTGTATGTCTGCCAGTATATCTGGCTATCTGACTGGTAAGCAGGATGGCTGGTTGGTCGGTTCGCTATCCATCCGTCTGTACATCCATATATGTCTATCTACTTACTTTCCTGACGGTTTGAGTGTACGCATGTCTGCGTACGGGAATCAGCAGTATCATTTTTACCTATAATCTCTGTCTGTCTGTCTGTCTGTCTGTCTGTCTGTCTGTCTGTCTGTCTGTCTGTCTGTCTCTCTCTCTCTCTCTCTCTCTCTCTCTCTCTCTCTCTCTCTCTCTCTCTCTCTCTCTACATATATATATATATATATATATATATATATATATATATATATATATATATATATATATCACTCACTCTCGTGTTTATATGAGTGTTTAACACCTCACTCTCTCTCCCATTCTCTGTCCCTCTCCCCTCTATCCCTCCTTCTTTCCCCCTTTCTTTCTCTCACTCACGTTTATATGAGTGTTTCCACTGCTCACTTGGAAAACATCTCCCAATTCCAACACACGCCGATCCATAAATGCAAACAGCACCCCGCCTATTACGCTCACTTCCCTGTCTATTTCCTCCTCAGAGACCGAGGAGTGACACAAAAGAGGAACCTGGCCTTCAGCAGACTCCAGGAATCACTTCTCCTGTCTGTTTTCGCAGACAGCTTTCTCACAGAAAACACATCTTCTTGAAAAGAGAAGCATTTCATTAAGATAATGCGGACTAGTACTTTGTTCTTGTCAAAACAGAAAGCAGAAAACAAGGCTCATTAATATTGCAGACATTACAGCCCGTCTGTCTTGTTTGACACTTGGCTGTGTTCAGTGCTTCGTGTACTCAAGAAGTTTGCAGTCTAAATATCAAGCCTTGCAAAGAAACAATATAGATGTGCACCGAGATAGCACGGGAGATCAAATTACAAACAATTTGACTACACTATGTGACACTACCTGCTCTGTAGCGAAGAGGTTACAGACTCAATTTGTAATCCAGCATACCGCGTTTGAAACACAGCTGCGGGCGATTTGGCAGCAGACCGCCTTGCGTTGATTTTCATACAATGGTATGTGTGCCGGTCATTCAGAAAGCAATGGAAAACTTCTGAACGTAAACTTGCCAAGAAAACACATTAGACAAAAAATGCTGGAGTTGACTGCGACGTTCTGTAAAGGATATGCAACTAACTTAGGTGACATGGAAGTTGTCGCCGATTATATGAATACCTCTCGCTGTAGAATTAACAATGCAAAATTGTCTATAATAATATAAGGCTAGTAACACATACCAGGGATATGTATTCATTGTAAGTTGATGTGGTGTATTAGATAGACATCTGCCAGCCATACCAATGGTCATAGGTTTCAACTGCATTGGGGTGGATGATCTCATCTCATTGTGTTCCTCCTGTACCTTGCGGTGTCCAGGAGAAGCTTATACAACGGGAGAGTTCCCGATTATGGGCTTCATATATCGAGATTCACTTGGATTCTGTTACTCCCTCTGTCCATCGTTTACATGGTCGGCCCCTTCTTCTGGTTCCATCTTTTCTGTACATCATTACTTGTTGTGGTATGCTGTTAGTTGATAGCCTAGTTATATGGCCAAACCTATTAACTTGCTGTTTTCGGATTAAATCTAGCTCAGCTGTAACCCCCCCCCCCCCACCCCCACCACCACCACCACCACCACTCCCCACTCACTATATAACAATATTGTACTTTTGTATGCTTGTGTTCAACTCCCTATATCTAGAACAGCTCTCAACAAGGAGTTATTACTCTCGCCATCGAGGTATGTTAATAACCTGCTTTTGATTTCATTCTGCAACGCTCATCATCATCATCATCATCATCATCATCAGTACCATCATCATCAGTACCATCATCATGTGTCACATCAATAAGAGTGGTTGGTCATAGCTCATCATCTCTAGAGTCTTGGATCAGATCTACAATTATGCAATGCGGCCAAGCCATCCTGATATTTATTTTTCTGCCTTCCCCTTGCATTTTCCTATCAAGTTTGCTAGTTGTCTCTAAGTTTTCTAGTTTACCCCCCCCCCCCCACCCCCCCCCCCCCCCACTCCCCAACCCCGAAATCGACTGTCTACGTTTAATTTGTCTAATCACTTTACGGTTTTCATTTGTTTCTTGTAGAACTCTCTCATTTATTTTTTTCTGTTCAACCACGTATTCTTTGCATTTTCCTGTAATGTTCTCATTAGTTGACATTTACAAGACTCCATTACATAAATATAAACGCGCGTCTGGAAGCCCAGCTTTTTCAGTCATATTAATTATGACTCTTGTCTTGTGATTTCTTCTGTGTATCCATACATCCACTCTCTGAGCATCACAGTGCATCGTACTAGACGAGAAAACGTGATATCCACAGTTCACAGCGTGGCACCAAACATTCACCTCGGTAGCTGGGCGGAGGAACCATGTACTACAAGTCTAAATGGGAAAATGCGTAAGCAACACTAGACCAAAAAGCAAACATTACTCTATTGCCTTAACGCATCGCTAGTCTATCCGCCATATTAAACACCAAGGCTAATTTATTTTGTGTGAATTTTGCAAATTGTTTGTAAATCGATATTCTGATGTATTACTTTTTCCATCAACCTAATTTTACTCTTGCTGAATAATTATTTCAGATTATCTATGTATCGACGTGTGGCGTCTCAATATGCCTTCGTCTTGTCCGGGCCCCGTGGCGTTGGTGATCATGTCTGTCGACAGCCTTCTGTCTCATGTATTGCCAATCCTTTCTGATACTGATGTTCCTCCATGCCATGATGCCAAACTATCCAACATCTTCTCTCTTACTCTCCTCCAGCCTCTCTTTCTCTCCAGCTGTCCTGTTGTCACGACATACCCCCGCTTTCCTTTTCTCATGACATGCCCACTTAATAGGACTGTCTAATTCTGATGCGAAAATCCAGTTCTGTTAGTCAGTTATCTTCTCTCATGATAGTGAATTAATTTAACTTCTTTCAAGATATCGCCATTGCTCTTTCTGTATGTACGAGCTTAGGTTTTAAAATCCCCTCGTCGATGAGGTTTCGAACACAAACCACCGGATCGTCATACAAACGTGCTAGCCACTGCGCTATAGCGACTACCTAACCTATTGTACTATCCCCGAATAAACTTTGGTATTTCCAGTACTTGGCTTTATTGCATGCTTGAACAATGAACGTATTAAACCATAACACTGTCGAAGTGTGGCGTGCATGCAAGTAGACAATGAAGGCATTCTATTAATAATTCATCAAAAGCAGCACAGCCTAAGGTACTCAATGCAATTGGTGGACTTTCAACAAAACAGTAAAAATGTGATAATTAGAAACCACACAGTGGTAATCATTGCGCACTCATGCAGATGGGTACGCGCCTATCAGCTGCAAACTGCAATCTTCCGTTCATGCTTGAGTATCCACATGCCTTATTATTTCAGGGGTTCTGAAACCTTTATCCTCCTGGTATCATTTTAAGAATATCAACTTGGTGGTTCTTTGACTGCTTTTATTGATAATAAATATATTTCAGGTAACACTGAGAATATAATAGTTGTAGGTAGGCGAAGAAGAGATTGGCAACGATACAATTGGACACATAACATAAAGTATGGAAGAGCAACACCCAATGGGTATATCACCGGAAGTAGACATTACACATTATGGATCGGACGCGTTAAAAGAAATAATGGCTACCTCGTTCTACAAGCCTTCTCAGAGTTGGTTATACTTGATGTAGTGCCAGAAATATTGACTAGCATAGTGCTAGGAATGACGACTATCATGGTATTTCTCCTCTACCCTGTTCAACCCGATAAGATAAATTATAATTAGGGCCCATCCCAGCCTCAGATTAATAATCCTGGGACCGAATCAGCCTAATTTTAAACAAAAAATTGTAGGGCTCATTTCGGACATTAATTTGAAAGGGATTTTTTTGTCAATAGAAGGTACCGGCTTTGTGCATTCATAGCAAATAACACTTATAATTGAAACGGATCTTGATTGGTTAGTATTTAAAATAAGCAGATCAACAACAAAACCAACTCCTAGCCATTCTTTATAACTTTGTAAAATCAATTCAGTACTAAAGCAGGAACAAAGTTTATGTTGTTTGTTCTTGTAAATGTGTCATATCACCTTGAATATAGTTTTGTTTTCCAGCTAAATCATGAAATTATTTTGGGGAAAATCCCCTGGTAATTTCCCTTTTTCCTTCAACCCACACAAAAGACGCCCTCGCTCTAAATATTCTATTCTGGGTAGCATTATAGCGCACAAGGATTGTCTTCAGGGCAACTACCAACTACAATACTGTGTAATATGATCGCAAGTTCAGTAAATGTTCGTTTGGTTCGGGTTTGGTTAAGAGTCACTTTAATTTCACAAGGATATCTGGATAAGTGTTCCGGACTCCCAGGGATTATTCTCCTCCTGCCCTTTAAGCACTATTGGAGCATAGACTGAAAGAAATCCCGTCAGTTCTACCTTTTGCTTTCTCCCGTAGTTCCCACCGTGTCCTCCCCCCCCCCCTGTGTCCCCCCCCCCCCTGTGTCCTCCCTGTATTATTAATAAAGTTAGTTGCATATCCTATGATGAGTGTGTGGGGAGTGGCTAGATCGTCGGTTTCGAATCATCGGTAAGAAGTGGATTTTTAAAATTTTCTGTTGGGTGGCAAAAATAAAAACCCTAACCTGCACAATTCGCAGCGACTGCACTACTCAGACTCATCTTTGTCTTAATTCCACAGGCCCAAGACCACCCCACCCCCATCGTCTTATACCGCGAGGTATTAAAGGCAGTAGTTGACAGACATCATATACTTTACAGGACGTGGCAGTTAATCCCAGCTGTTTGTGATTTCTTGGCAAGTTTACACTCTGCCGTTTTCATGAAAATACAAGACAGTACACCAACACAGAAACGTGATTCGTGGACCATTTATTCAATTGTGAAGTGATGCCATCATATTTATAAAGATATTCATAATTTGAATGTACTTGACATATTTTAGATAGCCAAATATAGAAGACTACATGTTTAGCTCTTGCTTACTAACAAAGTCTTCCTCTTCTTCTTCTTCTTCTTCTTTTTTCTTCTTCTTCTTCTTCTTCTTCTTCTTCTTCTTCTTCTTCTTCTTCTTCTTCTTCTTCTTTTGTTTCTTCTGTTTCTTCTTCTGCTTCTTCTGCGTCTTCTGTTTCGTCTACTTCTTCTGTTTCTTCTTCTTCTTCTTCTTCTTCTTCTTCTTCTTCTTCTTCTTCTTCTTCTTCTTCTTCTTCTTCTTCTTCTTCTTCTTCTTCTTCTTCTTCTTCTTCTTCTTCTCTCCTTCTGCCGCCGCCGCTGTTGCTGCTGCTGTTGCTGCTGCTGCTATTCATCCCCAACAGCAGTATAGATCCTTATCGAATTCACTCCAAGCCGTTTGTAGACTTGCTATTTATCGGTTGAATTGTGCACGGATTAAAGTAGCCACTCGCAAACCAACCCTCCTTAGTAATTGTGTTCTGTAAAGCTGCATTACTTTGTGTTATTTCAAATTGTTCTGATAAATTTAGGAGGCTTAAATAAATTGTCTTCGAGGGGAAAAGACGGTAAGGACTGGTATCGATCTATCCATCACATGAATGCGGTAGTGAAGCAACTGATACACTTATCTGAAGAGTACGGTGGGGAATAGACAGGTCGACCCACGTAGTAAGGTTGGTGACCTTGTCCACCTTCCTCATAAGTCAGCCATCTAGAAATAGTTGATGCTGATATTGTTATCTTCAACAAGTCTTCTTCTAAGACTTCTAAGACTTCTATTTTCAACTCGCTGACAGCTAGACCTAATTAGTTGAGTTATGACTGTTATTTTTAAATACTTATTAGTGAGACTGTTATCTTTCACTATTTTTGTTTGTCCACTCGCTTTGAACTCAAGCGTAGTCCATAAACATCTTACTACTTCTAGTGCACTGGACTGATTTGTGTGTGTGTGTGTGTGTGTGTGTGTGTGTGATCTTTCCTTAATGCCTGTGTCCCTCGTCATCATGCGAACCCACTCCAACATTTGGGGTACTTGTAATTACCGTCCCCAAGTCAAGGATGAGAAGTCAACATTTTAATCCAACCGACCGTTGTAGGGGTTGAACCTGCTACCTCAGCATCAGCACATCTGATGTTTGAGACCGAGCGCTCTTATTCATTGGGTCATGTTGATCTCCTTTAACTAGTTGATTGAGAGACTGTTATGTTTGTGTAGTTAAATTGAGACTGTTATTTGTAACTAGTTGACATTGAGACTGTTATCTTTGTGTAATTTGGTATTGGGACTGTTATCTTTGTGTTGTTGATTGTGGGACTGTTATCATTATCTAGTTGATAGTGGGCCTGTTATCTTTAACTAGTTGATATTGGGACTTATCTTTGTGTAGCTGATAGTGGGACTGTTATCTATACCTAGCTGATAGTGGGAATGTTATCTTTAACTAATTGATATTGGGACTGCTATCTTTGTGTAGTTGATAGTAGGGATGTTATCAAGACCTAGATGATAGTGAGACTGTTATCTATACCTAGTTGATAGTGAGACTGTTATCTATACCTAGTTGATAGTGGGACTTTTATATCTTTAACTAGTTGATAGTGGGAATGGTAGTCAGGTCTTAGTCAGATAAGACTGAACTACCGTATTACAATAGACGGTACTACTTGCTTTCTATTGGGTGGCGCTGACCAAATCCGACATCCCACATTGTTCGAACGGCATCGGACGAAAGAGCGCAATTGAGAGGGTACAAGCCTTATCCTGGTGCGAGGAAATGCAACCTAAAGGCATAATGTCGGGGCAGAGCAGACCAGGCTCTAAGCCTTGGTTGGCAGCTAGTCTAGGATTGAAGCTCCAACAGGCGGACAGTTAGAGCATTGCTTTGATGATCCAGCAGCTTCTGCAGCTTGTCTTGTTCCAGATGTAGGGGTGTTACCTTTCCTCTTGAGTGAACTAGGCAGGCCGAGAGAGGGATTATGCTGCATGAGCAACAAATGGTCTCTATATTTTAGCCCAGGCGTTGTGCTATGGAGAGGTATATCTCCATTCCTGGTCTTAACCGGTCTCGGAATCAAAGCGAGATGTAGCAGTTACGGGTTATAAGTCCTTGTCAATTGGCGTAGACATGGGGCACTACGGGTTGCATCTGACGGTGGTAGACACCTACAGATATCACTGATCAGCTACCGCCCGCCTCAAGCTGCACATCCCGGGCCAATTGGGTGCTGATCCGCCACAGCTTGTCTGCTTCAATGGGTGCTTGGGGCTAGGATAAAATCTGAATCGCAGGCTGTAAAGCCAATGCACCAGGTAATACTGAAAAGATAAATAGAAACCTCAAGCTACGGCTTGCAACCTGGAACGTAAGAACTGTTTCCAGGATTTTCCACTGACCTGACGAATATTGACGATGTGAGAAAAACGGCTGTGATTGATACCGAACTCAATCGTCTTAACATTGACATTGCTGGCCTGCAGGAGACTAACCTCGCTGAAGACGGGTCACTCAGGGAAAACAATCACACCTTTTTGGAAGAGTAGAGGGCAGGCAGAAAACAGGCAACATGGTGTGGGTTTTGCAGTGAAGAATTCGCTACTGGGAATTATTGAAATTCCAGCTGGAGGTAATGACAGACTATTATCCCTGCGCTTGGCAACCTCTTGTGGTTTTTCCACCTTTGTCACTGCATATGCACCGACACTCGATTCCTCTGATGATTTGAAGGATGCGTTCAATGAAGAATTAGACTCTGTGATCAAGGCAGTTCCAAAATCCGACTACATTTATATGCTCGGTGATTTCAATGCTCTTATGGACAAGACTCGAGTTTATGGCCAGTGTGCCTTGGAAAATACAACATCGATCGCATGAATGAAAATGAGGAAAGACTGCTGGAGCATTGAACCAGAAATGACCTATGTATTGCAAACTCCTTTTTCAAAACAAAAGAGCTGCATAAGATCACATGAAAACATCCAAGATCCGGCCATTGGCATCAGCTGGACTTCATCATCACACGGAGACAACATCTGAACCAATCATCATTAACTCGAAGTTACCACAGTGCTGACTGTGATACGGATCATTTTTTGGTTGTTGCAAGGGTTAGACTGACACAAAAGAGAATCTACACAGCTAAACACAAATCTAGCCCCTTGATTAATATTATTAACACCCATGATCCTGATAAGTGTTTTGAGTTCCAACAGCAACTTGTAGACGCTTTCACTGATATACCAGAAAATTGTATAGCAAGTGAAAAATTGGATAAATTTAATGACACTCTTTATAAAACAGCGGTAGGCGTTTACGGCACTGTGGATCATATGAGGCAGGACTGGTTTGCGGCAAACAGCCAAACACTGCAGCCCTTGATTGATAGAAAGAAGATAGCTTTCTTAAGAAATAAGGAAAGAACAACGAATAACACTCTCATTGAGCTGAACCAAGCTAGGAAGGATGTGAAAAGGCTGCCAAGCAGTGTGCAAATGACTATTGGATCAAGTTACGTGAGTCCATTCAAAATGCAAGTGATAAGGGAAACATCAGAAGCCTGCATGAAGGGATAAAGAAAGCCTGTAGTCCAATGATTCAAAGAAGTGCACCACTGAAAACTTTGACTGCAGAAATCATCACTAATAAGAAACAGCAGATGGATAGATGGGTAGAGCACTATTGTGAGCTTTACTCAAGTGAGACCAAACTAGCGGATGATGCCCTCAACTCCATAGAGGCTCTACCAACTCTTGACCACCTGGACACACTTTCCACCATAACATAAGTTAAGTGTGCTATAAATGAACTTGCATCTGGCAAGGATCCAGGTAAATATGGGATTCCAATAGAGGTTATAAGGAGTGTTCAAGACACACTCACTCTACAGATCCACCTGCTAACAGAGCTATGCTGGCGAGAAGGACAAGTCCCTCAGGATTTCAAAGACTCAAGCATCATAACACTGTACAAGAACAAGGGCGATCGGAGCGCCTGTAACAACTATAGGGGTATCTCACTTCTGTGTATTGTTGGGAAAGTATTTGCCATAATTGTTCTGCGCAAACATCAAGTCCTGGGAGATCAAGTTTACCCCAAATCACAGTGTGGCTTCCGACAGAACTAGTCTACTATTGATATGATATTCTCATTGCGACAAATGCAAGAAAAATGTCCTGAACAGAATTAACCACTGTTTATTGCCTGCATCGATTTCACAAAGGCATTTGATTTGGTCAGTCGTGAGGGTCTGTTCAAGGCACTAAAGAAGATTGGCTGCCCACCAACTCTTCTGTCCATTTGGAATCGTTCCACACAGGCATGAAGGGTATAATCAAGTTTGTTGGTGCAACTTCAGAAGAGTTTGAAATCAAGAGTGGAGTTAAGCAAGGTTGTGTACTAGCTCCCACCCTCTTTGGAATATAATTTTCACTTCTACTGAAATATGCCTTTCGTTATCATGATGGTGGTATATACATTCACTCACGCTCAGATGGCGGCCTCTACAGTGTTCAGGGATTGAAGGCCAAGACCAAAATTAGGAGGGTACTGATCAGAGAGTTGCTTTTTGCTGATGATGCTGCAGTTACGACCCACTCTGAGGAAGAATTACAACATCTACTATCTGCATTCTCCAATGCTTGTTCTGAATTTGGTTTAACAATTAGCAAAAAGAAGACACAGATTATGTCACAAGGTGCACATGGGATACCATCAATCTGGAGATAGTAGACCATTTTACATATCTAGGATCAGAGGTAAATAGCACATTATCCCTAGATCAGGAAATCAGCATCAGGATTGGTAAGGCAGCAACAACAATGAACAGGTAAACAAAAAGAGTCTGGGAGAACATGAAGCTTACTGCCAAAACAAACGTCCTTGTCTATCAAGCCTGTGCCCTTAGTACTCTTCTTTATGGCAGTGAAGCCTGGTCAACTTACTCACACCAAGAGAAACGTTTGAACAGCTTTCATATGCGGTGTCTGCGAAGAATACTTGGTATTAAGTGGCAAGGCAAAGTCACAAATACTGAAGTATTGGAAAGATCAGGTTTTGTGGCGGTTTGTTCCATGCTCAGTCTTCGTAGACTTAGATAGATAGGACACGTTAGGAGGGTCGATGATGGTAGAATACCACAGGACATCTGTTTTTGGTGAATTACAGATGGGTAAGAGATCTCAGGGTCGGCCTCTACTACGATATAAGGATGTGTGTAAGCGGGACATGATTGATACAAGCATTGATTATGCACATTGGGGGTAAGTCGTGTTGCATGGAGGGGAGGGCAAATATCAGAAATAGAAGAAAGTTATAAGTCTCACACCGAGCGGGCAAGACGTAAGATGCTGCATGATGGTGGAAATGACCATGTGTTCACATGCATTCACTGTGGACGAACATTTACAGCACGAATTGGCCTTATCAGTCACATTCACTATCGCTATGTGTTGTTGTTATTATACCTTTTTGAAGCACAATGTAACATACTATCGTCTGTCAAGATGACAAGGTGCCAATAGTGGGAATGTTATCTATACCTTGTTGATAGTGGGACTGCTATCTCTACCTAATTGATAGTGAGACTGTTCTTTTTGTGTAATTAATAGTGGGACTGTTAACTTTAACTGGTTGATAGTGGGACTGCTATCTCTACCTAATTGATAGTGAGACTGTTGTTTTTGTGTAATTGATAGTGGAACTGTTAACTTTAACTGGTTGATAGTGGGAATGTTATTTTTGTGTAGTTGATAGTGGGAATGTTATCTATACCTTGTTGATAGTGGGACTGCTATCTCTACCTAATTGCTAGAGAGACTGTTCTTTTTGTGTAATTAATAGTGGGACTGTTAACTTTAACTGGTTGATAGTGGGAATGTTATTTTTGTGTAGTTGATAGTGGGACTGTTATCTTTATCTAGTTGATAGTGAGACTGTTATCTTTACCTAGCTGATAGTGGGACGGTTCTCTTTGTGTAGTTTATAGTGAGACTGCTATCTTTACGTCGTTTATAGTGATACTGTTATCTTTAACTAGTTGATAGTGGGACTGTTATCTTTATCTAGTTGATAGTGAGACTGTTATCTTTACCTAGCTGATAGTGGGACGGTTCTCTTTGTGTAGTTTATAGTGAGACTGCTATCTTTACGTCGTTTATAGTGATACTGTTATCTTTAACTAGTTGATAGTGGGACTGTTATCTTTATCTAGTTGATGAGACTTATCTTTATCCAGTTGATAATGAGACTATTATCTTTATCTAGTTGAAAGTGAGACTGTTATCTTTATATAGTTTATAGTGAGACTGTTATCTTATTGTAGTTGAAAGTGAGACTATTATCTGTCTGTATTTGATAGTGAGACTGTTATCTTTGTGTATTTGATAATGCGATTGTTATGTTTACCTAGTTGATAGTGTGACTGTTATTTTTAACTACTTGATAATATATGAAAAGGCACAGACACAGTTTCCATGTTTCCATAAACATTCCTTTACCAGTTACAGACACACTAGATACGTTTAACTCATCCTACACCTGTTGCTGTTGCTTAAAACACATTGTTTACTCAACATCCGACAAATAATGTCTGTGCTTAACTGTTGTTGTCGTACCTGCTGCAAATATACACAACTGTTGTAGCCATCATTTTGACTGCATGCTGTCGTGCTTACAAGACTTCTGCCCTGTTTACGTCGTGAGCGTTTCATTTGTGTTCACTGGCATTCTATTCTGTCTGGGATCTGGCATATGAATTGTATTTATAGACCATCTAGCGTATATAAAAATGTAGGTTGTATTTAAATTCAGTGTACACAAATAGCAATATTTAAAAGTTCAGTGAGGCTGGCATACTGAACAGTGAGTATTGTTGACTGGACAGTGAACCCTGTGAAAGACTCAGGTTTATCACTAAACTGATTAAGTGTCGAAAGGATATTATATCACCAAATGGGACCTCCCATGTGGATAGAAGGATGATATATCGCTATACTAGGTTATCGTGTTATTTGTTTTGTTTGCTAAATGAACGGATATTTACGTTATAATACTTGTTCATTTGATTCTGTACCATGTTTGGTCCATACCTACTTTTTGTAATTCACTGAATCAGTTAAGTCTGATGTATTGTCGTTCCGGTCATTTGAGCCCCGAAAAGGGCTTGCATCTTTTGGATTGAGATTGGTGTAGAGACACTTCTCCCGACCCGGTGCAAAAGTACCCTCTAGACGGGGACTCTGTTGCGATGCTATACTTCCACTATACAAACTCAGAAACTAGCGGTGTGTTCAAGACAGGTACTGGAACTTCATATCTGCGGATAGGCAACATAGGATGTCACCAGGTTATGTTTCAGCACAGAAGGACGAACTGGCTGGAATGAGGCCTAGGTTGCTAATGTTTCCTTCAGAGACTTTAGAGATTTCATTGTCAACATCCTCCAGCCCAGTGCGATCTTCTACGCTAGGGAGGCTGCCATCATTAACTATAGCAGCAGTAAAACAGGTTGCTGGAATTGAAGTTGGCATTTAACTGATTCTGTGCCAAACAAAAGGTAGGTTTTGGACCAAAAATGGTATACAATCAAATGAAAAAGTATTATCGTGTTCATTTCCGTTCACTGAGTATTTTAAATTGCGGAAGATACCACGAAATAAAACAAAAATACGATGATCCTTGTATGGACATTTATTGTCCTTCTGTCCTAATGGGAGATGACATTTTCTTCTGCACTGAATCATTTTTTTTAAAGCTTAATAAAAAATATCAGAAGAAAAGGAAGAAATAAGAGTCGTTAGAAGTGAAATACTCGTCTTTTCCTCACCATTTTCATGTATTTAAACATTAGATGCCAGTCAAAATTAAATCAACAATAAAAAAAATTAAAATGTCACGAACTGTGAATATCTTGGCGCCATTATCAACATTTGGGACTGCTCAATAGACGTCAAACGTAGGCTGGCATTAACAATGCAGACGTTAAACAGTATTATGAGCCTATAATATAGCAATAGCAAGCAAATGAAACGTTTTGGAAAATATGAACCCTGCATATGACAACTTACGGATACGAGTCATGGACCATTTTGCGGTTACTATCGGACGCCCGTGTGTATTGTTGCGCACGTAAAAAATCCCTTGGCAATTGGAAATCGAAAAAGAGAAGTCTAACGGCGCTGCCCGGGCAAACTTTCAAGTTAAAAATCTACCCAAAGTATTTCAGGATCCTCGCCGGTGCTATGGAGTTCATGCACTGAGCTGAGATTCTCTGGACTCAGGCTTGAGTTAGGAATAGAACGGAGCACTTATGGGTTACGCCCATGTGCTGTGATGTTGATCCATTGACAAAACTAAACTACATTAAACTAAACTTTGCGGTTACTAATGAATACATTGATTTATTTGGTTGTTTCGGGATTAGAGATTAAAGATTGAGCACAACCCACAACTATCAACGCTGATCGTATTCCAGTACGAACGTAAGGCCTTGTCCAAATCAGATTGGAAGCACTAGACTCGAGTTTCGCTCTCGTTTGAGCTCGTCAGTAGTGCATATCGCTCACTGGACCCGGGATCGAACCCCGGATCACTGGCGTGTGAGGCGGGTGTGTAACCACTTGACCACTCAGCTCACGCTAGACGCGACCACATTATCACACTAGAATATTACATCGTCACCCATTGAAGGCTATAGCTCAACATTTGCCCGATCGCCGCGACTGATGTGGCCCCAAATGATCAGGTCTTCTCGAATACTACTAATGTTTTCTGCTAATGAATAAAAGGGGCACTTGGGAAGTTAAACGTTACAGAAAAGTTCCTTTAATATCGTGGACCAAGAAAAAGCAATAATCTATATTATACAAGATCTTGAACATCAACGGAATACTGACTCATAATTAGCAAGATGTCTTTAAAACTGAAAATGTGGTCAAATTAAACATCGCAGTAAAGCACAGCGATGAAAGGCATGACTCTTGGAAGAAATGGCCGTGATCAGCCAAGAAGAAGATGGACACTGAGCATTGCAAACACCGTGAACATGAAAGTACATAAGGCGAGAGAGCAGGCAAAGGAATGAAAATCTATTCGGCTGGCCATTATGAGAGTGACGTCCTCCAAAGAATTTGCTGCATTATGATGATGATAATTTTCTGCTTCTTCGTCCATTCACTGTATTTATTACCACAGCGTATTTTGTATCCTCTCCATTCACTACGTTTTCAAGTATTTAATGTCTGCAAACGAAAAATAGGACGATGACGTCAGCTGTTTCACCTTTACCCCCGTCTTCTATAAACCACATAGGTCAAGAATTGATAACTCCTTGCTGCCCTGGTAAACTCGCATCTTTAGCCATTGATGTGAAAGCCCGCCGGATCAATGCGTCGTCTACATCAATACGCACAAATGAGATACCACTAGAAGTATAGGCCTGCAATGAGTGAAAAAACAAGTGCGCAAATACGAGCAGCGCAACAGAGAAAATAGAGAATGACAAACATGAATTGAGTAGTGGACATAAAAGGCAACAAACTAAAAATGGCGACGCGTCGTTTTGGCGTCTGTATGACTGAGGCGTGCTATCTTTGTATGTGCAACAATTTTGTATCGAATACTCTTATTATCTCTTCGCTGTTCGATACCCAGTTGGTTGTTTTCTCATACCATTCTTTGTTCTTTGTTGTCTATTTTCATGCGTCTGTATGAGTATCTCTCTCTTCTTTTTTTTTTTTTTACTAGCAGTATTGCAAGTATTTATTTTGAGAAACTGAAACTATGCTTTTGTTTTGGTTGTTTTCATATCCTAGGATAGTTACTTCTATAGTCTGTCTGTCTATCTGTGTATGTCTGCCTATGGTACTGATTGTCTGCATATACGTATGTATGTATGTATGTATGTATGTATGTATGTATGTCTGTCTGTCTGTCTGTCTGTCTGTCTGTCTGTCTGTCTGTCTGTCTGTCTGTCTGTCTGGTCTGTGTGGGTGGGTGGGTGGAGTGAGTGAGTGAGTGAGTGAGTGAGTGTGTCTGCGTGTGTGTGTCTGCGTGTGTGTGTGTGTCTGCGTGTGTGTGTATCTGCGTGTGTGTGTGCCTGCGTGTGTGTGTGTCTGCGTGTGTGTGTTTCTGCGTGTGTGTGTGTCTGCGTGTGTGTGTGTCTGCGTGTGTGTGTCTGCGTGTGTGTGTGTCTGCGTGTGTGTGTCTGCGTGTGTGTGTGTCTGCGTGTGTGTGTGTCTGCGTGTGTGTGTGTGTCTGCGTGTGTGTGTGTCTGCGTGTGTGTATGTCTGCGTGTGTGTGTCTGCGTCTGCGTCTGTGTCTGTTGCTGCCTGGCTGGCTGGCTGGCTGGCTGCCTGCCTGCCTGCGTGCTGGCCTGCCTGCCTGCCTGTATTTATGTGGTTCGGCTTCTGCTACTACTACTGTTGTTGATGTTATTACTACTACTGTTACGTCTACTATACTGCTGTTGCTTCCGCTACAGCCGGAAATTACATTTCCGTTCACTGAGTATTAAAATTACGGAAGATACCACAAAATAAAACAAATATCACCATAACTCTAGTATGGCGATATATCGTCTGTTTATACAAATGGGAGATCACATGTGGCTTTACATTATCCTTCGGCACGGAATCAATTAAGAACATGGATCGAATACTACTAGCTCCATATGTTTATAGACCAGTGCCTATAAATTGCTGCGACATATATTTATAGAGAATGGTTTCTTTAATTGACCTGGTTTCCCAGATTGATCCAGATTGAGTAGTAAGCTTTCATTCCAAGACCAGGTGTGTAACAATGCCCGTGGTATTTGCTGAACCATTACTACATTTTATTACATGGGATATGTTCTGGGAATGGGTACAGGTGCTTTCAGTCTACAACCCCTCTTGTCCCTGGACCCCGCTTTTTCACACCCTCTCAACCTCAGGATGCTAAACCCTAGTGCTCAATCCAGACGACATGACTCAACTCTGGTTTAGTCAAACAACATCAAACATGAGTGTATCATATACACGAGAGTCAAAGATGATAGGTATAGGTGAAGGGAGGAAGTTTAGAAGTTAGGAAGACTCAGGATCTGCAGGGTAGGTTCAAGGCATTCATCACTAGGCCTTGTCTGTGTGGTCCACCCGGTCTGCTGTATTTGTCTTTTCACACGACCTGGACATATCCTCCCTTGACTGGTTCTGACTGACGTGACCTCTAGCCTGGATATTCGTTGCTGGGAACTACTTCAAGGTCTGGTAACCCACCAAGAGATCTCCTAGCTGGTGTAGGGTGCAGTGGATGAAAACGTCATCCAGGAATCTGACCCAAAGTTCACGAGGCCTTTAGGAACACAAAGCACTGTACAAAGTCTCTGCAGTTTATCATGTGCTATCAACATTCACAGACCAGCCATGGATGGTTGCAGTTGGCAGGGCGTGTCAAGTCTCTGATGTAGGACTCAAGTTAATGGCGTTGGAGCTCTGCGGCTCTGAATAATATCCGGTCTCTGGCTAGACATAGTCTCTGTGAACAACATAATCTCTCTGGGCCTCAATGGCCTGATATCACAAGTAATAGGCAAGGTTACCTTCATTCTGTGGAGATGGTAGATGTGGATGGCTAATACGTGCTTCGTACTCGACGATCGAATCAGCCGGCGAAGACTTGGCGAGGGAGGAACTTCTTACACAGAACTATCGGGCGCTGCTCCAACTCTGTGGAGTTCACGCTGCTGGTTACTTCGAGTTCTCGCCATGTTCTTCCGTCTACATCCAAATCGAAGGTAGGTTCTGCGACAATAGGACCTAGTGAGAGCAACACGTAACAGCATCTCGCGCTTACCCAAGAACAGTATCAAAGGCCTTCAGAAACATAACATGATATATACATATACATGTTCCTGTAACCTTCCTCATCTGCAATGATGTGGGCTGTAGTGAACCGGGGTTCTCATCTGCCAGATAGCTCATGGAACCGCTTCGTCAAGTAGATGTAGGATGCGGCTCGGACAGGTTCAGTCGATCAGTCGCAGGTAGCTTCCGGAAGTCACATGAAAACCCTCATTCTTTCTCATCCCTTTCATTCATCACCAGGAAGGTTAGGCATCCGTGTCAGGCTTCGTGACACCCTTACAGGGACATGCGGCTTCTCTGCCGACCTTATTCCTGGTCTTGTCGACCTCTGTTTCTCTCTGGGCTCTCCCTCCCAGATAGTTGAGAAACCATCTTTCGGTAATCGTCTCTTCCCCCTTACTATAGGAGAGGTGTGTCTCTCTACTCTGGTCTTTTCCCCTCCTGGGTTTAAAGGCTACGGGTATCTTAATTACATAGTTCGTCCTCCATTGAGCAGTGGCATTTCCACCCCGTTCTATCACCCAGTCCTGCTGGCGTGAATATTTCAAACGGTGGAGCTGTTCTCTGGAACACCTTGATCACTTTCAGAAGGCTAGTCGCCCCCTTTGTTCTGTTCCACCTCTCTCGCTCCTCCCCCCCCCTCCCCAAGAAGGAAGAACACCCCTTAAATGTTGATCCTCCTCCCGGACTAAATAATTAAAGGACAGTTAAGAGGAAAGCAGACACAGAGAATCCAGTTGCCGACCGAAAGTGAGGAGACGGCTCTTTACCCTCGGTCGACCTTGGGACTACGTACTATGCTTCTGCCGACACTCGCGTTCGACACCTTTCGATCCCCCGCGTAGATAGACATATCACACGATAGAGTTTGGGGGCCGCCCCACACCGCCCCAATACCCTGCGACGCCAGGTGGACCCTCCGGATGTAACCTCGTCACACCGCTCGGCCGCGCCGACACTCTCAGACTAACACCTTCGCGAAGCCAGGTCGTGCATAGATTCTTTTTACAGGGCCTGATACCATGGGCCTTTCTATTCCATTCTTAAGTGGAGATCGTATGGCTGCCGGCGCATATGATGCGCTTTGAGCATGGGTTTTAAACACCCACATTTCCACACCCCAATTTCGGCCTCTGTAACATTAACATGTATGATCTAACTTTGCGCAACGCCGGCTGTCGACTTTGCTAGTCGCCGTGAACGCGCAAAAACGTCGACACCAATATATTTTTAAAACAAAACAAAACTGTCATTTACTGCCAATATAGTACTATTAGTACCTTGCGGTGTATGGCAGAGGGGTCTTTGAGCCTGAGGAATAAAGGCCGCCTGGCTAGTGCAGTCGCCGTGAACTGTGCAGGTTACGATTTTCTTTTTGCCCCCGACAGAAAAAAATCCCACACCTTACCGAGGGATCGAACCCGGGTCTCCCGAACGAGAGTCCGGCATTCTAGCCACTCGGCCAGCCGCTCCTCGAGTGAGATGGCAGAACATGGCCGCCCACGCTTATCGGCATGGCACATGATGGATGGATGAAGGTGACCGAGAAGAACAAGATCATTAGCTTCTACGGGCCGTGTGTTTCATTCTGTTAGTTTTAGATGTAATTTAGCGAAACAAAATTATTACACGGAGTCAAATTAAGAAACACCTCTCAACGACATTTTTAATGGCAAACGTAATCAAATAATCGCATTACAAAACATGCTTGTAACAAAACGGCAATTAGCTCAAAGTGTTTCGCCTGTAATTTTCCATTAGAAGTTGTTTCTGAAATTCCAGCATAAAATCAGCTTATATATATTTTCTTACAGTCGTTGTATTTCGCAAGTTGTCGTGCATGCCGACAACCTTCTGTCCCCCATGTTTATTCATTTCCGATACTGATTTTAATCGATGCAACGATGTCTTGTAGCCCAGCATAAATTCTTGAGACTTTTCCGGTGTCTTTATTTCGTCCGTTCCTTCTCTCTGTCTGTCTCTCGGTCGGTCGATCGGTCTGTCACTGCCCCTGTATCTATCTGTCTGTCTGTCTGTCTGTCTGTCTCTCTCTCTCTCTCTCTCTCTCTCTCTCTCTCTCTCTCTCTGAATTTCTCTCTCTCTCTCTGAATTTCTATCGTGTTCATTATTACACGTATCTATCCTACGGATACCTTTTACCGCATATTTTAAAAGCGTCTTCCTTCGTAAAGACTGAGAGCCCTCGCTGCCACAATAACCCATGAATAGGTGTTCTTGTATTTTTCGTGGTCTTAAATTTTTAATTAGAAGACCAAATATTTACTATTTTCAACTATTGTAGAATTTCCTTTCCTGCTCAATGTGCACACGGGACCTAGGTTGTTGTTTTTTTCATATTATATTTCACAAGGATACTTCTGTCTTAGTTACCAGTCGCTCATGCTGGTGTACATAGTCACCAACTCCATGGAGGTTTCTGCCTCACATACGTCTCCTGGGTTATAAAGTTTATTCTTATATGTTATAATCCAGTGGTTCTCAACTTTTTTTTTTGGCCCATGTACCCCTTCGCCATATTTTCAGGACGTCAACCCCCCCCCCCCCTTTTTCGTATTTCCCCCCCCCCCAATAAATCCCCCCCCCACACACACACACACAGTACACGTAAAAATGGAAGCTAAATTTAATAACACATACTAGAACAAGTCTAGACATCTACATAAAACGTGATTTGCGGATCTATTTACATCATAAAGTGAATTTCATAAAGGAGAGAAGTACAAAACCGTAAAGTATGGAGGGAAAAACAGTATCAAGTAATTGGTTCTTGTATTAACGCGATCTTGAAATAATTTTAATTCCCCCCCCCCCCCCAATGAAAACCCTAAAATTCCCAGGGAGGGGGGAATTCCCCACCGGTTGAGAACCACTGTTCTAATCAATACTTGACACTTTGAATATTTTAAAAATAAAACAAGTAAAGAACCCTTTCATACGCCACAAGGCCGCATTAAGCGTAAGTTGCTAGGCCCATCATTACTTAGACCATTCAGCACTAGGTGTGTGTGATGTGCTCAGTGTCACGCCGGCCGCCTTTCTTCCCACCACATGCTTTGGTACCCATGTTGGGATGGGTCTACTTGGGAACCCGAGTTAATTTTACAAGCCATGTCCACCGGGCAGGTATGCGAGTGGCTAGCCGCCGCCCATTTGTCTGTATTAGACACTAGATCTTTGTGGAACGGTTGTCTTCATACTGGCATCTCTTGTCCATGACAGGTGCATTGACCAAGTCACACACGCGATCAGGTGAAGCACTGAGACAGCCAGCCAATGAGGGTGTCATGTGGCTTATGGGATGACAGAATGGCTGATGTCAGCATGAGGTATGTGTCACCATCGACTTCAGTATTTCTTTCTTTTTTTTTTTCTTTCTTTCCTTCCTTCCTTCCTTCCTTCCTTCCTTCCTTCCTTCCTTCCTTCCTTCCTTCCTTCCTTCCTTCCTTCCTTCCCTTCCCTTCCCTTCCCTTCCTTTCCCTTTCCGTCCTTTCTTTCTTTCTTTCTTTCTTTCTATCTTTTTTTCTTTCTTTCTTTCTTTTTTTCTTTCTTCCCTTCTTCCTTTCCTTTACTATTCTTTTCTTTAATTGTCTGTCTGTCTGTCTGTCTGTCTGTCTGTCTGTCTGTCTGTCTGTCTGTCTGTCTGTCTGTCTGTCTGTCTGTCTGTCTGTCTGTCTGTCTGTCTGTCTGTCTGTCTGTCTGTCTGTCTGTCTGTCTGTCTGTCTGTCTGTCTGTCTGTCTGTCTGTCTGTCTGTCTGTCTGTCTGTCTGTCTGTCTGTCTGTCTGTCTGTCTGTCTGTCTGTCTGTCTGTCTGTCTGTCTGTCTGTCTGTCTGTCTGTCTGTCTGTCTGTCTGTCTGTCTGTCTGTCTGTCTGTCTGTCTGTCTGTCTGTCTGTCTGTCTGTCTGTCTGTCTGTCTGTCTGTCTGTCTGTCTGTCTGTCTGTCTGTCTGTCTGTCTGTCTGTCTGTCTGTCTGTCTGTCTGTCTGTCTGTCTGTCTGTCTGTCTGTCTGTCTGTCTGTCTGTCTGTCTGTCTGTCTGTCTGTCTGTCTGTCTGTCTGTCTGTCTGTCTGTCTTCTTGTTCTCCTTCTTCTTCTTTATAGATACAGACGCTGTGACGAAGGCGTTACCAACGCAATCATATATCCCGCACATGGCGTCGGAAGCAGACTATCTTGCGCTGGTTTCCATACATGGTACGAGTGTCAATTTACCAGAAAGCAATGGCAAACTACTGAACGTAAACTTGCCAAGAAATCACATACTGCCAAATAGGTCGTATTGACTGCGACGTCCTGTAAAGGATATGTAACTAGCTTTTTAATTATAGATACAACACTAAGAAGAAAATGAAAGAAATTATCTTTCAAGCATGATCACAGAAGACGGCAGAATTTACAAAGAAATCGAAATCAGATGGCAAAAAGAAAGTATGTTTATATATCAACTATCACCCATTCTGAAACATCCAAATATACCTATGTCCGCAAAACGACAGATAATAAACAGCATATTAACACCAACCGCATGCTACCAATGTCAAAACCAAATCACACTTACGTAAAATCAACACCTTTGAGATTAGATGCTTGAGAGTGTTGATCCCACTGTCTGTTTGATAACATTATTAATCATTATGATATCAGACAGACAGTGGAATCAACACCTTGTGTCACATATATTGACAGACAGAAAATCAAATGGTTCGGCCATCTCGTTAGAATTCAACACCATTAACTACCAGCACTGACTCTACATAAAAGAAGATCTTCTACGAGAGCAAGAGTATGCCCGAGAAGAAAATCGATTGACGACGTGAAAGACATACATTGTACAGTCAAATGGAGTGACAATCAGGCACTGGAGTGCCAACTTTTCATTCCCACGCGGCTTGACGGCAAAAGTGGAAGGTGATGATGATGATGATGATGATGATGGATGATGATGATGATGATGATGATGATCATGATCATGATCATGATCATGATCATGGTCATGATGATCATGATCATGATGATGATGATGATGATGACTCGACGCGTTATTTAAATATAAATGGTATACGTGTGACTAATAGTGTTCATCAGTTTCTCTTGACACGATCTAGAAACTGGGTACTAAGGAACCATTTATGAAACTTAAGATAAATAGCCTGTGCCCTGTACAGACAAGATCTCTGGAGTCTACTCTGTCTTGGCGCTGTTCCCTTTTAGAACGTATCATGTAAGCAAGCCAACGAATTGAAGATAACCCAAACAAAGCAATCGGGTGACCGTACTTAACTTTGCCGTTTGGTGAGTAGCAGACGAACAAATTGGGCGCGCATCTTCACAATCATGTTTTTGTTCCGCCATGACAGTTGTGTAAGATCACTTGTGGAGCACGCGAATTTAATCCATCATCCATGAATCAGTTCGTCAGTCCTCGCATCCACATGTCCATCCATATATCTCATCGCTTCCATTCACTTCACTCATGTCTGTCTGTCTGTCTGTCTGTCTGTCTGTCTGTCTGTCTGCATTTATGTATTTATTTATGTGCTAATATATTTATTGTTCATGACTGCCTGTGTGTCTGCGCCTGTGCGTGTATGTGTGCAGTTTTTATCTTGATTGTGAGCGTGCCTGTAAGCGTTTAGGCGTGCTCGCGTGAGCGTATGTATGTACATGTGCGCCCGTTCGTTTGTGTGTACATGTCCATGTGTTTCTCTGTACTACACGTTCGTACGTGCAACTTGCGTGCGTGAGTATGTGTATGCGTGTCTTTGTGTGAATATGTGTACATGCGTATGAGTGTGTGTACATATACGTGCATGTACGTATTTCAATATGCCCATGTGGGTATTTATATTGAGTAGAACATTTTGTGTTAAATCAACTTGATATGTTTATTCGCAAATGTTACGTCTGCTTGCTAGCAGGTCATGTAACCAGAAGCCATCACGTCGCAATAAACAAAACAGAGAGAGAGAGCGGTGTTTGTTAAACACTAAACCTTACTACACTAGGCCACAAGAGCCCGGCTGGTGTCCTAGTTGGCATAGTCAAAATGATAAGAACGCTCGCTCTTAAACTTCCAGTGCGTTGATAGCGAGGTACGGTGTTCAATCCCTACATTGGCATTACGTTTCACTTAAACGTTGACTTCTCGTTCAGGCTAAGAACTGGACGTAACATTGCTAGGAAATCAGCGTGGGGTTGATCTCTACGTCCTGCAATCCTGTTTTTATTTTAGTTCTCTCTCACACCTCACGCTTTCCTTTTCATTTCTCTTACTCACACCCACCCCTACCTTCTTACATTCCTTTACCTTTCCTTCCTCCTCCTCCTCCTCTCTCTCTCTCTCTCTCTCTCTCTCTCTGTCTCTCTCTCTGTCTCTCTCTCGCTCGCTCTCTCTCTTTCTCTCTCTTAACACTCTTCATGTGCCTCCTCTTTTCATTCTCATCCCCACCAATCTCCCTCATCCCCCCTCTCTTTATCTTTTCTTGGTCTCTTTTTCCTTTCACTCTTTTCTCTCTCTCGGTCTCTCGCATCCATCACTCCGTCTCTCTCGCATCCATCACTCCGTCTCTCTCGCATCTCTCTATCTCCCTCTCTCTCTCTCTCTCTCTCTATATATATATATATATATATATATATATATATATATATATATATATATATATATATATATAATGAGTCTGGGAGAACAGGAAGCTTACTGCCAAAACAAAAGTCCTTGTCTAACAAGCCTGTGTCCATAGTACTCTTCTTTATGGCAGTGAAACCTGGACAACTTACTCACACCAAGAGAAACGTTTAAACATCTTTCATATGCGGTGTCTGCGAAGAATTCTTGGTATTAAGTGTCAAGATAAAATCACAAATACTGAAGTATTGGATAGATCAGGTTGTGTGACGGTTTATTCCATGCTCAGTCTTCGTAGACTTAGATGGATAGGACATCTTAGGAGGATGGATGATGGTAGAATAACAAAGGACATCTTTTTTGGTGAATTACAGATGGGTAAGAGATCTCAGGGTCGGCCTCTACTACGATACAAAGATATGTGTAAGCGGGACATGACTGATACAGGCATTGATAACGCACAGTGGGAGCAAGTCGCCGCTGAACGTCTTGCATGGAGGGCAAAGATCAGAAATGGAATAAAGACAAAGGAGAAAATTATTGCATATAAGTCACACACTGAGAGTGTGAGACGTAAGATGGTGCATGATGGTGGAAATGACCACGTTTTCACATGCACCCACTGTGAACGAACATTTACAGCGCGAATTGGCCTTATCAGTCACATTCGCTACCGCCATAGGTAAAAGTTATTATGCCTTTTTAAAGCACACACTATCGTCTGTCAAGACCGCAAGGTGCCAATTATATATATATATATATATATATATATATATATATATATATATATATATATATATATATATATATATATATATATATATATATATATATATATATATATATCATCATTCATTAGCACTTTGCCGTCTTGACAGACGATAGTTTGTAAGGGATGGAGTTATTGCCTCCCCATAGCACAAAGCTTGGGCTAAAATATAAAGATCATGTGTTGCCCATGCAGCATGATCCCTCTCTCGGCCTGCCTAGTTCACTCCAGAGGAAAGGTAACACCTCTACATCTGGAACAAGACAAGCTGCAGAAGCTGCCGGATCAGCAAAGCAATGCTCTAATTGTCCGCCTGTCGGAGCTTCGATCCTAGACCAGCCGCCAACCAAGGCTTAGGGCCTGGTCTGCCCTGCCAAGGACACTTTGTCTTTAGGTTGCATTTCCTCACACCAGGGTAAGGCTTGTACCCTCCCAATTGCGCTCTTCCGCCCGAAGCCGTTGACACAATGTGGGGTGTCGGGTTTGGTAAGCGCCGCCCAACGTTCAGCGCTAACAGAAAGCAGATAGTACAGTCTACTTATATTTTTTCTTTTTCTTTTTATTATATATTTTTTTAATATTTTACTTATATATATATATATATATATATATATATATATATATATATATGTGTGTGTGTGTGTGTGTGTGTGTGTGTGTGTGTGTGTGTGTCGTAAAATTTACAGTAGGGGCTGCGTGGTCTCGAGGTATGGTGTTCGCCTCGAGTGCTGGAGGTCCCGGGTTCAAGCCCCGGTGAGGACCTGGATATTTTCACGTGGACTTCTAGTAATAACATTTCCCCTGGTCTCTGGGTAGTGAGATCGGACGCCCGTGTGTATTGTTGCACCCGTAAAAAATCCCTTGGCAGTTGGAAATCGAAAAAGAGTAGCCTAACGGCGCTGCCCTGGCAAAATTTCGAGTTAAAAATCTACCCAATGTATTTCAGGATCCTCGCCGTGTGCTACGGAGTTCGTGCACTGAGCTGAGTTTCTCCAAACTCAGCTTTGAGTTAGGAGGAGAACGGAGCACTTATGGGTTACACCCGTGTGCCATGATGTTGATCCATCGACTAAACTAAACTAAAATTTACAGTATATTCCGTTTTCTTGTAGGGAATATTACTGATTTCTGTACCACTGTCCAATACATGGATGAATTCATCTGTTTATATTGTTGATGTGGATGGCAAGAAGCGTAACGCTTTAAATGTTGAGCGACACGTACAGCTAAAGTGCATAACATCAAACCGGTCTTAAATGTTCTTTTTTCTATCTAACCGTTTATCTCTGTCTGTGTGTGTGTGTGTGTGTGGCGTGTGTGTGTGTGAGTGTGTGTGGGTGGGTGGGTGCGGGTGTGTGTATAAAGCAGAGGGACACGGCTCTACAACATTTCCGGCTGATGCAATGACCAAAACCCCTCCCCCCATGGCTGGTGCATGCTGGGTACTTTAACCGGCCGAAAAATTGGCCGACTATTTGCCCGAGCGATTCAGTTCTGGAACAACCGCCGATACAGGGGGGGGGGGGGGGGGGGGTCTCAAGAGGAGAGAACCGGAGCTGATCCCCTCAACTCATCCTCACCCATGGAGAAGCCTGAATGCCTTCAGCATGACCTGGATGAGACTCTGTACTCCCCACCAACATATGTACAGATCTGTGAAGAAGTAAAACCAGTTCGGCTGAGCTCACAAAACATGCTCTACAAGAACACCTGTGTAGGGTTTTGTTTGAGGATGTAATTCTCCAGTCATAGCAACGGGGAGGACATTCCTGGGTTTTCCCTCTGCCCCCACCCCCCTTTCCCCCCAATTTCTTCCCCTCCTCCCAACTGACCCAAATAGTCGAGCTTTCCATACCTTAGTTTGTTATTGTATTGTTGAAGTTATAGTATATATATAGGATGTAATTCTCCAGTCATAGCAACGGTAATCAGAGAAACGGCGTAAATGGGTGCTCCATAGGAGCAGCCTCGCCCGGTAGGGATAGTCATGCGCACCAGGTGACTCCAGACCGTCAACAGGCTACTAGGTGCAAAAGATTAATATCATTGAAAGTAGGAACTTGGAATGTTAGAACAATGAATGCAGATGGAAAGTTGGAGGACATCAAAAAAGAAATGGAGAGAGAGAAGATTAACATATTAGGAATATCGGAAACGAGATGGAGAGGAGCAGGGATAAGGACAGGAGAGGATTGTAAGATTATTTACTCGGGGGGAGAAGAACAGCAAAGAGGTGTAGCCATTATATTAGATAAGCAAACATCAAATTCTGTCAAAGGATATTGGGCTGTGTCAGACAGAGTTCTATTAGTAAAATTAAACGGAAGACCTTTTAAAATAAATGTAATTCAAGTATATGCCCCAACAAGTGAAAGCAGTGAAGAAAGTATAGAGAAATTTTATAATGACATGGAGTCTGCTTTGAAGAACTGTAAAAAATCAGAAATAAATATCATAATGGGTGATTTCAACGCAAAAATAGGAAAGCAAAGCGATGGATGCAGTGTAGGCAACCATGGTTTGGGAGAGAGAAATGAAAGAGGTTACAGACTTGTAGAATGGGCAAAAGAACAAGAAATGGTTGTAGGAAACACCTGGTTTAAACAACATCCTAGAAGATTATGGACATGGAGGAGTCCAGACAGCAGGATTAAAAACCAGATAGATTACATCCTGATAAGCAAAAGGTTTCGAAATGCATTAACAGTTGTAAAAACAGTTCCAAATGCAGACTGTTACAGTGATCACAGATTAATTATTGGCACATTGAGGGTAAAGTTAAAGAAAGTCAAGTATACAGCAGGAAACCCTAAATATGACTTGTGCAAATTGAAAACTGACAAAGAAATACAAGATAATTTTAACATAGAAGTAAAGAACAAATTTGATTTATTGTCTGATCTGGAGATCCTATTTCAAGATGTAGATGATCAATGGGAAATGCTGAAGAATTCAATCAGTTGTGCAGCAGAAAAAACTATTCCAAAAGTAAGGAAAGTGGGCCGTAAGACATGGATGACTGAAGAAATTTTACAACTAATGGAAACAAGAAGACAGAACAAAAATAATCCTGCCAAATATGAAGAAATTCACAGAAAAGTCAGAACCTTATGTAAGGAGGCTAAAGAAACATGGCTTGAGAAAAATTGCAGAGAAATTGAAAAACAACACAACAGTAAAAATGCGAAACTAATGCACAAAAGAATTCAGGAGATTACTAATCAAAGAACACGTACATCAGCAGGCTGCCTAAAGACAAAAGATGGAAGAGTCGTAATAGAAAAAGATCAGATTTTACATGTATGGTCAGATTACGTGAAAAACCTTTATGACGATAACAGAGACGAACAATATATTGTTCAAAATAACAATGAAGGGCCAGCAATTTTGAAGACGGAGGTTCAGAATGCTCTTAATCATATGAAATCTGGCAAGACCCCCGGTCCAGACAGCGTCACAACAGAAATGATTAATGCTTTAGAAGAATATGGAATAGATAAAGTTACCAGTCTGCTTAATACAATATATGATACTGGAAATATACCTCATGAGTTATGTAATTCTGTATTTATTGCAATCCCAAAGAAATCAGGAGCCTTGGAATGTGATCAACATCGAACAATTAGTATAATGAGTCACATCACGAAGATTTTGCTAAGAATTATCATGCAAAGAGTTAGGAGGAAAATACAACCTGAAATAGGAGAAGAACAATGTGGGTTTGTAGTAGGCAAGGGTACAGTAAATGCTGTGTATATACTGAGAACCGTAATCGAACGTTCTATAGAAGTAAACAAAGATCTACACCTTTGCTTTATTGACTACACAAAGGCTTTTGATAAAGTGAGACATGTCAACATGATAAGGATGCTTGAAGATCTACAAATTGATGGGAAAGACCTTAGACTTGTAAAAAACATATATTGGAAACAACAAGCTGCCATAAGAGTTGATAATGAAGTAAGCCAATATCAGCCTATTAAGAGAGGTGTGAGACAGGGATGTGTAATGTCTCCAGATCTGTTTTCCCTGTACAGTGAAAATATTTTCAGAAATATTGAAAATATGGAAGGAATCAACATTGGGGGACGATGCATCAATAACATTAGATATGCAGATGATACAGTCTTGATTGCAGACAATGAACAGGACCTGCAAAATTTAGTAGATGCGGTTGTTACACACAGTGAACAACAAGGGTTAGAATTAAATTGTAAAAAGACACAGATTATGGTCGTCACTAGGAAGAACGAAATACCACAGTGTAATATACAAGTAAATGGGAATATTCTTCAACAAGTGAATAGGTACAATTATCTCGGAACAGTAATAACATCTGATGGGAGATGCCTTGAAGAGATTAGAACAAGGATCGCCATGGCAAAAGTAGCCTTTAGCAAGATGAAAAACATACTGACCAATAAAAAGATGTCAATTGAAACGAGAAAAAGAGTGTTGAGATGCTACATAGAACCTGTACTTTTATATGGATGTGAAGCTTGGACAATGAGCAGCCAGGCTGAAAAACATCTGATGGCTGTAGAAATGTGGTTTCTGAGGAAAATGCAAAGAATACCATGGACAGCCAGAAAGACCAATGAACAAGTCCTTCAAGAAACAAATGAAGATCGTAAACTGATCAGAGACATTAGACGTAGACAGTCACAATTTTTTGGGCATGTTATGAGAAGAAATGATTTGGAGAACTTGGTGACAACTGGTAAGATCGAGGGGAACAGACCAAGGGGAAGACCTAGAAACAAGTATCTGGATGGCTTGGCCTTGTGGCATGGTCGAGACAGAAACACGGAACTGATCCACGACTCTGTTGATCGAGTGAGATGGCAGAACATGACCGCCCACGCTTACCGGCATGGCACATGATGGATGGATGGAAGTTATAGTTTCTGGTTCGACTTGTTTGTGCTTGTCACACTCATGTTTATACTTCTATTTTTGAAGTTGTGGTCCTGTTATAGTAATGTGTCCCAGTCAGTTCGGGGACGTGACTTTCTCTTGGTGCATTGGGCACAGTATTGGATTTGGCTGAGGCACAGGGGTTAGGTAAAATCTGGAGCCCAATCCACTGATTTCCGCTGTGAACTACAGGGATCCATAGTGCTGTTGTTGTGTATCTCAGGATGGTGAGTCCCGTCTCCGCACTGTAAGGTTCATCCTTAGATTTAGAGTTGTTTTCCTTTTTTGCTTGACTGGTTGGTTGTTTTTCCTACTAATGTTTGAGCTCATGACCACGACTGTAATTATGTTGTTGGTTAGGTTGTGACTTTTCCTTGCGCTTGTCCCAGTCAGCTTCTGTACACGGGTGTCTTGTGTGGGTACTGATAGCAAGTACCCTTAGACTCAGCTGAACAAGGTTAAGGTCTCACCGTTAGTTGGAGACCACCCATGCTGTTGGTGCTAGGCAGCAGTTATCTCTAACTGGGGGATTTTTGAATTCCATTGTCTGCATGCACCACTTATCTCACTCTGGGGTGAGATCAATAGAGAGTCCGTCCCTGTTGTTATCGTTATTGTTAGCCCTGAAATTCCTTTGTTATGTTCTTATTGATCTTTAGGATGGGTACTCGGTCATGGGACCATGGATGTTAGGCAGCAGTTACCTTCACTGTGGGAACATAAGTTCTCTATACTGTAATTACATCAATCATGTGTTGTGTGCCTGGGTATCAATTTAACTTCAGATCATGAGATTCATCCAATAAAGATTTCGTTAGTTGTTAATGATATGTTGTGTTTAGTCTTTGTTGTTCTAGTGATGTAGTCATTTTTTGTTCCATTCATTAATGTTGGTTCAACCCATCTCAGTAATCTATTGTCTGGAATATGCATTAAAGCATAATTCTCCCCTAAGAAGTCCTGGATTTCTTATGTCTTAAATCGTTTCTTCCTTTTCTTTTTTTTTCTTTTTTTTTCTTTTTTTTTTTTTGTTTGTTAACTGGGGAGATTGTATAAAGTGCTCTTTCTCTCTTTCTTCTTATTATCTTTTACTTCTCGAGCCCACTAGAAGTCAGTGTTGCGCTTCCTCATCTGAGAGCACCTAAGTGTAAGAAAAGCATATCTTCCTGGCCCCTTATATTCTCCCTCAAAGGTAAGACAGCTTTGCTAAATGATATTGAGGAGTAATGAGAAGATACAAAATCTGTGTACCAGAAGATACAGAAATTATTAGATATTAGAAAGCATGCAGACGCCTCCCTTCATTTCCCGCCTCGCTAAAGTGTTTTCACCTCTTGTCGGTCCATCCCACAAGTTTTCGCAATAAACCTATCGACTATGCCCTACATCCAGACGTGTTGCAGCATATAAGTTAAACAACGGTTGCCTTATGTCACGAAACGTTTATCTGCCGATTCTCGTTGGCCTCATAAAAGGTAATATTTATTGCCTCACTTGCTACTCACATAAATATATACCCGTGAACTATTTTGACATTCATAATAGCGCATGCCTATGTCTTCCACAGCTAGAGATATATAGCAGCAATTTTCGGGACTCATTATACGTGATTTATAGCCAGGCTCGGAAACATGACACTAAATATTTTATTTATTTGCTTATTTGTGTTGTTTTTGTATTTTCCATCAATTTTTGATGTGGGTTACAGATTTAGAAGCAAAAGTGGTAAATGGATTATGGATGGATTGCCTCTCCCCTCCTCCCAGTTTACCGCTAAACACTGTTGCTATTTCGAAATCACAACGGTACGTTTTTACTTCATTGTGTGATATGTGAACTGAAATAGGTTCAGAATGTTCTGTTGGATACTTACACGATATGTCTGTCTGTCTGTCTGTCTGTCTGTCTGTCTGTCTTTCATGCCTGTCTGTCTGTCTGATTGCCTGCCTGTCTGCCTGATTGTCTGCCTGTCTGTCTGTCTGTCTGTCTGTCTATCTGTCTGTCTGTCTGTCATATTTGTCTGTCTGTGTGTGTCTGTCTGTCTGTCTGATTGCCTGCCTGTCTGCCTGATTGCCTGCCTGATTGCCTGTCTGTCTGTCTGTCTGTCTGTCTGTCTGTCTGTCTGTCTGTCTGTCTTGTCTGTCTGCCTACCTGTCTGCCTGTCTGCCTGTCTGCCAGCCCGTCTGTATGTGCCAATGCCTCATGCACCCCCATGCTGACGGTGATTGCAGCGTCCTGTGTTCATATTTAAGCTGGACGTTACCTGCCTCCACTTCCAGGAAATATGCCTGACATACCACGTGTTCTCCCTAACCAACCGGGACGTTTAATGTTGCCAAAGTATGTCAGATGCAGAGATGCGATGCTGTTTATGAGCACCTGTTCTTAAATGTTCAGATCTTATAGAGAGTTAATATTCTTCTTCTTCCTCTTCCTCGACATTTTAAGAACTTGTTTGAATCATTTAAGATCACACGCCACAATTGTCTTGTCTAGTGATATTGAAATGGTCCACTATTCACACCCGTCTGTAGCCACAGGAAAGATACATGTTCTCAAACATATTATTGATCAGTTGAATTTAGACATGACGCCGTGGCAGTGTAGTGGTTGGACGCTCATCTATCGGCCTGGTGGTGGTGGGTTTGACTTGGCACCGTGTGGGATTCTGACAATTGACCTAATGGGTACTTACAATAGGAACCAGGCATTGTCTTGGGAAGGAAAGGTGTGATATTGATCACATCGCCCCTGGAGTGTCGATTGGTGTATTAAAATATAGCTCTAGCACTATATGCGCCTAACTCCCAAGGCGTGCCTCAAAAGGGTCCATTACTATAGGTTACCTTATTTTACTTTGCATTACTATATTTTACCCTAATTTACCTTACTATACTTTACCTTACTTTACTTTACCTTACTATACCTTATCTTACTTTACCTTACTATACCTTACTTAACCTTACCTTACTATACCTTTCCTTACTTTACCTTACTACACCTCACCATACCTTACCTTACTTTACTATACTTTACCATTCTTTACCTTACTTTACTTTACCTAACTATGCTTTACCTTACTTTACCTTACTATACTTTACCCTAGTTAGTTAGTTAGTTAGTTAGTTAGTTTGTTAGTTTGTTAGTTAGTTAGTTAGTTAGTTAGTTAGTTAGTTAGTTAGTTAGTATGTTTGTTTGTTTGTTTGTTTGTTTGTTTGTTAGTTAGTTAGTTAGTTAGTTAGTTAGTTAGTTAGTTGGGTAGATAGGTAGGTAGGTAGGTAGGTAGGTAGACAGGCAGTCAGTCAGTCAGTCAGTCAGTCAGTCAGACAGTCAGTCAGTCAGTCAGTCAGTCAGTCAGTCAGTTAGTTAGTCGAAGTTCCAACTTCACGGCAACGGGTCGTCCCCATTATGCTCGGTTCCTGTGCCAGTGAATATCACACAAAATGCCCCCCACTGTCCAATGTGAAAAGTGGAACAGACAGGAGTCTCGGCAATTCAACAGCCCGCACAGGTACACTGTGCATAATGCCGTCGCCAGAATGCCAACACAAAAGTCCTCCACAGAAACCACAGTTCATCGTCGATGGACTCGGCAGTCACCAGAAAGACCTCATTGACCCGGGTTTTCTCACATGGCTCTGTCTCTATCCACAGAGCGACCCGCCGAAAGCGTCGCATAAAACACGAACACCACACTTCCAGCGCCGACTCCCAGAAGTCTCCTGAAAAATGCACTCGTGAACCGAAAAGGCAAATCAGTCAATTCAGCAACAGCCGGTAACCATTGTTCCGGACATGCAGGTCCCTGTACAAACAAAAGCGGATATTTAAAAGCATTCCACGTGAATATCACAGCTCACAGAGTCGCGCCACGCACTCACTCAGTAGCAGGGCGACGGAACCATATACTACCAGTTTAACATGAGGAAAATGCGAAATGCAAACCGCAGCCACAAGGATAAATACTCCAGAGGCCGTAGCGTTTCAATGCCTAACCGCCATGCTGGTTACCTAAAGTATTTATACTTTACCCTACTTTACCTTACTATACTTTACCTTACTTTTTGGTTGCGTATCCCTTACGGGACGTTGCAGTTAACACCAGCATTTTTCAGCTGCTATTGATGTACTAGGCAAGTGTTACGTTCAGTAGTTTGCCATTGCTTTCTGAACGACCGGCTCCCATACCAACACGTTATAACGCAACGCGACACAAGCCTTTGGCCACGAAGGCTTTACTTTACCTTGCTATAATTTACCTCACTATTCTTTATCTTACTTTACTTTGCCTTTGCATACTTTACCTTACTATACTTTGCCTTACTATACGTTACCTTACCTTACTTTACTTGCTAGACATTTTAGCAGTTGCACTAGTATATAGGTGTGCCACTTTTTGCTCTTTCTGTTCATCGTGACATTCACATAATTAGTAAAATGTTTCAGATTGCAAAACTATAATCAGTTAATTATTATAGATTACATTCATGAACTCAGTCACGCATTTTAGATTTCATTAACTTAATCAATTTTATTTTAGGTGTAATGTGTTGATGCAGCTGTAAACAACGGGAGTTTGTTTTTTGACTGTTGAGAAATTGTGAAATTGTGTGATAAATTGTGAAATGATGTGATAAATTGTGAAAAATGGATATCAAAGTGTGTTACTATTTTTGCGAAAGTGTAGTTAAAGATGATGACACGACAGGCCCAGCAAACCTTGGAACTGTACAAATAATTATACCCAAAATAAGAAGAGGGAAGTAAATGAACTAACGCAGATTAAGACTCGTCTCAAACGATACAGCCCTATATCACTAGCGACACTAAACATTTTGATTTTGGGCAAAAAGAAGTCGAACCTGTGCACTTTATGAAAACACATAACATGATAATAGTAGCACTATTAGACTACAAGAAAAGAGGACAGAAAATGAAAGAACTACATAAACATTAAGTTATAATATGGAGTGGAGGAAACACAAAGATTTTCCCATGCCATGATGTTAAACTGCCCAGCATCTTCTCTCTATGTCTGCAGCTATCTCGCTTCGCCTTCAACCTTCCCGTTGTAACGACATACTCCAGCCTCCATCTTCTCTTTCCATCCGTCCACAGTGGTCTCACTATTCTTCTGTAAAGCCACATCTCCGCAGCTTCCACATGATTCCCTCGTGTCTGTTAATTGTCCATGATTGGCTTTCGTAAATCAGGACTGCCTCAATATAGCTCTTGAGGACGCAATTCCTCGCCTCGACAAAAATAATTTTGCCGAGAATATTCTACATCCTGTGAAATGCGGACTTTGCTTGGGCTAATCAACATGTAATTTTCTTAATACATCTTTCATCCGTTATTATTAAAGTACCCAGCAACTTAAATACATTGACTAGTTTCAGATTGGTTCCACTCACTTTTAGTTAGTTGTATATCCTTTACAGGACGTGGCAGCCAACCCGAACCTTTTTTTTCCTTCTTTTGTGTGTGTGTGTGTGGTTGTTTGTGATTTCTTGGAAAGGTTACGTTCAGTAGTTTGCCATTGCTTTCTGAACGACCGGCACTCATACCTTTGTATGGGAACGAACGCAAGGTGGCCTGCTTCCAAATTGCCCGCAGCTGTGATTTGAACGTGGTATGCGGGATTACGAATTGCGTCCTTACCCCTTGGCCACAACGCGGATTCACTTTGGGTATACAATTTGTTTTTGTAATAACATGGTAATCTGCTTAACTAAAATTGCCTAGTAAATCACAAACAGGCAATAAACGCTGGCGTTGATTGCAACGTCCTGTTGAGGGCAAGTGGCTAACATTCAACTATAGCACATACACCATTCCATTGTAAAAGATATTACGTTTCAAAAACAAAATATGGCGATTACACAATAATGACGCTTCGATCAATTTCGCAGTAACAATATCATCATCATCATCATCATCATCATCATCATCATCATCATCATCATCATCATCATCATCATCATCATCAAGTGTCATGCCAGCTGGCGTAGGCGTTCAGGACTCTCAACATATCGCAGTCCTTGGTTTTCTGGATCAACTCGGCAACAATATAATATGTAACATATTTTATGGACAAGGACGAGGAAGAGAATAAGTACGAGGAAGTGGTCAAAGAAGTGACCGAGGAAAAGGACAAAGAAGACGACGAGGAAGAAGAAGAGGTCGAGAAAGAGGAAGAGGAAGAGGGGGAAAGAAATAGAAATATTAATGTACTCAAAATATGAGTTAGAATGAGAAATTGTCTACTTTATAGACGAGCGCTTGATGATCATAGTATAATCATTCGTTAGAACAAGTTTTCAGAACATGATTTCTGACTTGTGTGAACTATTATTCTTAAAGATCATTGGTTTTGTGATGGATAGATCAACCCTTAAAAGTATTGAGCACAAATTCTAAGGCTTATATTGATTTAAGACCTGGTCTGCCATTGTCGTGTCCTCCTTTACAGTGTCGTCCCTGGAGTGAAGAGAGTCGACACCCACATTATAATATTTTTTTCCTCTCAATATTCTGGAGAATCCACCAGCTTCCGTCCAACACACTCCATCAGCCTATGGACACCTTTTCCTATCACTCTCTCACTGTCGTACTATGCCCCCTTCTCATACTTCCCCAACGCAACATACTCAACAACTCTTGCTTCTAAAAATTAATAAAGATTAATTTATTAAAAGAAAAGTGTAACGTATATGAGACGTGTATGTGAAGAAAATGTGTGACGTGTTCTATAAAGTGTGTAGAATCGGACTCTCAGACAACAACCCAGTCAGCTGATCCCAGCAAGGATAGACCACAGCAGAACATGTACTTCTCACCCAGCGCCGAAACCATCCTGCTGGATACTGATTTGCCTCTGTAGACCTCTGGTAATCCCATTTCATGAACATCCGAAATAGACACCGGTGGTATAAACAGTTAATCATGGACCGGTTGCACCCTACACAATGTCCGTTCCTATCGTTCAAAAAAAAAATGCACAAGTCCTTTGTAGTGTGTACACAGATTAATGTTAATTGTTACTGTACTGGATCCTCCCTCGTGTCTATCTAGCCTCAAGTATCAAGTCTTGTGTTCTATTACACGAGATTATATCACACTATGTAATTATTAGACTTAATGTTTTCAGTTCGTTACTACTGTCTGATGCTGTGTGGTGCATCAGTACGCATCACTCTCTTTGGTGAATCAACTTCCTTCTAGCTTTAGTTACGTTCTGTATGCAACTTTATTGATTGTTGAACTGGTGTTCTTCCGAATGGGATTGGATTCTTTCCCAAAACTTTGTTGAGTTTCCTTGGATCTGGTAGGGAACCTAGGATAGAAACAACACATCTGGTTATAGTACTAGTCACTGATCCTTTCGGCTGAGTGTAAGCCTATCACCTTGCTTAATGATCTTTAGCTAACTAGACTTAGTCATAGAGCAGATTAGCTACCCACCTAGAGCCGAATCAGGCTATGACAAAGAAAAAATCAGCAAACAGAATGCGGAACCCCGCCCACCAGGGACACCTACGGGAAGATCCCAATTATCCCTCATTACTCAATTCTCAACTAGTAAAGCTTATCAACACTTCACTAATCTATTCTTAACTAGCAGAGTTAATATCACTATTCTTACTCTAACTAGTTTCCACTAACAGTGCTAATCATCACACTATAGTTTAACAAGGCCACAGTCTATATTAAGTAGAACTAATATTATAATAGGTTATACCTTAAATGGCACTACTGCAGTCCTATCAATCATATCTACATCTGCCATTATAGGCACGTGTAAAATTAAGTCACTAATTAACACACGGTAGATATTATTTCCACTAAGCACTGCAGTGCCTTTGCACTCCGACTAGAGCCACATTTCCAAGTCCCCCTAGTTGGCCCCAACTCGGGTTTTTATGGCAAACTACCAAAGTTGGCCACGTGACGTTATCCTTTATGCCCCCCACACAGGTGGCACCTTGGCAGATCATCCCCTGTCAGGGATCCATCCTCCCTCTGGCTCCCTCCATGTTAGATTTGTCATCACAGGTTTTGATTCCAAAAACAAGCCAGCGAGTTCCTGTATACCCCCAACAACAGTTGCCAATAACCCCGTCAATCTTCTCGATGTTCCGGAAACCCAGAATTGACATATGTACTGTTACTTCCGTGCTAAGTACTTCCGTTTTCCCTCTGATATGTTTATGACTTGTCAAAGTGATATATGATTCAGCGCACTCACTTCCTCCTCACTCACCACCAAATGTGTATATGGGCTGACCTGATGTATCCCGTGCAGCTGTGTTTACTCTGGTAGTACGACTGTTGTGGCCTAGAAAATATACGCCAAGCAAACGTCGGTATTATTATCTGGTTAACTCATGGTGAGCTCGTGACATAGGCCCCCTCTTAAGAGAGTAGTCCATCTCACTCTTCTCCACCATGAGTTAAATCCAGATGATTCATTCCTCTTCTTCAGGAGCTGGGTGTCTTGACAAGAAGTCCGCTCCAACATTTTCCTTCCCAGGAATGTACTCTACTGTGAAATTATACGGTTGAAGTAACAACGACCACCGCATCAAACGTGCGTTGAGCTTCTGAGAAGTAGCCAGGAACATCAGGGGTTGATGATCCGACTGGACTCGAAACTTAACTCCATACAAATATGGCTGAAATTTTTGCACTGCCCATACGAGGGACAAGCACTCCCTCTCGACGGTTGAATAATTCCTCTCCACCTGTAGAAGTTTCTTACTTGCGTATGCCACAGGTTTCAAAACCGAAGCATCGTCTTTTCCTGCCTGTAACAGAGCTGCCCCAATCCCAATCCCACTCGCATCTGTTCTCAACACAAATTGTTTGGAAAGGTCAGGAAGCTGTAATACAGGTTTGCTGACCAAGGCCTCCTTTAACTGACTATAGGCCTTCTCACATTCTGGTGTCCAAATGATTTGTTCCGGGAATCCCTTTTTCAAGGTTTCCGTCAACGGAGCTCCCAGTTCAGTGAAATGTGGGATAAATGTGTGGTAGAACCCACACAACGAGAGAAAAGATCGCACATCCTTCTTCGTTTTTGGCCTTGGTGCATTTCTGATTTTCTCCAGGTTCTTCTCTTCTGGAACAATGTGTCCTGGAGTGATGGTGTGACCTAGAAATTCCAGAGTCTGGTAACCAATCATGCACTTGGTTGGACGAGCAGTAAGCCCTGCTTCCTTGAGCCTATTAAACACTCTCTCCAAGGATTGTAAGTGGTCATCCAAGCTGTCACTGGAAATCAGAATATCATCCATGAATGAGATGATGGATGGATCCTGTAACGGATCGAGTAAAGTCCTCATCATGCGTGTAAACACACTGGGTGCATTGCTGAGTCCAAAGGGCATGACTTTGAATTCGTAGTGTCCACTGGGTGTACTGAAGGCTAACAGTGGTCGAATCTCCGGTTTGACTGGTATCTGATAGTACCCCCGACTCAGATCCACCTTTGAAAAGTACCGAGCCTTATGGAGCCTAGCGAATAACTGAGTTGGATTTGGCAAAGGTTCCACCTGAAACTGTGTATGACTGTTCAGAAGTCGGTAGTCTATACACAACCGGTGTTCTCCACTTGGTTTGCGTAACAAAACTACCCCCGCATTGTATGGGGATGTGGATGGTGCAATCACGTCATCCTCCAGCAGTTTTTGTATTTCCTCCTCCAGGGCCTTTTCTTTAGAGAATGGCACTGGGTAAACCTTTTGGCGAACAGGCTCCTGTGTGGTCAAAGTCATATCGAACTCAACCAACCTCGTTCGTCCTGGTTTATCAGTCAGTATCTCCTTATGAGACTTGAGAACCTGGGTTATCCTTTCCTTCTCCTGGGAGGTCAGATCAGGGTTCACTTGTACATCCCTATAGGTTTCCTGGTGTACCAAGGGATATTCCCTGCCCTCGTTGGTTCCCACTTCTGTCTCCACTGCAACTGCCATTGCCATGAGGTGCGCTGCCTTGTCTCAGGGTCTCTCTTCGTATTTCCGCAAGAGATTGATATGGAAAATCTTCGACTTTCCCCGGATCCGGATCTGATAGTTGGTTCTGGATATCACCCTTTCCACGGGAAATGGACCTTGCCAACCTATCTCCAGTTTGTTGTTTCCCGTTGGGAGTAGCAACAAGACTTTATCTCCCACCTCTAGAGATTTTTCTTTAGACTTACGGTTGTAGTAAGCCGCATGTCTTTTCCTGGCCTTTTTCAAGTTTTGATTTGCCAGAGTCCATCCCTTGTGGAGTTTTTCTTTCAGTTCCTCCACGTATTTATAGGATGAGATCACTTCTTCTGACGTCCCCTCTTCAGTCCAACTCCTCAACATGGCTTCCAACGGTCCTTTGATTGGACGACCAAACAGCAACGTAGCGGGTGGTAGTCCTGTTGAGCCATGAGGAACTTCCCGATAGGCAAAGAGTGCTGCTGGGATATATTCATCCCACCTATCCGGTTTTTCCTGCGCTAATTTCCTGAGCATTGTCATCAACGTGCCGTTGAAACGCTCTACTTGTCGATTGGCTTGAGGGTGGTAAGGGCTGGTATGTATGTGGTTAGAGTGAAACACCCTAAATACCTCCTCCATGAGTTTTCCACAAAACTGAGATCCATTGTCCGTCAGAATTTGATCCGGAAAGCCTAATCTGGTAAAGGCCTCCATCAGTGCGTCCGCCACTCTTTTCGAGTCAATCGTGGTCAACGGTATGGCTTCACCCCACATTGTACAGCAATCCACCATTGTGAGTATATACATGTTCCTCTTCCTAGTCCTGGGAAGTGGACCCACGATATCGATGGCTACCCTCTCGAAAGGAGAGTTCATGATGGGCATCTCACCCAACACCACCGGTGCTGTCCAGTGTTTTGGTGCCCACCCTCTGGCACTCAGGGCATGACTTCACATACCGACGCACATCATCTGTCATTCCCGGCCAATAGTAGTGGCAGGAAATCCGCTGCATGGTGGCGGCAATACCCATATGTCCACTAAAGGAGATGGTATGCCCCATATGAAGAATCTGGGACCTGTGAGCTTTTGGGACGACCAACTGACCGTATAGGTTGTCTCCCCTTCCTGCTGTCCTGTAGAGTATCCTATTCTTCATGTAGTACTGCCCCCGTCCTGGTGGATTAGCACTTTTCTGCAGTTTTTTGTAGCAAGGACGTAAAGTATCATCCTCACTCTGGGCAGTTCGTAGCTCCCCCGGCATTGGGTTAGTCACAATTGCGTCTGCCTCTTCCGTTTTCGTCTGAGAGCGAGTCTGCATTGCTCCCATATGGATTGGCTCCCTGGGCATTCCCAGAAAGACATACCGGCAACCTAGGATGACTGGAAAAATGGGATCGGTCAATACAGCGGCCTTGATGGTGCCGGTGACGTACCTTGACCGAATCTCCACATTAGCAATGGGCAACTTCATGGTTACAGCACTCTTCTGTGCAGGCTGTATATCCAATGTCTCACCTGTGAATTGTTCTGGATGTACCAGATCCGCAGAAATCACGGCCTCCCCGTCCAGTCCTGTGTCGTATAAACACTCCACTTGACGACCGTTAACCTCTACCAATTCCACTACAGGTGGTTTTTCCTGGTCTGGAGTCTCTTCCTCGGCCTCGACCTGTTCGGTGGGCTCCACCTTAGGTTTCCCGGGGCACACGACGAATTGAGTGTCTCCTGACTCTCCTCTGCAGTCAATAGCATTGTGCGTGTTTGACTTGCATTGGTTGCACCATTTCCCTGTCCTAGATTTTCTAGTGCCAGACTTGAGTGAGCTCTCCTGGTGGCGAGCTTCCTTGTTGACCTTGGCATTTTCCGTGACAACCTCCTTGGAAGTCACTTGACATGCTGCGAAGTGAGGGTTCTTAGCCTTCGATTTGCAGTCCCTCGTATTGTGAGAGGGTGACTTACAAATTGAACACCACTTCTCCGACCACGGTCGTTTAGGTGTAGAGCTTGAAGTGCTCTTGCTTCCCTCCTTCTTCTTCTCTGAACTATCCTCTGATTTTTGCACATAAGGTTCCCACTTTTTTGTTCCTGAGTTTTTGGTTTTCTTCTTGTCATGTTTCTCTTGACTTTTGGAGTTGGTGGAAAGGTTTTCCCCTGCCTCCCCATGTATCTCGACGAACCGTTCTGCTAATTTAGTCACGAGGTCAATACGTTCCGCTCCTTGTTCTCCCAGGAACGTCCTGAGAGGTTTAGACATTTGCTTCTTCAGCTGGTCGACCACCATGAGCTCTTCCAGACTCTCATAGTCATGTGCGAACCCAGCCAAATCCATCCACTTATGGAGATAAGATTTTAGACGCAAACTGTAGGCGGCAAACAACTCCCCCGGTTCTCGTTTAGCTGCTCGAAATTTTTTCCGGTAGGTATGTGACGTAACCTCGAATCGTTTCAGCAGAGCCGTCTTTAACTCATCATAATTGTTCTCATGTCCTGGTGGCAGGCGAGTATAAACCTCGTATCCGGTCCCGCATAAACCCTGGGATAGCTTGAGATTCCATTTGTTACGCTCCAGACCCATAGCAACTGACATAGCCTCGAAGCGTTGAAGGTACTGGTCAATCTTCTCTTTGTCCTCCTCGTAGACCGCTAAAGGAAACTTCATAGCCTGGTACCCATGTCCACCTACTGGTGTTGATCCTGGGATAGAGGAACCTCCAACTGCTCCCTCAGTTTCTCCATTAGATTGACTCTTGAGCTCGAGTTCCCGCATCCGGTACTCGTGCTCCCTCTTCTGTGCTTCTTGTTCAGCTTCTAATTTCCTAGCTGCTTGTTCAGCTTCAAATTTCCTAGCTGCTTGCTCAGCTTCCAATTTCCTAGCTGCTTGCTCAGCTTCCAATTTCTTAGCTGCTTGCTCAGCTTCCAATTTCTTAGCTGCTTGCTCAGCTTCCAATTTCTTAGCTGCTTGCTCAGCTTCCAATTTCTTAGGGGCTTGTTCCAACTCCATCCTTCTCAATTCCAGCTCGGCCTTTCGATCTTCCCTTTCTGCTTGACGATACTCTCTCTCCACTTCCTGTATGTAATCCGTTAGAGCAGAACCCCCCAATCTCATTTCTTCCCCCTTTGCCTTTAATTCTAACGTGGTTAGTTTAGGGGTGGCCATTATACAGAGAGGTAAGCTAGCAGGTCTAGTACAATATAACTGCAAATTACTATACAGATATATGAACAAGTACTATAAATCTAGATATTACTACACACAGCACATTCACTCAGTGACAAGAGTAGAATCAGGACCACAGACCTATGCAGACGTGTGACGTGTGAACAGGTAAGATATTAATTAGTCCTAACCCCTATCCACATTCACTCTAGCTAGATTCTCCAAAATGATATCTCCCTCTTATAACTAGGGATCCCGTGTCAAAAGACCCCGTTGTCAGAAGATCCCACTGTCAAAGGTTCCTGTTTGCAGGAGATCTCGCTGTCAAAGGATTCCATTTACGGGAGATCCCGCTGTCCAAAGATTCCGTTTACAAGAGATCCCGCTGTCCAAAGATCCCGTTTACGAGCCCCCAATAATGTCGTGTCCTCCTTTACAGTGTCGTCCCTGGAGTGAAGAGAGTCGACACCCACATTATAATATTTTTTTCCTCTCAATATTCTGGAGAATCCACCAGCTTCCGTCCAACACACTCCATCAGCCTATGGACACCTTTTCCTATCACTCTCTCACTGTCGTACTATGCCCCCTTCTCATACTTCCCCAACGCAACATACTCAACAACTCTTGCTTCTAAAAATTAATAAAGATTAATTTATTAAAAGAAAAGTGTAACGTATATGAGACGTGTATGTGAAGAAAATGTGTGACGTGTTCTATAAAGTGTGTAGAATCGGACTCTCAGACAACAACCCAGTCAGCTGATCCCAGCAAGGATAGACCACAGCACGTTACGTCAGAACATGTACTTCTCACCCAGCGCCGAAACCATCCTGCTGGATACTGATTTGCCTCTGTAGACCTCTGGTAATCCCATTTCATGAACATCCGAAATAGACACCGGTGGTATAAACAGTTAATCATGGACCGGTTGCACCCTACACAATGTCCGTTCCTATCGTTCAAAAAAAAATGCACAAGTCCTTTGTAGTGTGTACACAGATTAATGTTAATTGTTACTGTACTGGATCCTCCCTCGTGTCTATCTAGCCTCAAGTATCAAGTCTTGTGTTCTATTACACGAGATTATATCACACTATGTAATTATTAGACTTAATGTTTTCAGTTCGTTACTACTGTCTGATGCTGTGTGGTGCATCAGTACGCATCACTCTCTTTGGTGAATCAACTTCCTTCTAGCTTTAGTTACGTTCTGTATGCAACTTTATTGATTGTTGAACTGGTGTTCTTCCGAATGGGATTGGATTCTTTCCCAAAACTTTGTTGAGTTTCCTTGGATCTGGTAGGGAACCTAGGATAGAAACAACACATCTGGTGATAGTACTAGTCACTAATCCTTTCGGCTGAGTGTAAGCCTATCACCTTGCTTAATGATCTTTAGCTAACTAGACTTAGTCATAGAGCAGATTAGCTACCCACCTAGAGCCGAATCAGGATATGACAAAGAAAAAATCAGCAAACAGAATGCGGAACCCCGCCCACCAGGGACACCTACGGGAAGATCCCAATTATCCCTCATTACTCAATTCTCAACTAGTAAAGCTTATCAACACTTCACTAATCTATTCTTAACTAGCAGAGTTAATATCACTATTCTTACTCTAACTAGTTTCCACTAACAGTGCTAATCATCACACTATAGTTTAACAAGGCCACAGTCTATATTAAGTAGAACTAATATTATAATAGGTTATACCTTAAATGGCGCTACTGCAGTCCTATCAATCATATCTACATCTGCCATTATAGGCACGTGTAAAATTAAGTCACTAATTAACACACGGTAGATATTATTTCCACTAAGCACTGCAGTGCCTTTGCACTCCGACTAGAGCCACATTTCCAAGTCCCCCTAGTTGGCCCCAACTCGGGTTTTTATGGCAAACTACCAAAGTTGGCCACGTGACGTTATCCTTTATGCCCCCACACAGGTGGCACCTTGGCAGATCATCCCCTGTCAGGGATCCATCCCCCCTCTGGCTCCCTCCATGTTAGATTTGTCATCACAGGTTTTGATTCCAAAAACAAGCCAGCGAGTTCCTGTATACCCCCAACAACAGTTGCCAATAACCCCGTCAATCTTCTCGATGTTCCGGAAACCCAGAATTGACATATGTACTGTTACTTCCGTGCTAAGTACTTCCGTTTTCCCTCTGATATGTTTATGACTTGTCAAAGTGATATATGATTCAGCGCACTCACTTCCTCCTCACTCACCACCAAATGTGTATATGGGCTGACCTGATGTATCCCGTGCAGCTGTGTTTACTCTGGTAGTACGACTGTTGTGGCCTAGAAAATATACGCCAAGCAAACGTCGGTATTATTATCTGGTTAACTCATGGCGAGCTCGTGACAGCCATGTCATTAACTGTTTGTCCTTATTTTTCATCTCTTTGCTTGTATACTCCCAGTTGCTCTCTTCCACCCAAAACAGTTGGCACAATATGGACACAAAGCCATTTATAACTTTGTTTATATTGACATAGTGATATCGATCTCTGACTGCACGTCTTGATTTGTTTTGTATAGACACTCATATTACAGGGTTTAAAATGTAAGAGGATCCACTTCATTCCACCGGTTTTATCCCACAAGGCTCAGTCTCGTTCCGAAGATCAGCGTGCCGTAAGCGTCGCACAAAGCATGAACTCCGTAGCTCCAGCGACGAATGCTAGGAGTCTCCGAGAACATTGCACTCGTGAATCGAACCACGTGGCCCGGAATCGAACCCACAACCTTCGGAGCGCAAGGCGGACGGCTTAATAACTTCGCAACGGACACTCCAGATATCCGTATGTTTTGCTTTTAATATGGTCGCCTAAAGCAAAAACTGCACTCTATCAAATGAAGAACGTTTTGTGCAATAAGTCCTTGTCCTTGAAAGTTAGAAAAAGAGTTCTTGCATGTTTCATAGAACCAGTTTTAGCATACGGCTACAAATCCTGGGCAATTTGTAAACAGTCGAAAAAATCCCTGGAAGCCTTGGAGATGTGACTTTATAAAAGAATGCTGAAAATTAATTGGACAGGCAAAATGAGCAATCAGGAAGTTTTAAGGGAAGCTGAGTCGCAAAGACAACTTATCACAAACATCAGGAAAAGGCAGTCATCGAGAAGGCAAAAAATGGAACATGTTGTGGCAACCGAAAATATTTGCGGAAAGAGAGATCGAGAAAGACAGCGTGAGAAAATTCTTGACAGTCTAGTGTCAAGGTACTAAGGGAGTAACACACAAATTGATCCATGACGTCGGAAATCGCAAATTATGGAGAGGCATGATCACCCACGCCACCCGGTAAGGCACTGGATGATTATGGTTGACTTATTGAACACAGTTTGAATACAGATATCCCTCCTGGCACATCCAGCAGTGACCGTCATTTCAGTTTTTCATGTGCAATCATAGTATCAGTAGTTTAAATGAATACTATTCACACTTATATATACAAGCTACTTCTAACATGGTCTATGGCAATGATGATAATGAAGGTGTTACTAATCAACGTTTACTGAGTTTCTTGGGTCAGACTGGCAGAAGGATGATAGAAATATTGTTTTTCAACTCAAACATTTTCATTTAAACGAATCTAGATATTCAGATTAGTTTACTTTTTAGGACAAACTGGGATATTCTGACAAAATCAGGTATTCAAATAAATCCAGATATTCAGACAAACCTAGGTATTTGGACAAAGCCAAGTATTCAGACAAATCTAGGTATTTAGGTAAATGTAGGTTGCTTTTTATTTCGTCTGAGGATTACTTTTAATGGACGGATATCTCTACCAATGCTTCAGACTCCTACCACAGATCTCACCACGAGAATCTTAATACAGTGCACGAACTTCGCAGCACCTACGAGGATCCATGAATCCCTGAAATGTTGCATAGAAGCCACACAAAAGACATATATTTTAACCGGTACTGATTGACACTCATATACGACTTATACAAGAAATAGCAGACTGAACATGCAATGGACAGGGATAAAAATTAGAGCTGCTGTTTTAAGCCTTATCGTGCCTGCTCCGTGACGAGGAGTTACGGACTCAGTTTGTAATCCCGCATACCGCGTTCGAAACACAGCTGCGGGCGATTTGGTAGCAGACCGCCTTACGTTTTTTTTTTTTTTTTTAAATGGTATTGGAGCCGGTTGTTCAGAAAACAATGTCAAACTACTGAACGTAAACTAGAGCAGGAATCACGACCACCCAAAAAAAGCTGGGCTTAAGCACGTCCTGTAAAGAATATGCAACTAACTGATAATAGGTGGATGCCCACTTATCCATTCGGTAACATCCCGTTTATTTGTCTATCTACCCTACCTACTATACCCATCTCTACACACACAAATCTATGCACACCTGCAGGACTCCGACACTACCGATCACTCTTCAGTGCATCTGTCTGTTTGTCCGTGTGTCTATCAGTCAATGTTACTTCCTAATGTATCTTATACTGTCACTTACAAACGACCACTCCACATATCACGAAAACAAAAGCATCCATGCTGCACATTTCCACAACCCCCATTTCAGAAGAACATAATAGATCAATGTAACCAAAGGTCGTTGTGAGAAAGAAAACATGATTTCTGCATATCTGACACCCCAGTTTTTGCAGCTATCAAAGCAGCGTTCATATTGATCACAAAAGCCAATATCAAAAGCCAACAATCGATAACCGCTTCTGGAAGAAACAACCCCACTGTCAAAGAGTATCACAGAATAAAGGGAGGAGTGAGTGCAGCCCATTTTCATGTTGTAAGGCCCCTACTTATCTCATGACCGAGCGACACATCTGGGGTAATAAGACCGGTATTGGGTCAGCCGTTTTATTTTTCCAGAGACTATTCTTGTAGCATATTGTAAGGTTAGGTCGACCTCGGAATCTTGTGTCTACGGGCGAGTAGACTTGCCGCATCTTCTTTACTGAGTATTTTGCTCTGTTTCTTCTTTTCTGCTTCTGCTTTTTCACGTGAGATTCCTAGCGGGGTATAGGCACAGAACCCTGCATGACAAGTCCTTTGTTCGTGGTTGGTTCGATGTTGGTTGATTGATTGATTGATTGATTGATTGATTGATTGATTGATTGATTGATTGATTGATTGATTGATTGAGGAACCGACATCACAGCATTCGGGGCATTCTCATAAGCGCTCCGTCCCCATCATCAGAAGCCAGCGAAGAGTTCCAACCCCAATAGTACCAGTAGCAATCTGATTATATGTGAGTCTCGCCTTTCCTCTAAGCGTCGAGCATCGGCCAGATCCCCTCGTCACTCCACGCTGTCGCATTCTTGCCAGACCATGGTGATCCATTTGCTCCTCCGAGGTGTAAACGTGCTCCCACAATGCCGCAACCACGTCTGTGGATGTTGGTTGATTTGTTTTTGTACTATGTGAGATGGCCTATCTCAGACCAACCCTCTTAAGTCGCATTTGACGACATACACAGGATGTCTACACCATTACAGCTACATAAGTCTTATCAACGATAGGTAGACAGATAAACAGACAGGCAGGACTTTGAGAACTTGGTGACGACTGGCAAGATGGAAGGGAAGAGACCAAGGGGAAGACCGAGAAGTAAATAACTGGATGGCTTGGCCACATGGCATGGTCGAGACAGGAACACGGAGCTGATCCACGACTCTGGTGATTGAGTGATATGGCAGAACATGACCGCCCACGCTTATCGGCATAGCACATGATGTATGGATGGATGAAGGTCGGTAGATTGGTTAGTAGGTAAACGGTCGGACGGAAGGATGGACTGATGGATGTACAGCGGGATGTTTCAGAAGTGTGGACAGATTACAACTAACGCTCATACTATCTCACTACCATATTTGTTTAAGCCGATGTGGTTGAAGATTGTTACGGTTGTGAACTTCATTATTTTTTTTTTTCAGTTCAGCCGAGTGTGTTAGTATAACTGTTTTTCCCTGCACGCGGGTGCAGTCTTGAAAACAAACAATGAAGATTGTTGTCAAGACCCTGACGGGCAAGACCATCACCCTTGATGTCGAGCCGTCTCACACAATTTAGAATGTGAAGGCAAAGATTTAGGATACGAAAGAATTTATCTTGGTCAGCAGCGGTTGATCTTAGCTGGCAAGCAATTGGAAGATGGCCGCACACTCACTGACTATAACATTCAAAAAGAGCCCATTCTTTTACCTTGAACTGAGATTGAGGGGAGGTATCATTGAACTCTCACTGAGGATTCTCGCTTCTAAATACAACTGTGACCAGACGATTTGTGGAAAAGGGTATGCTCGTTTACATCCTCGTGTCACCAACTGCCGCAAGCGTAAGTGTAGACACACCAGAAACATCCGCCCGAAGAAGAAGCTGAAGTAAACTGTGTGCCCCTCTCCGAGATGCCTCAGTAACAGCCGCTATGTACTAACACTGAAACCAAGTTAACAGTTTCTTTTAAGGGTGTCCTTCGAGCTGTGAACTTCTTCAACTCCATTACGTCTGCCCATACGTCTGGGTATCGGTTTGGAGTCTGTTGACAAGGGACAACATAAAGCCTATGGATTAACATCACCAAGCAACGCCAAATCCCAGCCAGTCCGTATGTGTTCTGCTGAATAATGATCTGAGTACATGAGTACATCGCCTATGGCAGATATGTGAAGTCGCTTAAGACAGTTAATCTTCCCATGGCATTTAATCAGTTAAGAAGAAGCAAGAAGAAGACAACGACGAGACGAAGACGATGCTCACGAAACTAGGAAGGATGAGGGAAAACTAAGGGAGAACGACGAAGGCAGGTCATGTTTCTCCAACGAATCCTTTCCTCGACCACCATAGTGCTTGTCAACGAAGCTGCTGCTTGGTCGAATTCTTCCACGTTTGCTGAGAGCGTTTTCTTCCATGACTTTATAACTACCCTCGTCCTCTGTAAGTATCCTTTCATATTGATGCTCTCGGAGATTCCCTAGTGTTCTCACATTCTTTATGTAATCAAGAAGTCAATGTTCTTCTGCTCTGTTGTCCTGTGGTTTCTTACCTGATTTTCCAATGAGAATGTTTGTTCGCAGACAGGTGTGTCAAGTAGGGTTTATTCTGTGACAGCGGACATTTGACTTCAAAAGCGGAATAATTAGTGATACTGCATTTTATTTCCATGGGCCGGTCTTTTATTACTATTAAACAAGGTGGATGCATTTATCTATCAATTATCCGTCCGTCCGTCCGCCCACCCGCCCGTCCCTCGCTCCCTTCCTCCCTCCCTCCCTCCTTCCGTCCGTCCGTCCGTCTGTCTGTCAGTCCGTTCGTACCTCCCTCCGTCTCTCCGTCCGTCCGTCTAACCGTCCGTCCCTCCGTCTCGATAAATGAAGCCCATAGACGGCCACTTGGCCACTCTCTGACTGTTTATGCTTTACATCGACACCGCAAGGTACAAGAAGAACATGATGAGATTATGAGATGAGATGAGGAGAAGAGATGAGATGGACAGAGCAGCATGTGACAGCTGAAGAAAAGCTTGAGTTAGTTGAGGGCCCGTGCCTTAGTGGAGGATAAGGGAGGAAAAGTCGAGGGCTTCAAGGCGACCATTTTAGTCGAGGCCTGATGTAGCTGCCGAAGCCACTATAAGTGGCTCGATGTTGGTTACGTGCAAAGCCGTCTCAAATAATTACATAACAAGAAGAGAAATTAAACTGTCTGTTTAAAGACCCCTCGAAGTGTTCTTTTTTTTTTTTTTTTGCATATCCTATTTACAGGACATTGCTGTCAATACCAGCATTGCTGTTGTTGATGTCTTGGCAAGTTTCCGTTCAGTTGTTTGCCATTGCTTTCTGAACAACTGGCTTCCATGCCATCACGTTAAAACCCAGCGCGATACTGTCTGCTGCCAAATCGGTCGCAGCTGTGTTTCGAACGCAGGTAAGCGGAATTACGAACCGCATCCGTAACGGCTTTGTCATGGAGACGGCCCATCGAAGTTAGGCAATTTTAAAAGGAAGGCTGTAAAAACAGGTGTATTGAGCCGAAGTGTCAAAGTGCACTCTGGTCCGCTACTGAATACTTCAGCCATGTTGATATCAGATCGTTTGTTGTAGAATGTAAATTTCTCATGTGGGTTTGGTTGGGAAAAAGTCGCTTGACATTAGTTTCCTGACAATCCCTTTAGTAGTTGTCAGCATGCGACAGCAGCCACCCTCCGGGCAAAAGTTGTGACAGGTCGGCAAATCAGGCGAGCTTAACCGATTCGGCGTCACACCAATCGGTGAACTAGGGTATGCCTAAACAGCATGTGAAGACATGATTCGACAGACTGCGCAGATGAAATCACTGATGATTCAACCGGAAAGACGGCGTTTACCTGCAAAGCGTTGTGGTACGTAATGAGCATGGCTAAGCACGTAGAGCACCCTGGTCATCCACACACCTGTATTAGTTTCTAGTCGTCTTGACTTGTCTTGCAACTGGATTCAGATGGATCAGGCGAGAGAGCGAGGTCGACGAATTGTGCAACTCTTCCTCACTTTAATCCAATGAATCGTGCAAGTCGTTCTTCATCCAACTGAAGAATCTATTTATGAAATAAAAACAACCCTACGCAGTTTCCTGCTGTGATGTGTCAGGGCCAGCACATTTGGTAGGCCGAGAGTAAGCAGGAATAGGTCGCCACAATCATTGCCTCATTTTGGCAAGCGACGAGCCCAGACGTTAAAACAGCACCCGACCTTGCTCATGACATTACCAGCGCAGTCGCCTATCGACTTCGCCAGCGCAGTCGCCTATCGACTTCGCCAGCGCGCCCGCCAATATATTTATTTATGGGCAGTCACGAATTTAAATGTATGGTAAAAGTAAAGTAAAGAATCTTTATACACCCCTTGAGGCGTATTGTATATATGGTCATAGTCCATTTTTGTATAGATCAATCGACATTCGGTGGATAAAGAGGTTGGAGTTATTCTGGTCGCCTTTACTTCCCAGTTCATTTACTGGTACCCATTGTAAGTTGGGTTGAACTGAGATGAGAGTCCAGGTGGACATTAAAAAGTCTGCCTTGATGGAGATTCGAATACCCACCCACCCACACACACACACACACACACGTGTGTGTGTGTGTGTGTGTGTGTGTGTGTGTGTGTGTGGAGAGTGGAAAAGAAGAAGCAACAAAGATATTTATGATCTGTTTAAGTCCCCGCTAATCACTGGTATCATGAAGGCTAATAGACTGCAATGGCTGGGGCATATAGAAAGAATGGAAGATAATAGGGAACCAAAACTCGCTTACACTCAGGAAATAAAATGACCGTAGACCCCTAGGTAGACTAAGAAGACGGTGGAAAGATAATGTACATACAGACCTAAAAGCACTTGGAATCAGTGACTGGCAGGATAAGGTCAACCTGAAAGACGAATGGAGGCGGCTTGTATCTGCAGCAATGAACTTCAATGGCTCGGAACGCTGAAGAAGAAGAAGAGAATACACACACACACACACACACACACACACACACACACGCACGTACGCACGCACGCACGCACGCACGCAAGCACACACACACACAATCAAATGCGGAGGTCCTAGAAAAATGGGAATGAAGAGATAGTTGCTGATTGAAATAAAGAAGAGACAAGTGAAATATTTTGGCCACGTTAAAAGACATGATACTCTTATAAAAACCATACTGGAGGACAAGGTTGAGGGCAAGGGAGCAAGATGTAGACAACGATACAAGTGGGAGGATACCATCAAGAGATGGACGAACATCAGCCTGAGAGAATGTACAGTCAAGGCGTGAGACAGACAGTGTTGGATATCCATTGCAGCCAACCTTCCTTGCGGAGACGGCACCTGATTGATTGTGTGTGTGTGTGTGTGTGTGTGTGTGTGTGTGTGTTTATATCATCATCATCATCATCATCATCATCATCATCATTATCATCATCACCATCAAAATGAATCATCATCATCATCATGTGCCATTCCAGCTGGAGTCCATGACTCTCCACAGATCTCGGTCTTAGGTTTTCTGGATCAACTCTACCTACTGATGATATTCTTCCATGCCACCATCTCAGTCCAACTAGCATTATTTATGTTGATATGCCTCTGCCGCTCTTCCCTAGATCTTCCCGGTTGTTACAATATTCCCCAGTGCCTCTCTTCTCATCAGATGACCAAAGACAGATGTTTGTCTCTTTCTTATTGTTGTATATTTTCATTAGTCTCTTTCAGGCAATCGTTGTTAGTTACTTTGGCAGTCCAAGGAATTCGCAACATTCATCCCAGGAACCACATTTCTGTTGCTTCCAAGTTCTTCCTAATTTAAAAGCGCCACTGCCAACAGACCAAACCTAAACCAGAAGAAACTACAGTCCCTAAACTTAAGGTTTTCATCCAGTTAACCTTCCGAGGAGATGACGTAATGCAACGTTTGCAGGACCGGCTCATCACAGCAGTCGCGCGAACATTCTGTGCTGCAACTCCGGTTATCAGGTACAAAACGACACCGTCCCCCATCCCAGCAGTTAAAGAACCTGTAGCTTTGTGCACCAAATCGAATTGTATTTACCAATTTACATGTAGTTGCGAGGCCATCTACATAGGTAGAACAGAGCGACAGTTACATAACAGGGTGTTGGAACACATTCCGAACTGGGTTGACAAGATACTACACACAGAAGATGGTAGCCTAGGCAGGCCGACACACCAGAACAGTCCTGCTTCATCGGTCGCGAGACACGTGCTCGAGAGTGGTCATGTGATTGAAAGAGACAGTGCCTTCCGTGTGTTGTTCAACACACAGAATAGTCGGTTGTTAAGGTTTGCTGAAGCCATAGTGATCAACCTGCGTAAGCCGGCCTTGTGCAAGCAGAAAGACATGTTAGTCAGTTTAAAATTACCGTGGTAGACAATCGACATTACTGTGCGAACATGTGTATATTTCAGATTGAAGGATTTATCAAGTTATTTCACTTTTCGTTGTGTGATTTCTGCAGTATGTACCTGACGAGATGCAGCGAAATATGCCAGGCAATAAATCGTGCAATCTATTGTTTGTGTCTTCGTGATTCAAATCTTCCTAATTTGTTCCTTTACATTCCACGATTCACTGCCATTCAGCAAAAATGTTCTATATATCACAATTAATCACTTTCTTTTTAATATTGAATGACAGTGACTTGTTGCACAAGATACTTCTCATTTTCTGAAATGCTGACATTGCTTACCATATGCTGTTCTTAATCTCTGTTGAGCACCTTCCATCTGATGTTATAAATGCCCCTAGGTATTTAAAGTTATCTACTTGGTTAAGAATTGTCCCTTCTATTCTCAGTTCACATTATGAAGTCACCTTTTTCTTTGATATCACCATTGTTACTGTTTTCTTGATATTCATGGAGAGTCCTTTCTTTACACTCTCTGTTAATGCAATGTACAACAATTGTTGTAGATCTTTGATATTATCCGCTACCAATACTGTGTCACCGGCATATGGTATATTGTTTATATTATAACCTCAGATAAGTATTCCTGACTTCTCTTTGATCTCTGTCATTATTACTTCGCTATAGAGGGAGAAGAGATCCGGTGACACATCCCTATCGTAGTCCTAGCTTTATTTGTTTAAACTTGCCTTCTTTATTTCCCATTTTAATTGTTGCTACTTGGTTCCAGTAAATATTCTTTATTATTATATGATCTGTTCCATAAATGTTAATATCTTCCAACATTTTAATCATTTCAGCATGTTTTGTTTTATCAAATGCCTTAGTATAATCTATGAAGCAAAAATATATGTCTTTCGGTATCTCTATTGATCTTGCTTATTAGTGTCCGTAATGTATATATTGCATTGTTAGTACCATTTCCTTTCACAAATCCGTACTGTTCTTCACTCATTTCCATGTTTATTTTCTTTCTTGTTCTTCTCATTAGTAATTCTAAGTAGAAGCTAAGTGACATGGTTTATGCGGTAAATTGTATGACAATCTTCGCAATCAATTGCACATGGGTTTTGGTATAGCTACAAATACAGATTTCAGTATATCACTCGGTAGATATCCATTTCTGTAAATATAATCCAAAATATACAACCAGATAAACAGTCAAACAGAAAAAGAAAATTTAACACAGTTGAGAAGAATGCACTTTAGCTGTACGTGTCGTTTAACATTTAAAACCATACGCCTCTTGCCATCCACGTCAACAATATAAACAGATGAATCCATCCATATATTGAACCTTGGTACAGAAACCAGTAATATTCCCTGCAAGAAAACGTAACATCCTGTAAAACGACGCAGCCATTAAAAACAGAAGCTCGACAATACTGAACAGTTTTCCTGACTCTGTCAAGAGTATGTTGTTGTTTCCTTTACAATGGCTTCTTTTGTGTAAAGACCACGAATATATTGAAAACAAAACAGCTTCCCAAGACCTCTCTGTGAAATGACAGCTAAAAGAGATGAAAGTCAGAAAACTGGTAACGCATGAATTGAGTGACTGAGATTTCAAGTGTTGGGGCTTCCTTATAGCGCCTTGAAATAAGGTGAGAAATAAATGCATTGATATTGATGGGCACTCATAGAGTGAGATAGTGACTGGTAAGTCCTTTATGTAAATATATTCATCTATAAGGCAATTTGTTTATCGATATATAGCTAGGTAAAGGGGCTGGATGGTCTCGGGGTATGGTGACCTTCTCGAGTGCTGGAGGTCTCGGGTTCTGGCCACGGCGAGGACCGGGATATTTTCATGTCGACTTCTGGTTACAAAAATGTCCCCTGTTCTCTGGGTAGTGAGATCAGACGCCCGTGTGTATTGTTGCGCACGTAGAATATCCCTTGGCAGTTGGAAATAGAAAAAAGAGTAGCCTAACGGCCCTGCCCAGGCAAAATTTCGAGTTAAAAATCTACCCAAAGTATTTCAGGATCCTCGCCGGTGCTACGGAGTTCGTGCACTGAGCTGAGATACTCCGGACTCAGGCTTGAGTTAGGAGTAGAACGGAGCACTTATGGGTTACACCCGTGTGCCGTGTTGTTGATCCGTCGACTAAGCTGAACTAACCTAGGTAGGTAAGTAGGTAGGTAGGTAGGTTCTTACAACGTACTTCTGTCTGTCTGTCTGTCTGTCTGTCTGTCTGTCTGTCTGTCTGTCTGTCTGTCTGTCTGTCTGTCTGTCTGTCTGTCCGTTTGTTATTCCGGCTCTCCAACTCATCCGTCCGGCCGCCCGATAGTTCGATATGCTTATATCTTATATATTTGAGGGGAAATGAGGAGATTTAGCATTTAACCTTATCATTATGTCCACCTAGCACAAACAATTTTATTCTGGAGATTTTACACAAGATTCCAAAGTTTGTTTATATGTGGTATATAATTTAAGGGTCAGGGATGAAGTGCACATTATTAAATGTATTACGTCTTCACACGTAAACATTAGCGTTGAATGTTTATTTTCTCGTGGTACATGAGATTGGCCTTATGACAAGAGCCTCGCGTAGTGGAAGGGGCATTACTGTAAAACAAGTTTGTTAACGAGAAATCACTAGTTTCTAACCAAAACGTCAAAGAAATGTCGCCGCTTTCCATGATTTAAGTTGCTTTTGGACGTATCAAAGACATATTCCTTGGGTGGGGGTAAATATAAGACGGCAGGAAAAATTTCATAATGATGCAACAGACAGTTTTCAAAATAATTGATCGTGAATGAAGTCATTCATTTCTGGACAGACTATAATGGTTTCTACAGATTCACTCTAACCCTTTGTGGTTTCTTCTTACAACACGCATGATAGGTTGCAGTGTTACTATTCTTCGCTAACGTTATTGGCTCCGGTAACAATCGGGCGTTCCGGTTATCTGCTATATGTTCAAAAATAATGTTGACAACTTACATATATGTAAGAAAGTAAATGTCTATTTTACCCACTCAGGCTCACTGGGCATACAGAGCTAGGACCCATATGTTTGCATGGTGTAACGGCACTAACTGGGTGATGTAGTCAGTATCACGCTGGTCGCTTGTATGTCCCACGACATTTCTTGGTACCCATTTTAGGTTGGGTCGAATCGGAGCCCAAGTCAATTTTGAAGAATTCAAAATCGCCCCTCTGCGGATCGAACCGAAGACGTTACGCTTCCACAACTACTTAAATCAAGGCTAATGTATTTATTCTCTTTTATTTCAGTGGGACAAAAGGACATCCTTGATTGCTTCTGTAAGAAAGTTTTCACCATTTTCTAGACCTTGGATTTAACAAATCAGTGTATACCAAGCTGCCAAACTGAAAAAAAATATCGGAATTACATTTATCATCATCGCCGCTACATGGTTCCTTCATTTGTGAATCAGCAATGGCAAAACTAAACTCTTTACTGTTTACATTTCACTGATGATCTTCCACCTTGTTTCCGCATATTATTGGTGTCATCCTCGTGTTTGACCAAACAGTATCGGCAAATACTGACCATGAACTTGGTGGACACAGATAACCGTGTAATCATCAATGTAGGTGGCATCCGCCACGAGACCTACAAGGCCACGCTTAAGAAAATCCCTGCCACACGTCTCTCCAGGCTGACAGAGGCACTAGCAAACTACGACCCAGTTCTCAATGAATACTTCTTTGACCGTCATCCAGGCGTGTTTGCACAGATCCTCAACTACTATCGTTCTGGGAAGCTCCATTATCCTACAGACGTCTGCGGGCCACTCTTTGAAGACGAGCTTGAATTCTGGGGATTAGACTCCAACCAAGTGGAACCATGTTGCTGGATGACCTACACGCAACACAGGGATACCCAGGATGTCCTGGCTATTCTGGATCGCTTGGATCTGGATACAGACAAACCGACAGAAGAGGATATCATGAGGAAGTTCGGGTTGGAGGAGGGGTATAAGAATGGAGAACTCAACTGCTGGCAGAGGATACAACCGAAAATCTGGGCTCTTTTTGATGAGCCTTACTCTTCCACTGCTGCAAAGGTGAGTTTGACGAAACAAATTTGAAATGTCTAAGTTCTGTCTGTGTATGAATTGTGTCTGTGAACGATGATTAATTACTGAGACGAAATGCAATCTTCATCAACATCGTCGTTATCAATATCAACAAAAGCAATCAATAACATCACAAACATCATCACTTATTATTTTGGTTTAATTTCAGCAGTTGGTTGCTTTCACACTGTATTATTTAAACGATTATTTATTGCATAGAACCAATGCCATCTTCTTCAACATCTTCATTATCAACAAAAACAATTAACAACTTCATAAACATCATAGTTATCATCGCGTATTATTTTATTGTAATTTCAACGGGTGCTTGCTTTTATATTGTATTATAGCCTATAGTCAGTACATATATATTAACAGCCCGGCACCTGCAAATAATATCAATTTCAATAATATATGAGTGCTATAACATAATAATACATTAAACATTAAAAGGCGGGGTCTATAATTGCAAGGAAGTGTATTGTGCAATGAATATTACTGTGCAGTGAAGTTTATTGTGCAATGAATTATATAGTGCAATGAAGTCTATTGTGCAATGGATTTTACAGTGCAGTGAAATGTATTGTGCAATGAATTGTATTACGCAATAAATTTTACTTTGCATTGAAGTTTATTACCCAATGAAATGTATTGTCCAATGAAGTGTATTGTGCAATGAAGTTTACTCTGCAATGAAGTTTATTGAAAAATCAAAGTTATTTTGCAATAGAAATAATTTTTTTTTTTTTTTTTTAAATTGATGATTTCATCGCATGCAACAAACATTTAAGGTAGAGGTCGCCCCATGACATGTATACTACTGTCAGAGTGTTACGTGTTAAAGATTATCATATTCTAGGATACCAAGATATCGAGCTGCGGTGTTCAGTTCCCCTCCTCGTCACTTTCCTTCCCAATTTTCTGAATATGTTCCTTCACAAACTTTATGAGAATGAATCGATCTCGAAGCCGTACTAGTCGAAACACAAAAGAGATATACTGAACGTGTCTTGGCACTGTCATGTAAGCAAAGAGCACTATCTTGGAAGGAAAGGGTACTTTGACAAACTATAGTATGTCTAAAACATTGATAATACTCACACGGCAGTGCATGGCTTTGACTCACACTTGATGTATCTCTGTTCAGCTGTAGCCTTTGCATAAGATGCACTTCAAGAGTAGATATAATCGATATAATAATATAATGTAAGTAGAGTAACTAAGGGACCTGTTTTTCGCTATTTGATATACTGGGTATATTGTGCTAGGTTTATATTTCTAGGCCAGCCGACAATCGATGGGTGATGTTATCAAAATCACTACAGTCACCTTTTTCTGGTACCCATTTTTGGGCTGGATTGATCTGGGTGCTTAGGTCACTGAAAATAATCCATAGGGATTGGAACATGTGATAATTGGGCCGGCATGCAATCGTGATAACTGGGTACCTCGGCTCTCTAGAGACAGTATCACATTCCTGGACACAATCTTAGTTAGCAGTGGGCAATAGAATAGCATTTATTAAAAGTGGCAATTAAGTGAATAATTTAATTACGAGAAAGCCTCCCGCATGTAAACGATTATGATCGTCACACATAATGTCAGTATATTTCACTGAATTAAAGTCAGTGACATACCAGGGTATAATTTACCGAATCAAAGTCAGTCACGACAGCGAAAGTTTCCTGAATTAATATGAGTGATACGTCAGGGAAGGTTTCAGTAAATCCAAATAAGTGATACAACACGGAAACGCTTTAGAGAATCAAAGTCAGTGATATGTCAGGATATATTTCACTAGGTCAAAGGCATGACATTGTATATTTCACTTACCCGGATTTAAGTACCCGGATTTGTCATGGAAAGTAAAAGCTGTCAGCATAATATTGATCACATCACTTATCGAGCGTGCAATGATCTATAAAAATATTGAGTAAGCAACATGTACCCTATACGATTCAAAGCATTTAAAAATGGGTTCATTAATTTCATTTGTATGACCATGAAGCTTAAATATTAACAGCAATATTTTTACAAATGTACACAGTACTTTGAGTAGTCCTCGGAGTACTGAGTCATCAGAAGTATAGGTATAAATAATAGACGGCCATCGATTGACATACAAATAGCAGTAGCTGGATTTACTGGCTTGGGGCGTTCCAGATGTACTGTTATCAAAGAAAGGAAAGAATATGTTGAGGTGAGGACAAGACAAATAATCATAGTTGTACAGAAATAAACGAAGAAAGAAAATAGAAAATTGATCTGATGAATACAAAAGAAAAGGTTGTTTTGCTTTGGTTAAGACTATACTGCGAAGGTCTGGTAAAGAAAACCTTGGTAAACAAATTCTTCGGCGAGGAAATAAAAGGTTCTAGTTGTCCAGACGTGTAGAGGTTGTCATCGAATATGCATGCTTTACTGAAGCCAGCAGCAGAGACCTGCGACTGAAGGTACAGACTGCACTGTAGCTAGTATTAGAGAATTGTTACGGAAGATACAGACTGCACTGTAGCATCAACTGTATTAGAGAATTGTCATTGCAGGTACAGACTGCACTGAAGTTAGTATCGGAGAATTCTCACTGCATATACATACTGCACTCTGGCTTGTAGCAGAGAATTGTCTGTGAAGATACATACTGCACTGAAACTAGTAGAGGCGAATTGTCACTACATATACACATTGCGCTGAGGTTAGCAGCAGAAACTTGTCAATGAAATTAATTAGTTGCAAGATTATTCTCACTGCACATGGAACCCTTCCTTGGTATATCCCTAACCGAAAGCACCAGTTCTCTTTGGGTTGATTATAATTAATTGGCCTCCAGAATTGCATTCTTGTTTGCCTTCAACCCTTTCGACGTGGTATTCTTACAGTCTGATCGAGTTTGTAGTTTCGTTAAATCCCCCTGCTCCTATGAGAGCATTCACTATACAAGTGCGTACCATTTCTCGTACGCTTTCATCTGTAGTCCACCCGCGCAAGCCTATCAGCTTGTTCATTTCCTATTACACCCGCGTGGCCTAGCACAAAAATGAAACTGATTGTTGTTAACTTGACCTCTCAGATATTCCACTCACTGTCTTCAAGCCCAGTCCATCTTGATCTTCGAGCTGGCTGTTACAATGAATGCCTCAGAGAGGAGGGTGATTAGACGGATGACGTGATGACTGTGAATCTGCAGCCTTGACCGTACTGCAGGAACATCCAGCCTATGAGATGAGGCCAGACAAAAGCGTTATGTAGGGAGTCAAAGAAGAGGTTAACCAATACAGAACTGGCGTCGTCAGCCACTACACACCGAGGCTGAGTGGTCTCGAGGAATGGTGTCCGCCTCACGTGCTGGAGGTTCCGGGTTCAAGCCCCGGTGAAGGCAAGGATTTTTTCACGTCGACTTCTTCTTCTTCTTCTTCTTCAGCGTTCCGAGCCATTGAGGTTCTTTGCTGCAAATACAATCCGTCTCCATTCGTCTCTCTGGTGGACCTTCTCTTGCCAGTCGTAGATTCCAAGTGCTTGCAGGTCTGTACATGTATTATCTCTCCACCGCCTTCTTGGTCTACCTCGGGGTCTACGGTCATTTATTTCCTGAGTGTCGACTTCTAGTAACAAAATTTCCCCTGGTTTCTGGGTTGTGAGATCGGACACCCTTGTGTATTGTTGCACACTTAAAAAATCCCTTGGCAGTTGGAAATCGTAAAAAGAGTATTCTAACGTCGCTGCCCGGGCAAAATTTCAAGTTAAAAATCTACCCAAAGTATTTCAGGATCCTCGCCGATGCTACGGAGTTCGTGTACTGAGCTGAGTTTCTCCGGACTCAGGTTTGAGTTAGGAGTAGAACAGAACACTTATGGGTTACACCCGTGTGCCGTGATGTTGATCCATCGACCAAACGACTAAACAAAACTAAACGACTAAACTAAACTACACACCGAGGGGTGTACGGTGGGCATGATCAAAGCGTAATGGGCTGAAAATTTTTATTCGCAGTGAGAATAATCTGAGGACTGTTGTTGTTGTTTGTCCATCAAGAATGATGATGACCATTTCATCCAGTGGGGTTGAAAGTATGGAGCCGTGAGTTCTAAGATGGCTGATAAGGCTTAGAATCTTAACTACCTAGTTAACCAGCTTATCTAACCTACTAACTTAAGACACTGAATAAACTTGCCTGAATCATACATGCACGGAGATTAGAACAAATCATTTTAAAGACTTGCATACCGTATACCAACATAAAGATATCTTCATAGGCAAGAAAGCACGAAATACCTCTGTATGTTTACAATCGACGGATGGCGTAATATTAATGGGACAAAATAATGTAATTAATAGAGGGATAGAAAGCACCAGAGCCATACGATGATAAGAGATCTGATGCAAATTTTCAAGACAATTGTGCAAGTCTATCAATATTTTTGGCAAGAATTGAGGATATATTACATTACACCAAGAAAGTTAAGATGCCTTAACAAGACAACATTACATTGGAGAAAAGTGAGGACTTCGGATTTTTTGGAATCTAAAAAAATAATACAATTTTTAAATGACATCTTTAACAGTGGCATATTCCTGAAGACGTTTTAAAACCCACATATTTATCTGCTAACGATACCGGGTGCAGATGATAGTGTAGATGATCTAACAATAAGCCTTGGGAGTCAAATGATTCAGACGTTATTCCTCTTCTGCTGCTTCATATCTCCCATTGGAGAATAAACTATCAACCAACTCGTGCTAAGCCGTCCTGTCTCCTGCACTTCCCTCCAAACTCACATATTATTCCTTTCTGTCCTTCTTTCTCTCCTCAGGATGTTTTAGGTCTATCTCTATTTTGCTTGCCCTATGCATTGCAGAAGAAGAAATTTATATTATCAGATTTTATCAGCGTGTGCCCTGTTCAGCACCAGTGTTTCCTATTACCTCTTCATTCGTTTATATTCTGTTTCGTTCTGTCCCTAAACTCCACGTTAGTGATTCAGTCATATAGCTTTAGTTCTGCTCAATTCGCTTCAGATGTCACATTGTGAGAATTGTATGGATATTTTTTCCTGGCCATGCGGGAGTGCGGGGGAATAATAGGCTGATAGGCTGGCAGGGAATGCACCTCTTGGTGGTAGATTATCTATGGACAAGGGAATAGTGGTCGTGCGCCTGTGAGACTAGGTGGAGAAGATGGAGAAACAGATTGAGACCTCCTATGTGAAAAGAATGAGATTGCGGGGGATCGGCTAGGGTTCTGGAAGAATCTCGAAGTTGAGAGTGAAGACCAGGAGAACTTTCAATCAGATAGTCGTGGGAACGATTAGTAGTGTGAATCTTTGCTGGCAGTTGAACGAGGGGACGAAACGCGTATGGGAATGTCCTGAGTGTTGTGATGTCGGTTCTTAGCTCAACTCAAATCAACTCAACGTTTATTCTATTCTGCGCAGACTTCACTTAATGTGTAGTTTGGTAGCACTCATTTTAGTTGTTGTCCATGTTTTTGCCCCATACAATTGTACTGAGTTAACGTTAGTTAAATATTCTAAATGTGTTACAAGGTTTAAGTTCTTCTGACTTCCACAAACGTTCCAGTGCTATGAGAGCTCATGTTGCTTATTGTATTCTTATTTTAATGTCTCTATACATTTCTCTTATCTTTATCTACATTGATACCTTTATAAATTAGTATTCCGTCTCATGAAGTATGCTTTCACCAAGGCGGATCGGCTTATCACTTGCCAGATTTATGGTCATTATTCTTGTCTTGTCTCTGTTAATTTTAGTCCTAAATCTTGTGGCCTCCTAAGTGTGTTTATTTTATCTTGCATCCGAGTTTGTGTGTCGGTCATTAAAGTAATGCCTTCGGCGATGTCTAAATCATCATGCTGCTCTATCAAGAGTCATTGAATTCAGTTTTTGTAGACAGTTATTGTTGTCTTCCAAATCCAGTCTGCAGTCAGTAAGAATAATATTGGAAACAAAAGACATCCCTGATGCAGTTTAAATTCAAATGCAGTAATTTCTTTCTTCCTCTTAAAGAACTCTACGTTTCATTTCATTTTATGTTGGCCTTAATAAGTTAATTATATTCGTTAGGATCCCATTACGCCTCATCAATCTAGTATAAAATGGCGTTCCAGAATACCTGCACTTAGCGGTATAGTACTTGATGATGTTGATGACGATGATGTTGATTTTGATGATGATAATGTTGACTACGATGGTGATGGTGATTATAATGATGATAGGATTGACTACGATGATAATGGTGATTATGATTTTGATGATAATGTTGACTTCGATAATGATCGTGATTATGATGATTATGGTGACTATGACGATAATTCTGATTATGATAAAGATAATGATGATGGTCATTATAATTATAATGGTGGTTGTAATGATGATGGTGATTATGATTATGATAATGGTGATTGTGATGAGGATAATGGTGATTATGATGATGATAATGATGACATTAATGATGGCGGTGATTATGATGATAATAATGAGGACGATGATGACGATGATACTTGTGGTGATTATGATAATGATGACTATGATGATAATGGTGATTATGATGATAATGACGGCGATGATAATGGTGATTATGGTGATTATGACGGCGATGATGATGGTGATTATGCTGATGATGATGACGTTGATGCTGGTGGTGATTTTGATGATGATGATGATGATGATGAATGTGATGATAATAGTGATTATGATAAAAATGACGACGATGATTATGGTGATTATGATGATGATAATCATGACGATGATGATGTTGGTGATTATGATGATGATAATAATGACGATGATGATGATGGTGATTATGATGATGATTATGATGATCATAATGATGACTATGATGATAATGGTGATGATTATAATGATGATGACGGCGATCGCGATGGTGTCTGTGATAATGATGATGACGATGATGCTGGTGGTGGTGATTATGATGATGATAATGATGACGATGGTGATTATGATTATTATAATGATGATATTGAATACTGTCATGATAATGGTGATTAAGATAATGAGAACGACGATGATAATGGTGATTATGATGATGATGATAATGATGGCGATGATGCTGCTGGTGATTATGATGATGATAATGACGATGATGATGATGATTATGATTATTAGGATGATGATAATGATGACTGTGATGATAATGGTGATTATGATAATGATGACGACGACGATTATGGTGATTATGATGATGATGATGATGATGATGATGATGATGATGATGATGATGATGATGATGATGATGATGATGATGATGATGATGATGATGATGATGATGGTAGTGATTATGATAATGAGAATGATAACGATGTCGATGAGCTTATATGGCGCATATTACATGCACAGTTTCCAGTTACATATCACCACACCTAGTGCTTTGTAAACCAGACCACAGGCCAGCACTTTAGCTCGAAACCCCGCGTCACCAGCATCTAATAAACAAGTAGTAAACATGAAAATCAAACAATGCTAGGTAACTGGACGAATGGAAAACAAAAACAATACACAGCGACAATCGAATGTTTCCATCAAAGTCTTTGTCAACGACCAAGAAAAAACAAACAATAAAAGACGCGCACGCCAACATACACACACGCACACACACATACCAGAATACATAACTTGGTATTTGAAGTCTTTAATCAAGCTCTCAAAGTTTATCATATCTAAAGTTAAGTATTTTTGTTTTGTCTATTTTTTTATTTTTTTTTCGATGAAGACTTTGATCGAAATGTTAGCCTCTTTGTATTTGTTTGTTTGTTTGTTTGTTTGTTTTTCTCTTTTGTCCAGCTTCCTAGGTATATTTTGTGTGTGTTTTTTTTAAACTCTAGTATTAGCTAAACCAGCTCCATGGCCGAGGGGTTAGCAGCTTTCTCCGCTAACCCCGAATACTCTCGTCACGTGACGTGACGAGAATTAGCAGTGGTTCGAGTCGCGCCAGTGACTTATGAGAGTATGGAGCCGGTCGCTCAGAAAGTCGTGGCGTGCTAATGAGCGTAATCTAGCCTAAGAATCAATATACAGCTGAAAGATGCTGGTGTTGACCGCAATATCCTGAAACAGGATGGAAACGCGGGAAAAAAAAAAAAAAGTATTAGCTAAGGCGCAGCCAAGCCTCTTTTTCCTATACCACTTACCAAACATACTCTGAATCTGTTGTTAAATATAAGCTATAAACTGTTGTGAATTTCATTGATAAAAAACGATCACTCCCTGTATGGATCAGTAACTCACGTGTCACAGTTTTACATTTTTACAGCGGCCAATTTTGTCTAGGGTAAGTTGCAATACTCAAAAATGCCTGTTGTGGAGCGGTGTGTTTATTTATTAGTGCTATTTATAGTTCGATGTGCAACTGTTGTTTTGATGTGTATAATTTGTAGACTGTTCTGTTTATAGATGTTCACAGGTTGGCATTATAACAGTAAAGACAGAGAGAAGGAATCTAAATGTCGTAATATTTTATCAGTAGTCTCCCTTGAGATTGTATTCAGATGTTCTCAAGCTGTTCTCTCGGGGCTGAATATCACACCGAACTTTCCCATGTTACGGTTAATTTTTCTATAGATAAGAAATAAATTCAAAGTCATACGTAACATCCTACCGTCACTTTATTCATAGTTAACAATGATTGATTGACGTATTCATTGATAAAATCATTAGTTTGATTCAACATCCATTTTCATTTCTCGGAACATTAGCCATTCATGCTCCGATAGCCTCTTTCAGATCAAACTACGAGATTATCAGCTCAGTGCAAAAACGCCTTAATACCAGCGACAGTCTCAGTAAGCGAATACAAGAATGCACACAAATTATAAGTAACCTGCTGTGGTCAAGTCATCTGTCTTGTACTATGAAAGCCGGGGTTCGTTGTCGGACTGCCTTGTCCATACTGATTATACACATTTTCCTGAGACCCCTGAGGTTCATCGCTTGAGCTATGGAGCCCGTGCTTTGTACGATGCTCTCGGCAGATAGCCTGCCATTCTACAAACAGAGACACAACCAGAAAAGATAAAACCCGGTGCGATGAAGTAGATCCTCTCGAGTTTACTATTTAACGCACTTAACCTTTCACATGAACTGTCAAAGAGGAAAAGCGCGAACACCAAACATACGATAGTTAGTTAGTTACATATCCTTTATAAGACGTCGCAGTCAACCCCAGTTTTTATTTTTATTTTTTTGCTGTTTGTAATTACTTGGCAAGTTTGCGTTCAGCAGTTTGCCATAGCTTTCTGAACGACCGGCACTCATACCACTGTATTAAACCAACGCAAGGCGGTCTGCTTCCAAATATCCCGCAGCTGTGTGTTGAGTGCAGTATGCGTGATTGCGTTCGTAACTCCAACGCCATATACATGAAAACCCCTGGCAGAAATCGAAATGTCACCATGAAATAAACACATGTACAGAGAACAGACCGCGTTGGTGCGTTAGAAATACATTGAATCTTAAAGATCATATGGAGCCCACATGTTTAGTGCAGTGTTTTGCATTGTAGAATTTTCATATGCATTTGAGGATAAGTTGTTTGTTAGTTGTTGTTGTTGTTAAGAAAAATAAAGATAGTTGCATGTCCTTTACAGGACGCCGAAGCCAACCCCAACATTTTGGCTGTTTGGGATTTACTGGGCAAGTTTATATTCATTAGTTTGCCATTGTTTTCTGAACGACCGACGCTCATACCATGCCATGAAAACTAAGGCAATTCGGTCTGCTTCCAAACCACCTACAGCTGTGTTTAGAACGCGGTATATGGGACTGTGAATCGCGTTCGTAAACCTTTAGCACAGTGTTGTTTGTTGTTGTTGTTGTTGTTGTTGTTGTTGTTGTTGTTGTTGTTGTTGTTACACTATAGATAAAAAAAAAAATCGGGATGGGAGCAGTGGCTGAGAAGTTGCTATTTCCGCCACAAGCTCTGAAGGTATAGGGTTGGATCTCAGAAAAGGAATGGGAATATGTTCAAGAACCATTGATTTCTGAAGATATCATGTGTCCTTTCTGATGATATCACGTGTCCTTTCTGATGATATCACGTATCTTTTCTGATGATATCACGTGTCCTTTCTGATGATTTCACGTGTCCTTTCTGATGATATCACGTGTCCTTTCTGATGATATCACGTGTCCTTTCTGATGATATCACGTGTCCTTTCTGAAGAAATCACGTGTCCTTCTTATCTCTAGGGTACATAAATAAATACACATAGTATTATTTGGCACTCACAGAAGGAGAAGAAAGAAGTAGAGACTAGAGGACGCACTAGACAACATAAAAAATTGAAAGCTATAGTTACCGACCGGGATTCGAACCTGTCACCTCCAAATGGCAACAGCGCCTCGCTGCAGGAACAAGTATACTTCGACGCATGACCAACTAGACACTCCAAAAAAAAGTGTCTTCATTAGTCATGTCTATCATACGCATGAACCTACAACTATGGAATACGGACAGAATTCGTAAAACACCATTGAGATAGCACCATAGGTCTCATAATTTATATTAATATATTTCTATATTTATATTATATTAGGTTCATTCGTTCGTTATTAAACCAACATAGGTCAAATAACAAACACACAAACACATCGGACCGTAAATGCTGTGCCCAGTATATTAACAAACATTTAAAGAAGAGAAATGATTGGTCGGTTCAAATGCTGTACACGTATTACACAGGAAACCGATTTGAGAACCAGTTGAGGCCAGTGAAACAGTTACATAAATAAACTCACATTGTATTGTTTGGCACTCACAGGAGATGAAAGAAGTAGAGACTAGAGGACGCACTAGACAACATAAAATTTGAAAGTTATAATTACCGACCGGGATTCGAATCTGTCACCTCCAAAAGACGATAGCGCCTCGCTGCAGGAACAAGTGTACTTCGACGCATGACCAACTAGACACTTATCTAGACACTTATCTCTAGGATAGCCTTCTTGTAAAAGGAGAAGCATATGTGCGCAAGCTGTGCTCATTTAATGTCCCATGGTAGGTGGAAATCGCAAACAGTAGGTAGTAAGGCTCCTGCAATGGCAACATTTAAGAAAGGAAACATACCCAGGGGTGGACAGAGGCCTGTCTAGTGGAAACATACCCAGGGGTGGACAGAGGCCTGTCTAGTGGAAACATACCCAGTGGTGGACAGAGGCCTGTCTAGTGGAAACATACCCAGGGGTGGACAGAGGCCTGTCTAGTGGAAACATACCCAGGGGTGGACAGAGGCCTGTCTAGTGGAAACATACCCAGGGGTGGACAGAGGCCTGTCTAGTGGAAACATACTCAGGGGTGGACAGAGGCCTGTCTAGTGGAAACATACTCAGGGGTGGACAGAGGCCTGTCTAGTGGAAACATACCCAGGGGTGGACAGAGGCCTGTCTAGTGGAAACATACTCAGGGGTGGACAGAGGCCTGTCTAGTGGAAACATACCCAGGGGTGGACAGAGGCCTGTCTAGTGGAAACATACTCAGGGGTGGACAGAGGCCTGTCTAGTGGAAACATACCCAGGGGTGGACAGAGGCCTGTCTAGTGGAAACATACCCAGGGGTGGACAGAGGCCTGTCTAATGGAAACATACCCAGGGGTGGACAGAGGCCTGTCTAGTGGAAACATACCCAGGGGTGGACAGAGGCCTGTCTAGTGGAAACATACCCAGGGGTGGACAGAGGCCTGTCTAGTGGAAACATACTCAGGGGTGGACAGAGGCCTGTCTAGTGGAAACATACTCAGGGGTGGACAGAGGCCTGTCTAGTGGAAACATACCCAGGGGTGGACAGAGGCCTGTCTAGTGGAAACATACCCAGGGGTGGACAGAGGCCTGTCTAGTGGAAACATACCCAGGGGTGGACAGAGGCCTGTCTAGTGGAAACATACTCAGGGGTGGACAGAGGCCTGTCTAGTGGAAACATACTCAGGGGTGGACAGAGGCCTGTCTAGTGGAAACATACCCAGGGGTGGACAGAGGCCTGTCTAGTGGAAACATACCCAGGGGTGGACAGAGGCCTGTCTAGTGGAAACATACTCAGGGGTGGACAGAGGCCTGTCTAGTGGAAACATACCCAGGGGTGGACAGAGGCCTGTCTAGTGGAAACATACTCAGGGGTGGACAGAGGCCTGTCTAGTGGAAACATACTCAGGGGTGGACAGAGGCCTGTCTAGTGGAAACATACCCAGGGGTGGACAGAGGCCTGTCTAGTGGAAACATACTCAGGGGTGGACAGAGGCCTGTCTAGTGGAAACATACTCAGGGGTGGACAGAGGCCTGTCTAGTGGAAACATACTCAGGGGTGGACAGAGGCCTGTCTAGTGGAAACATACCCAGGGGTGGACAGAGGCCTGTCTAGTGGAAACATACTCAGGGGTGGACAGAGGCCTGTCTAGTGGAAACATACCCAGGGGTGGACAGAGGCCTGTCTAGTGGAAACATACTCAGGGGTGGACAGAGGCCTGTCTAGTGGAAACATACCCAGGGGTGGACAGAGGCCTGTCTAGTGGAAACATACCCAGGGGTGGACAGAGGCCTGTCTAGTGGAAACATACTCAGGGGTGGACAGAGGCCTGTCTAGTGGAAACATACCCAGGGGTGGACAGAGGCCTGTCTAGTGGAAACAAAGCTGACAGAAATGTATGCCGAAGTCGGACCCATAGACCTGGGGGGTTCAGAAGTGGGTGTGACGCACTTTTCTCAAAGAGGAATACAGTAGAAGAATTAACACACATCAAAAAGAAATAAAGAGGATACAACCAAAGGGACATTTGACAAGTGCTTCTATGTGAGCGTTGAAATGTGAAATCCTGAGAGAGTTATAAAGCAAACTGGTTTGTACAATTTCAGAAGAATGACAGAAGAAGAATCTCTTCTGCCCACATATACTGTCACCTATATAAAAAAATGTGATATGTCAGTCCCAAATACAGGACTTCAGGTCTTTAAGAATTAACACATTCTCAGCTAGTTACCGTAGCACTGTGACTTGCACCTTGCCTGTCGGCCCGTGGTCATGTATTCGAATCCTTATCAATGTGAGCTTTTATTTCAACTGGACATCGCTTCCTGGTCGACCCAGCCTAATATGAGCACTAGAAAATGTTCTGGGAAGTAAAAGCGACAGGAATGATGTTGACCACATCATCCTCCGAGTGCCTATTGGTCCATAAAACTATGGTGCTAGCCTAAGTTACCCAGTGCGTCTCAGTGTAAAAACTATGTACCGTTTTGACATTATGAGATAATGTCAGATACAAACATAAGGGAAATAACCAAAGCATGACTTATTGTTTGTTGTTTTAGCTACAAATTGTCAAGTGTGTCACTTTAAGTGGGAAATATATGTGGTTACTGCATATTGTGACACCACATATAATTTGTTTCCGAAAAGAATTTCTTTTCTGTTATGTACATATTAGTTGTATGGATTTATTGTTTGATTACTGTGAAACTGTTGTTGTTACAAACATGATTATTAGCATTGCATCCAAACGCCAGATTAAGTGTGAGAGACTAAGTTGTGCAGCTGTTCTCCATTTACCAATGCTTGTTTTCAGTAATTTGTTGTGTATAGTACGATTTTTCAAATTAATAACACTTATTTCCTGTATTATAATTGGCGTGTGTGTTGTTATTTTACCAACAAAATTGTTAACGCTAAATTGTGTATTTTCCCCGTTTATCAGCGCATATTTTTCATATTATATCGTGTACGTGTTGTTTTTTTTCTTCTCCCCATTAATCAACATTTTCTATATGTGCTATATGGCGTGAATTTCCTCCTCTGCTATAAGGCGAATGGTTTTTCCTGTGCAATATTTGTATGTAGCCTTCCCTTATTAATATTGTGTATGTCATACCTTCTTAATGTTTCAATATTCATGAAAATAAGTTGGTGTTGAATACTTTGATGCATATCGAATAAAACTGGCGCTTGAACAGTAGCGTGTCTCGGATAATGAAATATCGGGTGTATTTTTAATGACTGTGCAGTGTTTGAAAATATTGCCGGTCCAAGTTTTGTATTCACCCTCTGTAAAGTTCCTGCAACATAATAGGTAAATACAAAACTTAGACCGGCAATATTTTCAAACACTGCACAGTCCTTAAATATACACCCTGTACTTTGATCATATTAAAAGTCGTTTGGTGTAGACAGAAGAGTCAAGGAAAACATGGTTCCTGGAAGAAAAGGCAGGGATGAACCTACACGACGGAGGACACAGGGCATTAAAGACAGCCTTGACATAAACATGAATGAGACAAGAGAACTGACAAAGGATGGAGAATATTTCTGTTTCCGATAGATTGTGATGACAGCGACATACTGCATCGTGCTCACACATGATGATGATGATGATGATGATGATGATGATGATGATGATGATGATGATGATGATGATGATGATGATGATGATGATGATGATACAGCAGCCTTTACTGGGTTTTGAACGTGGACCTCTAACTTGGCAGGCAGGCACAATAACTACTATGCTTCATCGGCTCCATGTGCCGTGTATAATATGGTAGTAATGATAACACTGATAATTCTTAAAGTTAACATTTAGTGATTTACTTTTTCTGCCTTAAGTCATGGTTGCCGGCTCAGTGGCGAATAGGTTGCGAATGTAATTCGTATTCCCGCATGCCGCGTTCAAAACACAGCTGCGGGCGATTTGGAAGCAGACCGCCTTTCGTTGGTTTCCATACACTGGTATGAATGCCGGTCGTTCAGAAAGCAATGGCAAACTACTGAACGAAAAATTTCCCAGACATCACAAATAGCCAAAAGATGCTAGACTTGACTGCAACATCTTGTAAATGATCTGCAATTAACTAAAGTCACGGTTAGACGTCGACTTCACAGATTTTAACCGACCGGTACGCTGATCGCGAGGTAAACGGTTTGACCCTTATACAGATTAACTCACGGCTGTGGTTCTTTTTGTACTGACCGCATGGAGCCAGGGCGTACACAGCCTCGTAGAAAACAGGTATACTATAATAATAACTGAGAAGAGGAGGTGGCAGGCCTGATATCGAACTCACCAGCCGATGGGTGCTGATTGGTTCAATCATGTGGGGCTAGCGTCATGTGCTGATGCAATGGGAACGGGATCTGTAGCTAGTTTAGTTTAACGTTAATATTTTCATGTATGAACAAATGTTTATTATTGTTATTATTATTATTATTATTATTACATCATTTCCATACTTCAGTAAATATGTTCTTCTATGCTAAGTAGCCCTTTATTTGCCCAATTATCTAAACTTTATTTTCTGTCTATCCGTGTGCATGGGATTGAGTTTACATTTACTTATCTATACTATACAATGTGTATCTAGGCAGATTGTGTTTGTTTTATCCATTTATTACTATATGTTTGATATATTATGTTGTGTATTAAGTTATATTCCCATGCAGTACCAACGGGTTGACTTATGTGTGTACTCATATTGCTTGCACACATTAGACTATGGGGAGTTTACTTTCAAGTTGATAATTGTTCCGGATGGTTTGGTCACTTACTAAAGTTGTTACCAGACGCAGTCCCACTAATGATAATGCAATGGTATTATAGCCGAATAAAAACAAGAGGTCATTCACAGAATTCATCAGTAAAAGGAAGAGCATTAACATCGAGAGGATTTGGAGGGATGCTGCAGTAGATAGTAAACTATATCACGACTTGTAGTGAGTTGTTTGAGGGTTTATGATACAAGGGGGCATAAAGGGCGGAAGATGAGGAATATAATTACTATTATTATTCATATGCTTAATTTACTAAAAGATAGTTCATATCACACTTTAATTAAAATAATAATATTAACTATATAAGATATGCTGAAGATGTTCTGTTGCAGACATTGAACAAAAGCTGCAGCATTTAGTAAAAGCTATTATTGTACGCAGTTAGCAACTGGGGTTTTAAAATAAACTTGTAGGAAACATACACTGTCGTGCGTCGTCGTCATTCGCACTGCGAGCGTTAACAAGTCAAGTCGCATTATTCTGTCAAGAAGCCTGATACGCGGGAAAATGTCACGTCCAACAACAAGAAACACGCTGCAGCCAAGAAGTGCAGCGTGGGAGCCGAAAACAAGAAGAACAACGTGGAGAGCCTGTCTGCTAGCTGCACCAAAGAGCCTGATACTACAGCTATCACTGAATCTACTACGAGGGAGAAGATTGACAGCCCAACACAGTCAAGAACCAAGACAGCAGAGAAGAAGGAGGAGAAAGACACCAGAGCCGGGAACACCGACTCAAAAACAGTCCGATGGGTTGTCAATCGGATTCCTGTGGAGATGACAGATGAAGAAATCCTGAAACAGCTACGCGAAGAGAATCTTCACATCCGATTCTTGAAGGCGGAGCGGCTCCTCACCTACTCCAAGATACCTACAACCTTGGCAGTGGTGACATCGGAGGGCAGCGAGATGACGACCACAGTATCATTCAACAAGAGAATGCAGCAACCAGAGAGATTCATCCCAAGAATCACGCAATGTTCCAGATGTCAGAAGGCCGGCCACAGTAGAGCTTCTTGTCGCAGTAAGACGGAAATATGCCGATACTGCGCCGATCACCACGCCTTCAAGGAGTGTCCGCTGGCCAAGCTGGACACGGACTTCCGAGCACCCAACAACAAAAGAAAGTGCGCTAACTGCCTGGGCAAACATGGAGCAAGATACCTGGGCTGTCCGTACCTGCAAAGACACAGAGACGTCTTAAAGATCGCCACCATCACAAAGACACCATTCAAGGAAGCAATGCGGAGGGGCGAGACAGCCACGGGTATAGCACAAGCTGAAAGAGATCAACTTCAAGCAAGTCAAGGCACTGCTGCCGACGACTCCGACCAGCGATAATGAGAAGCTGCTGGCCGACATGAAAGAAATACAGCTCAACACCAAACAAGAGATCCAGCGCATGGCTGAGATGAAGAAGGAGAACGAAGAAATCCTACAAATGATCAAGACCAAAAGAGAATTGCATAGAGCTGAAATGGAACTCTTTCAAAACAAACCAACAGAAGCCACACAAGAACTCACAGAGAAACCGCAAGAAGAAAACCAAGAGACCGAGCCTGAACCGCAAGCTAAAGCCAGCAGCCCAACCACAACGCCCAAGAGGGAACTACTATACCGTCGGATCTCTGAAGGAGGCACAGAATACCCAGTCAACAAGGAGGAACTCAAGCGTGAGGAATTCAGAAGGCGCTGGGAAGAAAAAGAAAAGAAAAAGCCTAAGACACTCCGGGGGAAACCGAGGTATACCCAGTCTTACACTACGACTGTGAGAATGACTTCGAGTACTATATAGATGACGGTAAAATAGTCCCATGGCTGACCATGGAGGAAGAAAACTTTAGGCAGCAGATACGCAAACGCGACAGTGAAAACAGGCACAAGGGGGAAAATGAAAACGTCGAAAAGCTCCTACAGAAAATACACAAAAAAGGAGACAAAAAGACCAAATAAAAAGTCCTGTTAAGGATTGCAACCAGTCAAGCCAGGAGCCTGCACCAACAAAGAAAAGAGGAAACATGCACAAAGGACAGCCGCCGACCGATCCCCCAGCTGGAGTGGGATTACGAAAAGTCCTTATAAGGACTGCAGTCAGTCAAGCCAGACGAGCCAGGAGCCTACTCAAACAAATAAAACCACAAGAACAGACGAGCACAAAGGATAGCCGCCGACCGATCTCACCGCTGACGTCACAGACACAAACGATACATAACCAGTCCGAGATAGGACTCATAAGACAAGAATTAAGGTGAATAAACCCACAAAAACCACGGACCTCAACAATAACCACAGCTGATGAAGCAGGTTAGACGAGGCCGAATTTGGAATTTTTGTTTTTGAAAATTGGAATTGGAATTGGACATATACTGTGGTAATCTAGAGGAAACCACGCTGGCGAGGGATAGGACATACAGTGAGATAACCTGAAAGTTGTAAACTAGAAAGTCCTACGGCTGGATACCTACATTGTAAACAAAATAGTGGGCGAAAAAACATAAAAATACATGAGAATAGAATTAGAGGCGGGAATGCGTAATATAATGAGAACATGGACGGAGGTGCATGAGATAGGAGTTGGTTGAGGCCCCAACTTTGCATCAGTTGAAAATAAAGTCCAAAATAATAATATACATATCTGTTCACAACAAATGGATATATTCTACCGCATTGACTCAAAAATCGTCCACATTTCAGAGTTCAATATGTCATGCTTTCTTATATATAAACACTGGTTTCTATGAAAATAAAGCAAATAAACAGTATTCAAGCGTGAACAACCTAACTCGTTTACGTTTTTATGTACAAATCTGTATAAAACGAACGTGTTGCAATTCCTAATATTAGTACCAGTATGCATACTTTTAAATAGATACTTTGATTCGGAGTACGTTTAAATATTGCTATGTATAACATATGAAGCAATGGAAATATCGTTATGTAGACTTAGCATATTCCTGACCATATGGGCATCATTTAAAGGGCATTACGTATTGTATGAGTTAGTGTGGTATTAGTGTGTTATAGTGAAGTGTAATTAATCAACATTAGTCATGTATAATATAATTATATCAAATATTTTCAGCACATTATATTGATTTTGAATAATGAAGACAAACAATAGATTGAATGATTTATTGCGTGGAATATTTCGCTATATTTCACGGTAATATTTAACTAACCAGCAGAAACCATCATGATTAATCTGCATAGGCCAGTTTTGTGCAAACAGAAGGACATGATAGTCAGTTTAAAATTATTTAGCTGGACAGTTGAAATTACTGTGCAAATATGTGTGTATTTCAGCTTTAGGGATTTATGTAATTACTTTATTTTTGTTGTGTGATTTCTGCAGTATGTACCTGGCGAGATGCAGCGAAATATTGCCGTATGCAATCTATTATTTGTGTCTTCGTTATTCAAATTCACTACGGGAAAACGTTGTGAATTCTATTGATGACAAAGAAACGCATGTCTGTGTGCGAGAATCTGTTTCTGGGTGTTGCAAATGCATGTCTGTGTGCGAGGATCTATTTCTGGGTGTTACAAATGCATGTCTGTGTGCGAGGATCTGTTTTTGAATGTTACAAATGCATGACTGTGTGCGAGGATCTATTTCTGGGTGTTACAAATGCATGTCTGTGTGCGAGGATCTGTTTCTGGGTTTTACAAATGCATGTCTGTGTGCGAGGATCTGTTTATGGGTGTTACAAATGCATGTCTGTGTGCGAGGATCTGTTTCTGGGTGGTGCAAAAGCACGTTCTTTACAGGAAGTTGCTATAAGCTCCAGATTAATTTTCTAGGTAATTTTACGTTCAGTAGTTTGCCATAGCTTTCTGAACGAGAAGTCAACGTTTTACTCCAACTTAATGCCGGTATTGAGACTGAACCACCAGCCTGGCCATCAGGGTACAGGAAGTTTAACAGCAAGCTCTCTTATCCTACTGAACGTACAATCTTGAAAATCATCCTGGGTTTTATCGCAACTTCTAGCAAAGGACATCCAACCATTTTTAATCATGTTCACAAAACCGGCGATTTTAACCATCTCTTTTAAGTGGCTCTGATATATATTGTTTTTCTTTTTCAGATCATTGCTGTTATTTCCGTCTTTTTCATCGTGATATCTATACTTTCATTCTGCTTGAAGACACATCCTGAGATGAGGGTTCCAGTTCTGAAAAACGCCACATCCATGACCGCTAACGGCAGCTATACATGGCGTTTAGAGAAGAAGGAAACAGAACCACACGAAGCATTCTTCTACATTGAATGCGCCAGCAATGCCTGGTTCACTTTTGAGATCATCATTCGATTTGCGGTAGCGCCCAATAAGTTAGACTTCCTCAAGGCGCCGGTGAATATTATAGACATTGTAGCTACGATGAGCTTCTATTTGGATTTTATGCTGACGGAGCTGAAACAAGAGAGCGAGATGCTGGAATTTTTTTCAATTATCAGAATAATGAGGCTCTGCAAATTAACACGCCATTCTGCTGGGTTGAAGATCCTCATACATACTTTCAAAGCTAGTGCCAAAGAATTAATTCTTCTTATTTTTTTCCTTGTTCTGGGCATCGTTATTTTTGCTGCCCTAATCTACTACGCGGAGCGAATTCAGTATAATCCGGATAATGATTTCCATAGTATACCTGTGGGACTTTGGTGGGCCATAGTCACGATGACAACTGTGGGGTATGGTGATATGGTGCCAAAGACATACGTAGGCATGTTCGTTGGCGCCTTATGTGCCCTTGCCGGCGTGTTATGCATTGCTCTGCCCGTTCCGGTCATCGTGTCCAACTTTGCCCTGTTCTACTCACACACGCAAGCAAGGTCGAAGTTGCCCAAGAAGAGAAGGCGTGTTTTACCTGTGGAGGCACCGAGGCCGAAAGCTTCGAAGGTCGCTGGCATGGGAGGACCTGGTGGTGTTGTAGGAGGACCCCAGACTCGACGGATGAATGCCATCAAACACACGCATCCAGGTTCATTAGATGTTAAAATCAATAGGATAGGTAACTATACATTTTGCTTTGTCTGTTTGTCTCACGCTGTCTTGTGTGTCTATGGTATTTTGAATAAGTCAATCCAGCACAGAAGATGGACTTTTTGTAAGGTTTAAAAGAGGAAGGGCTGTCTTTAAGTCTTGCAAGAGGAAGGGCTGTCTTTATAGTTTAAAAGAGGAAAGATTGTCTTTAAGTTTTAAAAGAGGAAGGGGTGTCTTTAAGTCTTAAATGAGGAAGGGTTGTCTTTGTTTGAAAAGAGGAAGGGCTGTCATTAAGTTTTAAAAACCATCACGAGCTATAAAAACTTAACTCATCTTACACCGTAGGCCATATTATCTTGCTCAAAATAAGCTCAAATTTTACCAAAGTTCACATAGAGTGGTTCCAATATTTGTAACTATTAGTCTAGGTTAAGTTAAATACATGGATTGTAATCCATTCAAGTATTTCAATAGGTCACTTCTGGTAATGTGTGTTTGTTGACGAGTAGTGGAATTTTTAGTTATAACTGCACATGAAGCAATGAGCATCAAATTACTTGTAGCAATCACTACCCGAAATGTTCTCCAAAACATTATTTTTTTAAAAGGCGGTTTTTAAGTGCGTAGACTAAGAACCAACACCATTTACCTAATACGAGTCGAAGTATAGAAAAGAGTCATTTACGTTTTTACACTAACGGTTAAGCCCGTGTGCACCGGATAAGTTAAATTAGTGAACAAGATATGTACAAACAGTAAAACAGTGCGATGTGAGACCGAATAACTTTTTTAAAAAAAATAGTAGAACGGTGTATTGTGACATGTGAGATTGAATAACTAATAAAAATAGTAACACAGAGAAACAACAGTGGAAGATAAACTCTATGAACCGCTGAGTGAACTAAAAAAGACTGTTAGATTCATACAAGAGACAAAATTGCAATTATAAGTTAAGCATATTTCAGGCGAACGAAAGGAGAAGAAGGAAACAAGAAGAAGAAGAAGAAGAAGAAGAAGAAGAAGAAGAAGAAGAAGAAGAAGAAGAAGAAGAAGAAGAAGAACGCCAGTAAAAATAGTAATACAGTGCAGTGTCCTGTTGTCAAATTTAATAACCCTAATATCAATAGTAAAACAGTGTAGTGTCCTCCTGTCAATTTGAATTGCTCTAAAGCAAATAGTTCAACAGCGTTGAGTCCTATTGTCAAACAGAATTACTCCAACACAAACAGTAAAACAATGAAGCATCCCGTTGTCAGGCTAGCTTATTATAATACAAATATTAAAGATGTAGTGCCTTATTGTTCCGTTGAATCACTCAAATAACAGAATCCAAAGAGACACTTAGACTAAGATACTGTCACAAGAACTGAACATTGTAACAATAGATACAGTATACTGTCATAGCCAACAATAACTTCGGTATGGAAATAGCTGGCAAATGGGCGTAGTCAGATCGATCGGCAATACCAAGTAATCAAAACAGACATGTGGTGCAGTAAAAGGGTAGACAAAGTTATAAACCTCAAGAGAAAAGATATAAATAGGTCTAATAAACTGCGTAAGCCAGTAAGCAAAGTTCTAAGTTATAAACCTCAAGGGACAAGATTGATCTGATAAATTGATTAAGTCAGCAAGCAAAGTTATAAACCTCAAGAGACAAGATGGGTCTGATAATTTGCCTAAGTCAGCAAGCAAATGACCCTTGTAAATGTCGTAAGTCAGATTGGACATACGGTGCTAGATCCAGATTTATATAAACCAATCGGCAGGCGGTGGGTCAAGTGGTCAGTGTCACGCCGGCGGCCTTTACCTGGCAAGAAATGTCACGGTGCCCATGCAATGCTGGGTCGACCTTGGAGCCGAAGTCAGTTTTTTTCTTAAAACCTCCAGATAAGGATTTGAATATATGATTACCAGGCCGACAGGCAAAGAACACCCTGCAATAGATAAAGACAGTTGGTGATTTGTTGGAAAAAGAACTAAGCCAACGAGATAAAAGGAAGACAAGAGCTACAAGTTGAAACAAAAAGAAAACTGATGTGGAAAATGGACCCATGGCAGAGTAGTTGTTAGATGCTTGCCTGCAGGCCCTTTGGGGATGGGTTCGAATACGCATCGAGGCAAATATTTACAATTTACCTGGGCTTATAAGTCTTCACATACTAAAATACCTACCATGAAATTTAGTGGGAAGACAAGGCGGCCGACTTGATAATGACATCATCACCTCTGATATGCCGATCTATCTATAGAAATAAGGTCGCTAGCACTATAAGGCATATACGCTCTACTGCGAGTAAAAGTTTCTGTATTTATTTTACTTACATATGTCAAGGCTGATTGGAAACGAAACTGCAAATTAATAAGCGCTTATAGTTTATATTGTGTTTCATAACTGCAGTCGAAGTGTTGCCTCACAAGGTTTTCCATGTACGTTTTCTCTTGTTAATTTGTTATGTGTGTCTACCATTGTTGCCGTGCAACGCAACCCTATTGTTGGATTTAGTCATTTTGCCTTCTGCATGCAACTGTAATTATGTTTCCATTTTATTGATGTTATATTTATGAATGCCAATTATTTTATGTGTCTTTTCTAATAAGTATTTTAATGTGAAGCATGCACACAAAAAAACTATTTTTTTTTTCATTACGTTCGTTTCTATACGTTTGTGTGTGTGGCTATATATCTTTGTGTGTTCATTATGCTCATTTCTATACATGTGTGTGCGTTGCTATTTATCTCATAACGCTTAGTATACCGTTGGCCACTTAAGTACCTAAAAATAACCACAAATTTATCTAAAACCACTATTAGCTTCAATAGTTGACTTGTTACGTGTCCAGATTAAGTATATTAATAATAATAATATTAATAATATTAATAAATAAATACCGCAATAATATTCATTCCAGTATTTCTAAACGCCAATTCTAATAATCTGTGAATTGACTTGCCATGAAATATTTAGTTTTAAGTGAATCTTAAAATGATTATTAACAATATTCACCCAGAATTGATTCATAAGAGTGACACAAAAACGCGGTCTTTGAACGCGTACTCTAATGGTTAAGTTTCACCACATAATGGTCTGAAACAGCATATGTAAAGAAACCAGCCAAATAGAGACCGTAACAACACCACATGACGAACAGAACACAGTAGAAGAACCAACGGTGAATTATACCATTAAAGGACTCTTATTTGCGGACAATGAAGCGCTAATAGCAAAATCATAAGCAGAATTACAAGTTGGCATAAATATCCTAAACGAGTGTGTAAGGAGCATAACATGAAAATTAGCATCAGTAAAACAGAGGTAGTGACTATAACCAAAGAAGAAAAAACAACAAAGGTTCATCCAAAAGAACACCCACTGAAACAAATAAAGAGGTTAAAGTATTCAGGGAGTATAATATCATCAAATGGCAAATCAGAAGACGAGATCTAAAATACGAGGGCAAGTCAATAAGTAAGTCACATAGTTCTGTGGGACAGCAGGTAACAGTAGTTGGTGTTCTCTACATGGTGACGGGTGACAGCAACATTAGGTCACAGCAACATCGAACTTTATATTCACGTTCATCAGGTGGCGCTAGGTGTCTCATGCGCATGCGCAGCGCATAAACACAATGGCGACTGTACTTATGGAGTGTACAACTAAAGAGCAACGTACTGTTGTGCGTTGTTTTTTTTTTTTTTTGCTGCTTTGCGCAGGACTGCCTGCAAAGGACATTCATAATGAAATGCTTCCTGTTTATACTGACTTAGCCCCTAGCGATTTTCACCTTTTTGGTCCACTGAAAACCCACCTTGGCGGGAGACATTTCGCCGAGGTTGAATGTGAAGTGAAAACGTTGTTTAGAAAACAGAGCACGCAGTTTTATGCAGCCGGTTTGGGAGGACTGATAAAACGATGGGATAAGTCCACTAATGTTGGTGGAAATTGTGTTGAGAAATAAAGGGACAATGTATGTATACAAATAAACTCGTTTCAGGTTGTTATCATATTTAGTTATTTTTCTACAGCCATTTGTGACTTACTTATTGACTTCCCCTCGTCGATGCAATAAAGCAAATCAGCTCATTGGACAAATGGGACCAATATTAAAAAACAAACACGTATTTATAGATAATAAAAAAGCACTATACAACACAACAATTTCTACCAACTTTATGCTACCATGTCAAACCCGGACAATGACAAAACGAGAGAAAAGAAAAATTACAAGAAATGAAATGCGATTCATGAGAAGAATAGTCAATGTATCATGAAGAGAGGACATCAGACATGAAGAAATACAAGTGTGGGTAAATAGCATCGCTAGATTTCATTATAAAACAGCAAGTTAAATGGTTCGGCCATATAATTAACCTACTAACTATCAGTACAACACAACAAGCAGTGATGTACAGACCAAATGGAACCAGACGAAGAGGCTGACCATGTAAATAATGGACAGGTGGAATAACAGCGTCCATGGTAATCACGATATATGAATATATGAAGCCTATAAACGGGCACTCTCCCGCTGTGTATGTTTCACCTCGACACCGCAAGGTACAAGAGGAACATGATGGGATGAGACAGATAAGTGATCTGAAAGCCGCGGTTGCGTTGTGACTAGACGCTTGCATCTTTGCCCGTTGGTTAGGGTTGAAATTCGCAATATTGCGGTGCAGTTTTTTTAATCCACCTAGACACACAGGTCGTCATAGCCTCTAAAGGGTACCAGGACATGTCTTGGAAAATAAAAGCGACAAGCCTGTAGTGCCATGTGGTCATTACCAATATGAGTCTTGAACCATATTTCCAGTAAGTCTTAAGGCATGTAAAATTATCGTTGACTATTTACTTTTTGTTTTATTTTTTACACAGGGGTCTACACACGATAATTTGAGAGACACCTGCCCATTACTAATTGAATGCCATATTTTATTAAGTATTATTTGTAGTGAAAAATGTACGATGTTTCTGTAAAAAATGACAAAACGAAAATATCGAGATATCTGTTATCCGTTGGGGTATCATCCTTGCAATCTGGGCAAGTACATGCGTGCTCAGGACCCCCCACCCCCCACCCCCACCCCAACCACCCAATAAATGCATCAGCGTCCGGCGGCTAATAGTGCCAGTTCTGTTTTGGTTGACAAGACAATTCTCCCAATTTTCCTCTCGTATCTAGCCGTGTCAAACCTTACTCCCGAGTCTCTCATTCTGGACAACGATGTGTATTCACTGTTGTTAAAGTCCTCCACTCTCGACATCTCTCTAAGAGCAGTAATATCGGCATGATCAATGGCTGGCCATCTGCAGGGGATGCAGAGCCAGCAAGTTTATTACCTCGTTCATATCCCTCAACTCCCGCATGCCCCGGATCGAAGATGAAGGTGACTGACTCTACGGGCAACAGACCGCCGCAGCGACTCAGTCCACTGTCTACGTACAGAACCCGCCTCGACCTTTTGGATCATTGAATCACTTAGTAGACAAGCGTTGGTATAACTCCGTGATTTCAGCCAATAGAAAGCCAGTCTCATTGCCATAACCTCCATTGTCGCATAAAAAATGACAAACTAAACATGTAAGTAAAAAGCTACATTAAAAGAGCAATATTGTTACACTGAGATCACGTTTAACGCCACATTCGTGAACAACAATATTACCTTCATTAGTATAAATCCTATAATAATAAAAATTATAATAATAAAAATTATAATAACAGTAATAATGAAAAGTAAAATAGTTATCGTAGTAATAATATCAAAAATGGCAACAAAAGTAGTGATCGTAGAAGTGGTATTATAGACGTTTCATTTCCTTTACAGGACGTTACATTCAACCCCAGCACTTATTGGATGTTTTTAATTTACTAGGCAACTGTACGTACAGCAGTTATATTGCATAGAAAATCAACACGGGGTTGATCACGACGCCTTGCTAATGGCATGTAACACTGTTTTCAGTTTGCCATCGCTTTCTGAACAGCCGACGCCTAATACCATCGAAATCAACGCAAAGCTAACTACTTCCGAAGTTTCCACGGCTAATATTAAACCTTTGTCTCGATTTGTGGGGATATTGCTATACTTTTGTTTTAATAACTCTTTAGCCACAGATGCCGATTAGAAGGAGTTGTGGTGGTGGTGGTGATCGTGGTGGTGGTGATAGTTGTGGTGCTGGTGATAGTGGTGGTGGTCGTGGCCGTGGTGGTGGTGGCGGTGGCGGCAGCAGCAGCAGTAGTAGTAGTAGTAGTAGTAGTAGTAGTAGTAGTAGTAGTAGTAGTAGTAGTAGTAGTAGATGTAGTAGTAGTAGTAGATGAAGTAGTAGTAGTAGTAGTAGTAGTAGTAGTAGTAGTAGTAATAGTAGTAGTAGTAGTAGCAATATTAGTAGTAGTAGTAGTAGTAGTAGTAGTAGTAGTAGTAGTAGTAGTAGTAGTAGTAGTAGTAGTAGTAGTAGTAGTAGTAGTAGTAGCATCAGCAGCAGCAGCAGTATCAGCAGTGGTAGTAGAAGTAGTAATAGTAGTAGTGATAGTAGTAGTAGTAGTAGTAGTAGTAGTAGTAGTAGTAGTAGTAGTAGTAGTAGTAGTAGTAGTAGTAGCAGCAGCAGCAGCAGCAGCAATAGTTGTAGTAGTAGTTGTTGCTGTTGTTGTAGCAGTAGGTGCAACCCATAAGTGCTCCGTTCTCCTCCTAACTCAAACCTGAGTCCGGAGAAACTAAGCTCAGTGCACGAACTCCGTAGCCCCGGCGAGGATCCTTAAATACTTTGGGTAGATTTTTAACTCGAAATTTTGTCGGGCAGCGCCGTTAGGCTACACTTTTTCGATGTCCAACAGGAAGGGATTTTTTACGTGCGCAACAATACACACGGGCGTCCGATCTCACTACCCAGAGACCAGGGGAAATTTTATTACAAGAAGTCCACGTTAAAACATCCCGGTCCTCACCGGGGCTTGAACCCGGGACCTCCAGCACTCGAAGCGGACACTATACCTCGAGACCACGCAGTAGTAGTAGTAACAGTTGGAGTAATAGTTGCTATTGTAGCAGTAACAATAGTAGTTTTAGTAGTAGTAGTAGTAGTAGTAGTAGTAGTAGTAGTAGTAGTAGTAGTAGTAGTAGTGGTGCTGGTGGTGGTGGTGGTGGTAGTAGTAGTAGTAGTAGTAGTAGTAGTAGTAGTAGTAGTAGTAGTAGTAGTAGTAGTAGTAGTAGTAGTAGCAGTGATAGTGGCAGTAGTAGTAGTAGTAGTTGTTGTTGTAGTAGTAGTAGTAGTAGTAGTAGTAGTAGTAGTAGTAGTAGTAGTAGTAGTAGTTATAGTAGTAGTAGTAGTAGTGGTGGTGGTCGTAGTAGTAGTAGTAGTAGTAGTAGTAGTAGTAGTAGTAGTAGTAGTAGTAGTAGTAGTAGTAGTAGTAGTAGTAGTAGTAGTAGTAGTAGTAGTAGTAGTAGTAGTCGAACCAGCAGTTGTAGTAGTTGTAGCAGTAGAAGTGACAATTGTAGCTGTAACAGCAGTTGTAGCATATCATTGTATTGGTAGTTTTCCTTCCTTTTCTTCATTACCTCTACCCCAATTCAACCTCAGATAAATTACAGTTAGGGACCATCCGTCCCCCGGATTACATCTCATGTGACTGAAATAGACACATTTCGCATATTAATCTGTAATGAGTTTGTAGTCCATAGTATCAATGTAAGTTAGTAAAGATAGCATCAACAGTACGATAATAATATAATATAATAATATAATAAGAAGAGCAGCTTATTATTGTTATTTTACTTAATAAGAGTTTCACAGCTGTACATTACTAGACATCCCTGTAGAGTACAGCAGGGGATCTAACATGCAAACGAAAATTTTCAGTATTTTTGAGAGTCTAGAACTTCCCCAATAAATACTTCATGGATCCTTTAATCTAAAGTCGCATTGTTTGTTTTATTACCTCCTTTAAAATGTTGTGTTGTAATTAGAACATAACGATTATGTTATTGTTCGTTGTTTCTTTTCTATATTATTTCCTTTCGCCATCATGTCGACTATTTGTGATCCTAAATTGCTGTTGTTTTCCCGTTCCTTTCTTTATACAATTATGTTGTTTGATATTTCTTTTTTCCTGTTTGAATGTGATGTTGTGATTATTCGTCATGAAAGTGTTATGTATTCTCAGATGCAGGGAGTGCTTTGCAACAACTGGTCGCATTTCGTTGTAAGTGTTTTTTTCAATATTTATTACTAAAAGACAAAAGCTAACACGACAGCACGAGCATGAAGACAGCATCACTTCGGGTAGTTAATAATACTAGCATATTTTTAGACTTGTGATTGCACGTAAAGGGAAACAACATAAGTGTGCGTAGCTGGAGTCATTATAATATATAATGCAGTGATTAACCCCCTTGTTTATAAATAACAATACGTTTTAATAATGTTATAATTATAATTACATTATTTAATTGGAAATAAGAACTATAAATTGTCTTAACAACAGTAAGCATGGTGTTAAATGAAGATAATTAAACAGTAAACTGCGGCTTAATTAACCTTAAGATTTTTTTACGTTAATAACAAGTAAAGTGTATATATTGTTCATACTAAGATGAAAACAATATAAAATATCATAACCTAGAATACGATTACAGTAAAGCTCCAAGGGTAGTTAGAGCCCGTTACCTTGGATGGAATCCGTCTAGAGCAGTGGTTCCCACGCTTTTCAAGCAGTGGGCCATATCTACTATTTTCGGTAGTTAAGCGGGCCACAACGTTATAACATTATTGAAAGTCGTGCAATATCTTTTTACATTTCTTAATTTAAATTTTAAATCAGTTTCGAAAATCGCTATTATTGTAATTAATTTACAATTGTAACTGTTCTTCATAACCAGTTACTTAAGTTCAGATACCAGTTTATCAATGTCTGAGGGCATAAATCTGTCGTTCCCAAAGTCATAAGCGCAGCTAGGTTACTGTCTGTGAGTCTGTAACGGTGCTTGTTTTTTTTTTTTTTTATAACGGTCATTGCAGAAAATGACTGCTCGTGGTCTCGCGTGCCACTTTCTGACAGCTGGCGGGCCACAAGTGGCCCGCGGGCCGTGGTTTGGGAACCTCTGGTCTAGAGGAAGCAAAACTTAAAGATATTTCCGACGCCAGTGTTTATGAAATGTATACTATGCCAAGCTCCTGTAATGTATCTCCTGTGCCATCCACTCCAAATTTGTGAGAAACAGATCCATAGAGGCCAGGAAGAATAGAACACCTCCAATCAGGTCCCAACCTGTTAGGGAGGGGAAGCCTCGACCAGGACCTGGACAGCCCCAGGGTGGACCTAGAGGAAGCTAGAGCATGTTTTATGTACAACCAATAAACATATAACATGTCAAATAAGCAAAAGTAACATTTTTTTTAAAAATAAGGGCCAGATCCGCTCCATGAGGTCTTCACTTCCCTGTTTTTGTTGTGGGCCCTTTAGTCCCACCATGTGCCTTTCGGCTCATAGTGGTCCACCAAGGCCCAGTGTTAGTGGACAGTGATTTGAGTTTTGCAGTTTGGTTGACCGTCTCATGGACACACTGACCTTTGAAGTGCTTAGCTAGATGTGACAAAGTTTCCACGAAAGAGGAAATCATAATATGAATCGCAGGTCCGGAGGGCCAAATGGATAAGAACGCGTGTTCTTAAACATCTGGTCTGCTGATGCCGAGGTAAGCGGTCCAACACCGGACCTACACCGGACAGCTGGACTAAAATGTTGACCTGTCGTCCTTGACTTGGGGATGTTAATTACAAGTACCTCTGAGAGTAGGTTCGCCTGATGGCGAGGGACACTGTTAATAGGGAAAGCTAACCCACACGCAAAATTGAGTCCATCACTACTATAAATAGTGTGTATGGACTACGCTTGAGTTCAAAGCGAGTAAGCGCAAAAAAAATATAAATCGGGAGGTCAACATGGACGAATGGATACGAGAGTTCGCTGTTAAACTTGCGGCGTGTTGATACTGTGGTAACTGGTTCAACACCTACAGCGGTCAGCGGAGCTAGTCCTAGACTAGGGGGACGTAAATTACAAGTACCTCAAAATTCGGAGTGGATATGCCTGATGGCGAGGGACACTGGTAATAAGGAAAGCTAATGCACACGCAAACATCAGTCCAGTGCTCTCTCCCAGTACACGCAACTGCGTGTTGCGGTGGTATGTGTATGGGCCACGCTTGTGTTCAAAACGAGTGCAGTTTTACCAAAAATTGGAATCGTAGCAAAATACAAGTTCATGAAAATTTACAGGACTGCCTCAACGAAAGTGAAAAAGAAGATAACTAGAAAGATGCGGAATCATAGCATTACTACTGCAGTTGCAAACTGATGTATTCAATATCATGTAGCCACTTCCTCTTCAAGTGGTATGATGGCTGGTGCGGGCGACAGTGTCTGTCAAATATGTTCTCAACTTCCGTACATCAATTCATGTACTACATACAGCCTGTCCAATCCATATGCTTAGACTGTCTATGAGCTTTCCTGTTTGTTTTTCTGTATTCATATATTGTACGAGTTCCGGCAATAAATTCAGGTGTTTCTTTTATCATGAGATGACTACAGAATGTCCAGTTTTCTTCCCATCTCCGTGACAGGTGTCCTTTCTGCTTGGCTTCATGCAGACCAGCGTTATTACTTATTTTGGCTGCTCGTGTTATTTTTGACAACATTTCAAAGAAACAGCATTTCTGTGATTTCATTCTTAGCATAGATTTTTTGAAACCAAACATTCACGTGTTAATTTTGTGATTGTTTGCAAGTTTGTTGATACTATATTTATGAAACAAATAGTTTCAGAAAAATGCATACAAAATTAACATAATAACGAATATAACCGCTCAAATGTTTAGTTTTCTTTAGTGATTGTGAAACAAGGCACAATTTCTATATGTATTTTGCCATACGAAAAATGTATGTACTTATATTGATTAGTGTTTGTTTGCTGGTGTAGTGTCGAAAGCTCTTAATGCTGTTTAAGCTCTGTATTGCTATGGCCAGTCTGTTTTTGACTTCTTTGGAATATTCCACTTTATTGTTAAATATGGATTCAAGGTATTCTTAGTTTGAGACATTTTCAATTTCTTCTTGGTTGATTGCGTTTTTAGTTGACTCGTGGGTTGTTTTTTTCTGTGGACATTATCTTCGTAATATACAGAGACTGAAATAAATGTGACTGTTCGAATTCCATGTCCCTGTTTGAGAGGAGTCCTGTACCATCTGCATATCTGAGTTCTGGAAACGAATTTCCAGTATTAGATACTTTAGTTAATATATTCTAGAGTTATCTGATCTATGGTATTTGATATTAGGTTTTAATTATTCGAGCTGTGTTATCATTACAGAAGTTATTAGACATGAATAGTTAAATTTAATCATCAGGCCATATTAAAGAATTATTTAGAGTCATTAACTATTAGAAAGATAAAACATTTGTGTTTTTAGACGTTTGTTATTAAAGATTAATTACAATATATTAAACATTAAATTAACAATAATTAGTATATTTATCTCATACTACAGTAGCTAAATTGCCGTGAAGTTGGAACCGCGACTAACTAACTAACTAACTAACTAACTAAATTTCAATTATTAGACTTCACCTTAAGTAGCCTTAGGATGTTAAAAATCTATAAATGTTTATACCATGAAGATAAATTGTGCATAGAAACACCCTAACCCCATCCTACGCACGCTTATGACAACTAAAGTTAGATAGAAGTTGCCCTGCATTATTCAGTTTTCGTGGCATCCACATGGGGATTTTGAGCTAACTTGCTTATGTTTCAACACATTTACCGCTAAACAAATAACTTGTTTGTCATCAGCTGTCTAACTTGGTAAAATTAATACATTTTTATTCGCTGGTCGACTGTAGATTATGTCTGCCGTAATATGTAATTGCGCCCGCGTGTGACCGAGAGCCATAGGGGAAGAAAAGAATAGTGACGCTGTAATCTATCATGCATACTGTATGAGGCGACCAAGAGGGACTGGGCTTGGATTAACTACCCCATACAGTAGAAAACTGTAACTGCAAAATCCAAACAACATTAATCAAATATAAAGATATGGAAAACAATAACTCGTCCGGCCGGGGACGATAAGGAGGCTCCTCTAGAATGAAAGAGAGATGAAGGAATGGCGGTGAGGGTGGGAAAGTGCCTGGTCTGGATTGTCAGTTTACTTCATCTCACCTAGGGAAATCTCCAGAACTAGCACCTGAAATGGTAGATTTATGTAGGAGTCGGGAAAGATAGCACAAGTCGTAGAAATAAATGTTAACTGGAAAGTGCCTTGTCTATGAACCACGGTGTTAACAAAGTGGAGGAAAGCCCACACATGGAAAGAGGAACTACCGACAAAAGGTGACTTATGTGGGGAGGATATGGACAGTGCTGAAAGAGGTAGGAACGGCATGGCAAGGGTTGATTTAGGGACCTATTCTCCAAAGGGAGATAAGGGGCAACAGTAAAAGAAGAAGATGTAATTATACACACCCGTTTATAATACACATGCTTGATTTAGCCTAACATTGTCTGGTTACACGGAAATTCGTGCATTGGTTGGAGCTTGCATTTCTAGTATTCTACCGTAACTGTAAGCCAGTCTTAGGTCGACCCTCCTTTATTAATGGTCTCTTACGAAAAGCGTGGTAGATTACAGTGTTACCATTCTTTGCTTCCCAAATGGGCATCGATAACGCCTATGAACGAAATCAGACCACACGGACCCATTTTCCCACTGTATCATTGTGTTTGAGACAGACAAGGCATATGATTTAAACCCTCCTGATGTATCCGCCGATGCATGCCTATGATGTTCGCTATCTGTGTACTAATTGTGTATGTAGTAGTATGTCCTTGTATATTTATTTCAGTTTCTTGCATGGCTTTGTACATCGGGCTGGCTTTATATATTGGGCACATAATTCGTTTGTATTCCTGAGAAATGTGTTTGTAAACTTTGACCTGTGTCAAAGGTAAGCAGAACATAGGACCTAACGTTTACCAAGAATATGAGTACTAAATTAAACATAATATAAACCACTAAAGTTTACCAAGAACATAGAACACCAAATTAAACAGAATATAGAACACTACAAGCTACAAAGAATATATGCCACCGCATTTAACAGAACATTAAATACCAATGTCTGTCTAGAACATAGATTACCAAAGTATAAATAGAACATAAAGCACAAAAGTCTACTAAGACTATAGAAGATTAAAATCTACCACGAACATAGAACATTAAAGTAAGCAGAACAAAAGACACCAACTTCTACTAAGAACATTCAGCACTTGACATAATAAAATCTATCAAGAACACAGAGCACCAGTCTACAAAATACACGAACACTAAAATAAAGTCTACCAAGAGTATAGAACAAAAAAGTAAGCAGAACATAGAATCTCAAAGTATAATATATAATAAAATAGAAAACTAAACTTTACCAAGAACGTAGAACATCAAATTCCACCGCGAACATAGAATACCTAAGTATACCAAGAGCTTATAACCCCAGAAGTTTACCAAGAGCATAGAGTACCACATGATGCCAGATACTTAGAACACCAAAATCTACCACGAACATACGAGTACACCAAAGTGTACTGTGATCGTAGAACATGAAAGTCTAATAAGGGCACCAAATACCTCTACTAAGGACGTAGGACACTAGTCCACCAAGCACGGCGAACACGAAAGTCTACAACGAACATAGGACATAAAAGGCTACCAAGAACATAGAATGCCAAAATATATCAAAGAGTTAGAACAACTAAGTCTACCAAGAACATAGAACACAAATATCTACTAAATAAATATAACACCAAAGTACATAAAGAACATTAAACACAAAAGTATACCTAGAACATAGAACAGCAAAGTCTACCAAGAACATATAACACCAACATCTACTAAATAAATAGAATACTACAGTATACCAAGAACATAGAATCTCAGAAGTCTACCAAGAGCATAGAACATCTAGATCTTCCATAAACATATAGTACCAACATCTAACAAAATTGGAGTTAAAGTTAATTGTGCAGAGCTGATGTGGGGCTCCCTACCTTACTCGGAAACATCTTGTGTAGTAAAACAAGGTATGAAAGCGGATGTCCCATTGTGCAGATAGAGTTAACAGTTAGTATAAAGTTGGATTGCCTCATTATTCTCTACATTTTAAAATGTTATTATACCTTACAGGATATTTACATCTTACAGTCCCATTGAGGTATCACATTTATTCTTTCTATCTGAAGAATTTGATTCTTTAAACCAACACTTAATTTAACTCCTGAAGAAGTTCAGAAAAGAACCCTACCGAACAAAAGGAATGGAATCGGGATAGTGTAACTCTGCTGTAACAGATGAATGAGATACAAGTAACTAACAACTGCATATTATGTCGCGGGTTAACATTAAATGCACGGTGAGTTTATTGCATGAGTTAGCATGTTAATTAAGCCCTTTGAAAATATATTATCTCCAATCCGATCTTATTTGCGAATTCTTGTTTTAATATAAATTTTACGAATGTTTAAAAGAGTTTGTGTGACTCGTGTTACTAATTCAATGTACTTAATATTTATTGAATCTGTTTTGCATATATATATATATATATATATATATATATATATATATATATATATATATATATATATATATATATATATATATATATATATATATATATATATATATTTATATATATATATATATTTATATATATATATATATATATATATATATATATATATATATATATATATATATATATATATATATATATATATATATATATTTGACAGATGGCTATCTCAGATGCTTCCAGCTGGGCATTGGGCTGGAGGCAGGCTGTTGACATGAAAGGCCTAAAAAATCCGGCGAGGAAACATCTCCAGCCTAGGTCTAATCCCAGCCAGCCACTCAGTATGTGCTGTGGTGGATCATGACTTGGTTACATACTAAGGTCCCTCTCCACACATGTGGAGTTCTACTACCTATCTTTCACGCCCCGCTGATTTCCAAGTTTGCAGAGGGGAAGAAGAAATCGGCAGTATAGTCCACTGCAGATTGCAATTTGCTACTGGATGGGAAAGAAATTATCCACACCAAACCTGCAAGGTTTAAATGACCCGAACGCCAATGCGTCGTACTTAATATGTATATATAACTCAGTCCTCCTTAGGATTCACTAGCCAACCAACCAAGTATGATTAACGTGTGATTTTCACATTAATATATGTATTTAGATTCGTTGCTTATTTATCAATACCATACTAGATAACACTCTCATAAAAACCAGACTGGGGGGGGGGGGTAAGGTTGAAGATAAACGCGCAAGAGGTAGACAACGTTACAAGTGGGAAGATAAACATCAAGAGATGGACGAACAACAGTCTGGAGAATGTAAAATCAAGGCGAGGTACAGACAGTGTTGGAGGTCCATTGCAACTACCTTTCAAACGGTACCTGATTTATTAAAATATTGCGGATCCGAATTTGTAAAATTGATCTGGACTCCGTGGCCTACCAGAGGTACCAAGAAATGCCTTGAAAAGTAAAGGCGATCGTTGTGATAGTGACGCCATGACCCTCCAAGTATCGATTGGTCTATAAACATAGGACTAAGCACCACATGCCCAATGCGCAGTATAGCGGAAAAAAGTCCCTTACTTTACTTACATATTACGAGTAGACATTTACACGACATTTTCTAACTTGTAGTGCCGTTTGTAAACAGTTAACTGACAGCTATTTACAGAAACAATGCTACTGCCAGACGGAATCCCGTCTGCTGACATTTGTAAACACCGTTCTACGCACAGAATAATCGATATTTTACACACAGTCGGCTCCATTATCACAATTCGTTCAAGGAATAAAGCTACAAACAAATGCATGTGCCTTTCTATATTATTATTCTAAAATGGAATAAAAATCATTATTTAGTACGTTAAAATAACGTACGTTAAACATGACATGCTTCGGGGGATATAATGCTAAGTGAAGCAATGTTATTAAGTTTTGAGAACAATTATTACTCGAGACAACAGGAAACGCGCACGCGCGCGAGTGCGCACGCACACACACACCACACACACATACACACACATGCACACACACATATACATACACATATACATACATACAGAGACACACGCTTGGGGACCGCGCTGGTGTAGTAAGTAGACACTAGAGCTTCGAATCCGCATCACGGCGGCATTCTAAAATTGATCTGGGCTCCGGGTTGAGCCAGCCTAAAATGGATACCCGGAAATGCCTTGAAAAATCAAGTCGGTTGGTGTGTTACTGATTATATCACCAATCAAGCTCAACTGGTTTATAAAAGTATCGGCCTAGCATAACAAACCCATTGCGCCTTACGTTATGGAAAAGGGTTCTTTACTTACCTAACTTCAGGTACATGCCCGTTTCTTTATAATATTTTTATTAAATAAAACTCAATGTTCAGGATGTTAACAAAGCATAAAGTAAGAATGACGTGTATATATACATGGGAAAATCATCTCCGTGCAGTAATGAGGAAAACTACTGCTTGTGGCAACAGGATTATTTATAATATTGAAAGAGACCTCAAGTTTGTTTTCTATGCAATTTTCCTTTCAGTGATTTGCCACTGCTTTCTGAACGAGAAATAAATATTTAATTAAAGCCACATGACCGGTATGTGTGGTACCAACCCACTAACCCGCAGTCATTGCACATGCAGTTTAGACTCGAGCGCGTTTAACCTCTCGGCCACTCATATATATATATATATGTGTGTGTGTGTGTGTGTGTGTTCGAGCGTGCGTGCGTGCGTGCGTGCGTGCGTGCGTGAGAGAGAGAGAGAGAGAGAGAGAGACGATGTTATCGGATTTTACAAAAACTACATAACATGAAGGACATGTGGCACAACATGAGCAAACAAATGAAATGAACACTTCACGTATCCAAATACAGATGTGAATTGTATACCATTTCGCAATAACTATACAAGAAACTTGAGACATAATAACTTAATTGTGTCAGTAACAAAGAATAATTCGTAGAATATAGTGACTGGAGAATATATATATATAACCGACATCACTGCACTCGGGACATTCCCATACGTGCTCCGTCCCCTCGTTCAACAGCCAGCGAAGAGTGATCCTACTAATCGTTCCCACCGCTATCTGATTAAAAGTTCTCCTAGTCTTCCCTCTCAGTTTTGAGATTCTTCCAGAACCCCTGCCGATCCCCCGCAATCTCATTCTTTCCACATATGGGTTCTCAATCTGTACCACCGCCTTCTCCACCTGGTTCCACAAGCGCACGACCACCTCCCCCTTGTCCACAGGCAAACTACCACCAAGAGATGCATTCCCTGCTAGCCTATCAGCCTGTTCATTCCCCCGTACCCCAGCATGGTCAGGGCAAAATATCCATACAATTCTCAGAATCTGTGACCTCTGAAGCAACGAGAGCCATTCCACACGAAACATTCCTTTCTCCACCTTACTAAGCATACTCTTTGAATCCGTAATGAATACAACGTGTGTTGCAGTAGTCTCCCCTAACCAGCGGAATGCCGCTGTTACTGCCTCTACCTCCATTCTCATGCTGGAGGTCGTAGTCTCATATGACAGACTCTCATTTTTCAAGACTCGTCCATTAGCCTTTGCAATAAAGCCCCAGCCACTACGTCTGTTTTTCACCACTGACCCATCAGTGTAGATGACTATGTCACCTTGATGTGTGTTGCTCTGGATCAGCTGATGCACTTCAAACTCAGTGCGGCCTGCTGCCCATTCTCTGCACTCACGACCCAGTGTTATTATTACATTGTGCCAGTCCGTGATGTCTTCCGGACCTTCAACCCACTCTCTTTCACGATTGATAGTCTCTAGATCACACACCTGACGTATAGAAAGTTCCGCCTGTGCCATCCAGGACCTGCCTCGTCTTAGTCTACGACCCTTGACCATATCCATGGCTGCATGCAGCGGGTGATCCCTATCTGCTACAACTCTCAGGTACTATTTGGCCTGAAGGACCCTATGCCTATCTGTCATTGTTGGTAGCGCCAGGATATGCCTCATGCATATAATTGGTGTCTTCTTTGTGCACCCCAGGATTAACCGCATGGAATCATTCTGTATGCGCTCCAACCTTTCAAGCTGGCTCTTTGATACTGTCAGCAGCCTCAAATCATACTAATGACAGAAATTATTAACTGCTGAAAGAGCCTGTACAGCATCCTCTGATCTACCCCGGTTGCTGCCATGGCCCTCAATGCATTAAGTCCCCTACCAGCCTTCACCACCAAGGCCTCCACATGATCCTTAAAAGACAAACGCCTGTCAAAGGTGATACCCAGTTACTTCAATTTACTCTCTCGACTAAGAGGACATCCATTCAACATAATACCTGGGACATCCGCCTTCACGATCCGATATATTTGTGTGCGTGCGTGCGTGCGTGCGTGCGTGCGTGCGTGTGTGCAGTGGAACCTCGTTTAACGAGCATAATTCATTCCAGAATCTTACTCGTTACGCGAAATACTCGTTAAGCGAAACAGTTTTCCCCATACAAATTAATGTAAAATACGATAATGCGTTCCATGCCGAAAAAATACTCAAAATATTTTGTATAACGTTTATTCAAAGAAAATTATATATACATTGTTAAGGAGCGTGATTCATCTTCCTCTCGGAATGAATGAACCTGGAATGAGAATTCGATATGTAAAAACAAAAAAAAATTGAAATAATTAATTTACAATTTATAATACATACCTAATTCTTTTTTACTAGAAAGCTGTCTAGAGAAAATTGTTTTTGCCGACGCTTCAGAATTCGGTGGAAATGCGCCAAAGCATTATCATTAAATAAATTAGTAGATCTAATAGCCACTGCCTTATTAGGGTGATGGTTCTCAATGTACGATCAACAGTTTCCCATGCTTTCAGCATTTCTTTTATTGCGCCAGAAGATTATTGGTTTGCTGTTACATTCTCCTCCTTCTCGGTCAAACTCTCCTCCACAACTTCTTGCTGTGAAACACAATGTAATTCCATAAGCTCTTCGGTGGTCAGCTATTGGCTATGCTCTTCCACAAACTCATCGATATCTTTGTTATCCACCTCCAGTCCCATGATCTTGGCCAATGACACAATCTCATTGACTACAGGCTCCACAGGTACTGTCTCAAACCTCTCAAAGTCACATTCGACCACGCTCTCCGGCCAAAGCTTCTTCCAAGCAGAAGTGAGGGTTCTCTTGGTAACCCCTTCCCACGCCTTTTCGATCAACTTGAGGCAGGCAACGATGTGGAAGTGATATTTCCAAAACTCTCTGAGAGTGAGATTGGTCCCTTCAGTTACCTCAAAACAACGCTCGAAGAGCGCTTTAGTGTAGTGCTTCTTAAAGTTAGAAATAACCTGCTGGTCCATAGGCTGGAGTAACGGAGTAGTGTTGCGATGCAGAAACTGGATCTTGATGTTGCAGGCGTACAATCCAGTACTTCCCCTCCCCTCGTAATTCGTTATGCGAAACATCACTCGTTCAGCGGATCATTTTTTTACAATTTATTATGCGAATTACTCGTTATGAGAGTGCTCGTTAAGCGAGGTTCCGCTGTGTGTGTGTGTGTGTGTGTGTGTGTGTGTGTGTGTGTGTACACACTAGACGACCCGGCCCGGCTTCGCCCAGTCCCTGGCGGGGAGCGTGTCATACGCGTTTGGTCCCTGCTCCCGTTCCCGTTGTTCGTCTGTTTCTGATGCTCCCGTTTCTGTTCCCGTGGCTCGTCTGTTTCTGATGCTTCCGTTCCCGTTGCTCGGTGTTTCTGATGCTCCCGTTCCCGTTCCCGTTCCCGCGGGAGTGAGAACAACATCTGTACAAAATTGCATCTCAGTCGAATGGACCGTTCAGGAACGCATAAAGGACACACAAAGAAAAAAAAACATTCTCTTTTATGTATATAGTAGAATAGTAGAAGATATAGAAATATGGTATATGGCCAAATTATTGGAAGAGAACTATCTAAAAAGGGCAAACTGAAACTACTGAACTTAACACCCAATAAATGCTGTTTTGACTGCGGTGTAATTCAAAGGATATGCAAATAACTTTCTCTCCAAACAAAATAACATTATTCAGTGTAGTAATAGAAGAATAAAACAGTTTAAATGAAATAATGAGTTATAACATTTTCACGTATCTAAAATAAATCTATTATTTTTATGAAAACTTTGAATATGCCTTAAAGTTTTTATCACCTTGCTTATAATGGACGTGACTGTTGATAATTTCTTTAAACATTTTATAAAACTTAAAGAAAAATACAACAATTATTGAAATGACATAATATAGCAATGTTATTTCTTCTTCTTCTTCTTTCGTTCGCTTGAAATATGTCTATAACTGCAATGCTGTCTCTTGTATGAATTTAACTGTCTTTTTCAGTCCACACAGCGGTCCATAGAGTTTATTTTCCACTGTCGTCTCTCTAGGCCAGAAGGTTTGCCTAGATATGTTATATTTTGGCAGTCTTGAAGTATGTGCTTTCCTGTCTGCGAAGCCAATCCACATGTGCACATGGCTGTTTCACCAATCTTGAATTTTGTATACATGTGGTTGCGTAATCTATTGTGTCTCCTTCTGAGGCGCAGAATAATGACTTGTTCTGGTCTGTCCATAACGTGGTAGTTATCTTGAGCAGGTTTTGGTGGCTTTCTGACTGATTTGATCATTCTTTTCTTTTGGTGGTATGTAACGGGCACATCAGGCTGCTCTTCTTTGGCTCCTTCCTTAGCCAATTGATCAACTCTGTCGTTTCCTGGTACTCCACAGTGGGATGGTATCCACTGTATGGTGTCCTTATGCTGACTGCTAAGTTCAGAAAGTGGTGTCCTTAGTACTGGCAATTTCCCAGACAGGAGCGCCTCGAGTACTGATTTTGCATCTGTCAATAGCTTGTGTACCATTGCTGGTATTTAGTTATTTCACTGTTGCTATATTTATTGCCTCAATTTCAGAATCATAGTTATGGCAGTACTTTCCTGTCGGTACTCTGGCTGTGTCCCTAGTATTATTTGGGTATTCTATGTACACTCCCGCTCCTCCATTTCGAATAGCATTTTGTGCTGACCCATCTGTGTAGGCTCAGATCCAGAGGTCCTGTGGGTATTCTTCATCAAGGAAGCTGAGAGTGGCTGTTCTGCGCTGCACACTGTTCTGTTCTTCCTTGTCAAATATTCCTCTCACTTTTGTCTGGATTTGTAATGATAGTCTATGTTCATCTTTCCATGGAGTTCGCTCTGGAATAGTTGTTAGGGGGATACCAACTGTGGGCAGATCGGTGGTTTCTCTGCAGAGTCGTTTGGCCTGGTGGATAAAACTACATCTTTTCAACCGCACCATAGCTAGGTTTTCAGATCTGTTCTTCACAGGGTGGCCTGGCAAGCTGAGGAACTTTTCTGCTTGTATTAGCGTTTTCGTATCTCTGCGCTCTCTCAGTGCTTGTGTCCTCCCCATCTTCTCCATTTCTACTATAGGGGTTGATCTCATCCCTCCTGTGGTGACTCTAAGTGCTTGATTTTGCACCTTGTCAAGCTCTTGTAGTGTAGTTTTTGATGCCGAACACCATGCAGTTGACCCGTATTCCAAGTGTGGTCGTATGCTCTGTTGATAAGTTTTGCTAAGTATTTTCCTACAGGCTCCCCATGTAGTTCCACTTAGCTTTCTCAGGATGACTATTTTCCTTCTGGCGTTTGCTACTGCTTTGTTGATGTGCTTTCTCCATGTCAGCCTGCCATCAAATGTTACTCCAAGGTATGTTGGTTCTTTATCTTCTCTTAGGGGTGTTCCATTTATCTGGATGATCCCTGCCTTTTGTTTCGGAGAGGGGGTAAATAGAGTGGTGCTGCACTTGTCAGTGTTTATGCTTACACACCATCTATTTGCCCAAGCAACAAATGTATCTACAGCTCTCTGTAGCAATCTGGTGGCCACTAATGCATGTTCATTTGTGCTCCATAGAACCAGGTCATCGGCGTACATTGCCGCTTTAATTCCATGCGGTAGATTAGCAACGAGATCATTGATGAAGATTAGAAAAAGTGTGGGGGACAAGACTCCGCCCTGGGGAACACCGTGACGCAGTAGTACTTTCTTACTCTTGAGTCCGTCTGTCTGTACTCGGGCTCTTTTGTTGTGCAAGTATGCTTTCACCCATTTAACAATGTTACTAAAAGTAATGTCCCTTGATATAACTTTTGTTGTTAAGTCCCCTTAATTAGACGTCTTTCCTTTTAAAGTTGTTTTATTACGTACAAAACTTATTTTAAACTAACAAACTATGTCAGTTGTATCCACGGGAGTGAAAACAACATCTGCATAAAATTTCATTTCAATCGGATGGACTGTTCGGGAACACATAAAGGACACACAAACAAAGACACAAACAAACATTATCTTTTATATATAAAGATATATTAGGGGTGTTCATTTGAAACCCGTTCCAATGGCTTTATTACAGAAGCATGAAAGAAACATTAACAGGTGTGGTAGAATTAAACAAAGCATTCATTTTGAATGAATTATGCTCCATGGGTTGGTCAGAAGAAGTCGCCATAGGCATTCAGGCAAGCATCATATTGCTTACGTAGACGGCGAATACCGTCCGCAATAAAAGGATTGTGGTTGCTCACTGAACCAAGTGTTTACCGCCTTCATTACGTTTGCATCTGTGTGAAATCGTTGCCCCTTGAGAGCTTTTTTAAGAGGTCCGAACAAATGAAAATTCACATGGTGACAAATCAGGACTATAGGCTGGATGTTGCAGAATTTCCCACTTCTTCCTTGCTAATGCTTCCTGCACAATCTTTGCGACATGCGGGTGAGCATTATCGTGCAACAAAATCACACCGCGAGAAAGCATGCCGGGTCGTTTATTCTTGATGGCTTTTTGCAGCTTGTCTAGTGTTTGCAAGTAGTGGGTAGAGTTGATGTTGACACCAGGTTCTTTAAAGTCGGCTAACAATAGCCCTTCATGGTCAAAATATGCGCTCAGCATAACCTTACCAGCAGAAATTTGTAACTTGAATTTTTTGGCTTTTGGTAATCCAGCATGCTTCCATTGCATGCTCTCTCTTTTGCTACTTGGCTCTATGTGGTGACACCATGATTCATCGCCTGCCACTATGCGGAAGAGAAATGCATCACCCTCCACTCTGTATCGCAGCAAGTGGTTCAAATACCGTCCCATGCGTTCCTCTTTTTGGTGGTCGGTCAACATCCGTGGTAACCCACTGTGAACACACCTTCCGATATTGCAGTTTCTTTCGAACGACCTTTTGAATTGTCCAATTTGACACATAAAATTCTTTCGCTAGCGAACGTATGCTTCGACAACGGTTCATCTATACTGCTACATCAATTTTTGCGATGGTTTTTTCTGTTGCAACAAGATGCTCTTGACCCGGCCTTCGAAAATCTGTCGTGAGCTGACGTCCTTTCCGAAACATTTGTGCCCAGTCTGTCATTGTTGCCTTCGACACACATTTGTTACCGTACGATGCCTTCATTCTTCGATGAATGCCCACTGGTCGACATCCTTCAAATAAAAGAAACTGAATCACCTCTCTTTGAGCTTCTTTGGACGGATTTTAGATCAACCCGGCCATTTTCTCAACGGTCAGAAACAGAACCTATGCATCATGGTACGATAAGCACTTGCTCTTTTATTCATTGGTCAGTACTTATCACATGAATATGACATGGTCATGTTCAACGCACGCAATTACGCGTGGTGCGACACGAACAGATTTCAAATGAACGCCCCTGTTTATATATATAGGTGTCAGGTCTTAGTCAGATATGACTGAGCTACCGTATGACAGTAGACGGTACTACCTGCTTTCTGTCAGCGCCGAATGTTGGGCGGCGCTTACCAAACCCGACACCCCACATTGTGCCAACGGCTTCGGGCGGAAGAGCGCAATTGGGAGGGTACTAGCCTTATCCTGGTGCGAGGAAATGCAACCCAAAGACAAAATAAGTCATGGCAGGGCAGACCAGGCCCTAAGCCTTGGTTGGCAGCTGGTCTAGGATCGAAGCTCCGACAGGCGGACAGTTAGAGCATTGCTTTGCTGATCCGGCAGCTTCTGCAGCTTGTCTTGTTCCAGATGTATAGGTGTTAACTTTCCTCTGGAGTGAACTAGGCAGGCCGAGAGAGGGATCATGCTGCATGGGCAACACATGGTTTCTTTATTTTAGCCCAGGCTTTGTGCTATGGAGAGGCAATAACTCCATCCCTGGTCTTAACCGGTCTCGGAATCAAAGCGAGAGGCAACTGTTACGGGTTATAAGTCCTTGTCAGTTGGCGTAGACATGGGGCGCCACGCGTTGCCTCTGACGGTGGGAGACACCTACAGGTGTCACTGATCAGCTACCGCCCGCCTCAAGCTGGGCAGCCCCCGGCCAATTGGGTGCTGATCCGCCACAGCCTGCCTGCTTCAATGGGTGCTTGGGGCTAGGACAAAATCTGAATCGCAGGCTGTAAAACCAATGCACAAGGCACTAATAAAAAGAATAATAGAAACCTCAAGCTACGGCTTGCAACCTGGAACGTGAGAACCATGTGTCCAGGATTTTCCACTGACTTGACAAATATTGACGATGTGTGAAAAACGGCTGTGATTGATGCTGAACTCAATCGTCTTAACATTGATATTGCTGGCCTGCAAGAGACTCGCCTCGCTGAGGAAGGGTCACTCAGGGAAAACAATTACACCTTTTTTTGGAAGGGAAGAGGGCAGGCAGAAAAAAGGCATCATGGTGTGGGCTTTGCAGTGAAGAATTCGCTACTGGGAATGATTGATATCCCAGCTGGAGGTAATGAAAGATTATTATCACTGCGCTTGGCAACCTCTTGTGGATTTGCCACCATTCTCACTGCATATGCACCGACACTCACTTCCTCTGATGATGTGAAAGATACGTTCTATGAGCAGCTAGACTCTGCGATCAAGGCAGTTCCAAAATCCGACTACATTTATATGCTCGGTGATTTCAATGCTCGTGTGGGCAAGGACTCGAGTTCATGGCCAGTGTGCCTTGGAAAATACAACATCGGTCGCATGAATGATAATGGGCAAAGGCTGCTGGAGCATTGCACTAAAAATGACCTATGTATTACAAACTCCTTTTTTAAAACAAAAGAGATGCATAAGGTCACATGGAAACATCCAAGATCCGGCCATTGGCATCAGCTGGACTTCATTATCACACGGAGACAACATCTGAACCAGACATCATTAACTCGAAGTTACCACAGTGCTGACTGTGATACAGATCATTCTTTGGTTGTTGCAAGGGTTAGACTGAGACCAAAGAGAATCTACACAGCTAAACACAAGTCTAGCCCCAGGATTAATATTATTAACACTCACGATCCTGGAAAGTGCTTTGAATTTCAACAGCAACTTGAGGACGCTTTCAATGATACATCAGAAAATTGTATAGTAAATGATAAATGGAGTAAACTTAAGGAAACTATTTATAAAACAGCGGTAGGGGTTTACGGCACTGTGGATCATAAGAGGCAGGACTGGTTTGCGGCAAACAGCCAGATACTGCAGCCCTTGATTGATAAAAAGAAGATAGCTCTCTTAAGAAACAAGGAAAGACCAACGCGTAACATTCTGAGTGAGCTGAAGCAAGCGAGGAAGGATGTACAAAAGGCTGCCAGGCAGTGTGCGAATGACTATTGGATCAAGTTATGTGAGTCCATTCAAATCGCAAGTGATAAGGGAAATATCAGAAGCATGTATGAAGGGATAAAGAAAGCCTGTGGTCCAATGATCAAAAGAAGTGCACCGCTGAAAACCTTGACTGGAGAAATCATCACTGATAAGAAACAGCAGATGGATAGATGGGTCGAGCACTATTTAGAGCTTTACTCAAGTGAGACCAAGTTGGCGGATGATGCCCTCAACGCCATAGAGGCTCTGCCATCTCTTGACCACCTGGACACACTTCCCACTATAACAGAAGTTAAGTGTGCTATAAATGAGCTTGCATCTGGCAAGGCTCCAGGTAAGGATGGGATTCCAATAGAGGTGATCAGGAGTGGGCAAGACACCCTCGCTCTGCAGATCCACCAGCTAATAGAGCTATGCTGGCGAGAAATACAAGTCCCACAGGATTTCAAAGATTCAAACATCATAACGCTGTACAAGAACAAGGGAGATCGGAGCGGCTGCAACAACTATAGGGGTATCTCACTTCTGTGTATTGTTGGGAAAGTATTTGCCAGAATTGTCCTGCGCAGACTTCAAGTCCTGGGAGATCAAGTCTACCCCGAATCACAGTGCGGCTTCCGTCAGAACCGGTCTACCATTGATATGATATTCTCATTGCGACAGATGCAAGAAAAATGCCGGGAACAAAATCAGCCACTGTTTATTGCCTTCATCGACCTCACAAAGGCATTCGATTTGGTCAGTCGTGAGGGTCTGTTCAAAGCACTAAAGAAGATTGGCTGTCCACCAACTCTTCTGTCCATTGTGGAATCGTTCCACACAGGCATGAAGGGTATAATCAAGTTTGATGGCTCAACTTCAGAAGAGTTTGAAATCAAGAGTGGAGTTAAGCAAGGTTGTGTACTAGCCCCCACCCTCTTTGGGATATACTTTTCACTTCTACTGAAATATGCCTTTCGTGATCAGGATGACGGTATATACATTCACTCACGCTCAGATGGTGGCCTCTATAATGCTCAGAGATTGAAGGCCAAGACCAAAATTAGCAGGGTACTAATCAGAGAGTTGCTTTTTGCGGATGATGCTGCGATTACGACCCACTCTGAGGAAGAATTACATCATCTACTATCTGCATTCTCCAATGCTTGTTCTGAATTTGGTTTAACAATTAACAAAAAGAAGACACAGATTATGTCACAAGGTGCACATGGTGTACCATCAATCTTTATTGACGACGCCGAACTGGAGATAGTAGACCATTTTACATATCTTGGATCAGATGTAAATAGCAAATTATCCCTCGATCAGGAAATCAACATCAGGATTGGCAAGGCAGCAACAACAATGAACATGTTAGCAAAAAGAGTCTGGGAGAACAGGAAGCTTACTGCCAAAACAAAAGTCCTCGTCTACCAAGCCTGTGTCCTTAGTACTCTTCTTTATGGCAGTGAAACCTGGACAACTTACTCACGCCAAGAGAAACGTTTAAACAGCTTTCATATGCGGTGTCTTCGAAGAATACTTGGTATTAAGTGGCAAGACAAAATCACAAATGCTGAAGTATTGGAAAGATCAGGTTGTGTGACGGTGTATTCCATGCTCAGTCTTCGTAGACTTAGATGGATAGGACACGTTAGGAGGATGGATGATGGTAGAATACCAAAGGACATCTTTTTTGGTGAATTACAGACGGGTAGGAGATCTCAGGGTCGGCCTCTACTACGATACAAAGATGTGTGTAAGCGGGACATGATTGATACAGGCATTGATAATGCACAATGGGAGCACGTCGCCGCTGAACGTGTTGCATGGAGGGCAACTATCAGAAATGGAATAAAGACAAAGGAGAAAATGATTGCAGATAAAGGACACACAGAGCGTGAGAGACGTAAGATGGTGCAAAATGGTGGAAATGACCATGTTTTCACATGCACCTACTGTGGGCAAACATTTGCAGCAAGAATTGGCCTTACCAGCCACACTCGTCACCGCCATGGATCGTAGTTATTGCCATATGACGGTTATTAAGCCTTTTTGAAGCACAATGTACCAAACTATCGTCTGTCAAGACGGAAAGGTGCCAATGTATAATAATGTATATATATATATATATAATAATAATATAATATATATATATATATATATATATATATATATATATATATATATATATATATATATATATATATATGTATATATATGTATATATATATATATATATTTCACACGGTCTGAATATAGAAGAAAACTGTCCCACAAACGGAATAGAAGCGTCTTGCTTATTAAAATCCCTCTCTTAGAAAGAACAGTAATAATAATATGAGAGACAATCATATATGATTAAATCAGGACTAAAGTGGGCAAGCTAATTTCATTAGAAAACAGCAAGTTAAATGGTTCGGCCATATAAGCAGATTACCAACTAACAGTATACAACAAGAAGCAACGGTTTACAACAGACCACAAGTAACCTGAAAACGATGGACAGAGGGAATAACTGAGTCCATGGGAACCTCGATATATGAAGCTCTTAAACGGACACTCTCCCGCTGTTTATGCTTCACCTGGACACAGCACGGTACAATCGGAACAAGATGAGATGATGATGAGTAATGAAATGTATGGACACTGGAATATGGGGCTGGAGTCGACTAACACGAAAATCAACACAGGACATTAAAGACATCCCGAGCAACTGGTGGGATATGGAGAGACTTTCAGGTGGACGGACCTAACAGTGACGTTCAGCAAATGGTGGGCTACATGAAGATGTATGTCAACTGGTGGGATATGGCGAGACTTTCAGGTGGACGGACCTAACAGTGACGTTCAACAAATGGTGGGCTACATGAAGATGTATGTCAACTGGTGGGATATGGAGAGACTTTCAGGTTGACCGACCTAACAGTGACGTTCAACAAATGGTGGGCTACATGAAGATGTGTCAACTGGTGGGATATGGCGAGACTTTCAGGTGGACGGACCTAACAGTGACGTTCAACAAATGGTGGGCTACATGAAGATGTATTTCAACTGGTGGGATATGGCGAGACTTTCAGGTGGACGGACCTAACAGTGAAATTCAACAAATGGTGGGCTACATGAAGATGTCCGTTTTTACATATACTGAGCCACGGTATAACGAGTTTGAATGACCAGTTTCATTTGTTACCGTCTTTCCTCCAATGAGGAACGTCTAACACCCGCTATAAGAAGTCATGACCGACCATGTATTTTGTTCTAGTTTCTAAATAAATAAGCACCTGCCACTGAGTACGAAATTGTATATGGGACATATTCTTCTGTATGAAAATGTATCTTGGAATGTGAAGGAATAAATTAGGAAGAATATGGGTGTGTTTTTTAGACGAGTGTTGCTTATGCCTTGGGCGGTCAGAGTCACTAACAACGATTGCATAGAAGAGGTTAATGAAAGTAGAACATTATATATAGACTAGATGGCTGTCGGTTTTAACTCTTTTAAGTCCGGTGATGTAGCGTTCAGTTCACCGGAGACATGAACAGATCCTGCATCTACCGAAGCGGGGTTGGTGTCAAGACTTCTCTCCGGATCCGGAACCAACTTACCAACTCTATAGGAAATGTGTTGCAGCCCTTTAATTTCCCCTCCAAACCCAGAACAAACCAGTGGTGTGTGCAATACCAGTACTGAAACATCACATCTGCGGAGAGGTATATTAGGATGTTACCAGATCATTGTTCAGCACTGCACATACAGGTGGGTTTAAGGTATTTAGTTGTAAACAGATTCCAACCTAACGCCCAATATAGGATTTTATTACATGAAACTCTTGTCTGGTTGATCAATCCTCTGAGGTACTTTTTGTCGTAGTGAGATTAACGGCTAACATGTGAATTAATGTCAAATGTGAAGTTTGTAGTGCTGTGGCTAACATGCCAATTATTGGGCAATGTGAAGTTTGTAGTACTGTGTTTGACGGCTAACATATGAATTACTGTGCAAGTGACGTTTGAAGTACTATGTTTAGCGGCTAACATGTGAATTACTGTGCAATGTGAAGTTTGTCGTGGTGTGGTTAACGACTTATACATGAACTGCTACGTAGTATGAAGATTGTCGTACTGTGATCAACGGCTAATATGTTAATTGCTTTGTAACGTGAATTGTGTCGTTGTGTTATTAAAAGTTAATATGTGAATTATTTTATTATGAATTGACTACCAGCATTATTTGACATTATTGGTATATTTAAATATTGAGCACAACCCACTAGTGGGTTGTGCTCAATATTTAAATTTCAAATCCCGAAACAACCACATAATCAATTATTGGTATACTTAAACAGAGCATTGTCTTTGTTGTATTGTGTACAGCTCATGTTTGCATTATTCTCTTTATGCATATGAGGTTATTTATATGATTACTCGAGTGCCTTTTCACTTTGTGTAAATTGTGTATATAATTATTCACGCCTGGTCAGGTCTAACTAATATCAATCATCGGATAACAATTATGCTAGTTCTCTCCTTTCTTCGCTGACTTATTTTCGCATATTTAACCCTTGCTATAAGATAAGCTTCAGAAAGCAATGGCAAACTACTGAACGTAAACTTGTCAAGAAACCACAAATTGCCAAGAAAATGCTGGGGTTGACTGCGACGTCCTGTAAATGATATGCAGCGACCTTTAATAAGATACGCGGTAGCTGCGGTAGCGCAGTGATCAACATACTTGCCTGCCAGCCAGGTGGATTAGTTCGAATCCCCATCGAAACGAACATTTTGTAATAATTGGCCCCTGGGCTACCACGTCTACCCAGACTAACATGAATATCAAGAAATGTTCTGGGAAATAAAGGCAGCTGACGTGATACTGAACACATTATTCATCGAGTATCCTATTGGTCTTTAAACATACTGGGCTATAAAAACGGTCCTCATTTTTATTGTCTTTATTAGATAAGCCAATGGAAGCTTCAAAAAGCTGCGGCAGCTGCTGCTTCTCCCTGACATTTCCGAACCGATAATAGGCTGTACAACCAATACATGTTTGGAACTAGGTCGCAATGACGACAGGCGAGGTCGTTGATGACAAGCTGGCAAAAGGACAATTAACATACACTCTCTAGGACTGTTGCTGGAAAACATGTGTACCAAGTGTATTGGTGTCGATTCTTCATCATAACCATAAACTGGGGACAACATGGCCGAATGGATCAGATCGATCGTTCTAAACATCTGTTGTGCTGATACCGAGGTAGCGGGTCCAACTCCTACTGCGGTCTTTTGGACTAAAATGTTGACTTCTCGTCCTAGATTTGGTTACGTAAATTACAAGTACCTCTGAAGTCTTAGTGGGTTCGCCTGATGGCGAGGGAGACTGATAATAGGGAAAGCTAATCCTCAAACAAAAATTAGTCCAGTGCACTTGAAGTAGTAGAATGTGTATGGACTACGCTTGAGTTCAAAGCGAGCTAAGTAAAATAAATAACCATAAACACTATTGTAGTGATTTCTTTACACCAAGTTTCAGGTGGTGCCTTACCTTATTTCTGTTCGTGGTAGGACGTGTAGTTTCTTCCTCCCAGGTTGTTATCTTTCTACCCCATTGGCAGATCTGTGGTCGATATTTTGCTGACATAGGTGTTTGTAAACCATAGAAACCATCCGAGACAGAGTTATAAATTATGTTATCTGACAGATAGTGGGATCAGCACCTTGTGCCACATATACTGAAGGGTAAAAGATCACATGGTTCGGCCATCTCGTTAGAATGCAACACCAACAGCTACCACCACCGACGCTACGTAACAGACGATCTGATTCGAGAGCACGAAGACGCCCTAAAAGAATACGGACTGACGACATCAAAGACATTGTACAGTCACACGGAATGACACCATTCAGTGCCACCCATCGGGAATTGGAACGTCAAATATTCCTCCTAGTGACGCTTGACGGCAAAAGTGGAAAATTATAATGATCATGTTTTTCTGACACACACGTTTGTAAACCCTAGTTTTGCTTTAAGCTGAAGAATGAAACTTGAATGTGAAAGATCTGGTCAACGTACGTTATTATCCCATGACCGGGTATGTGTTAGATGTTTAGCGATTCGTGATAGGGGTGTGTGTGTGTGTGTTAGCGTGTACATATGTGGGTGTAATAATGTAGGTCTTTGCAGAACGTCGGTCTCAACACGGTCAGGTGATACGTTGGATCTTTCGTCAGTTACCCTGCCTAGAGCATTTTTCATGCCTACGGTGTCTCTAATATCAATGACCTTTTCGTGTTGGCCTACCTATGTCTGTTACCTCGTGAACTATGACCTCCATTACTAATCTAAGCCACTGCTGCATTTAATATTCATTCATTCATCATTCAGTAGCATGTCCTTTGCAGAACCTCGCTCCCATAACAACCTTCCGGAAAACCTCTCGATCATAAGCAAGATGTCCCGCGTCCGATACACCCATCTGGAGATCATCCGCCACATCCTGCACCCACCTTCTCTTTGGCCTTCCTCTTCCTCTCGTCCCATGCATATACACCTCCATTATTGTTCTCTCCAAACTTTCGTGACGTTTCAAGTGACCAAAATATTTCACTTTTCTTTGTTTTATCGTCTTTAATAGCCAACCTTCTTCAATATTCACCACTTGAAGTATGGATGCATTCGTTCTTTTCTTTACCCAAGATATTCTTAGAACTCGTCTATAACATTTATATTCACAGGCATTTATACGCTGTTCAGCTTATTTAGTAAGTGTCCAGGTCTCACAGGCGTATGTTGTAATAGGAAAGACGCATGCTCTTAAATATCTAATTTTTGTAGTTCTGTCTGTCCCACTCCATAATTTATTCAGTTGACTTAGTCTTTGAAGAGCAACTGATGGTCGTCGTTTAATTTCTTTCATTGTGTCACTGTTATCTTTGCATTCAGATATAAGTTGTGATTCTCTCTATTCAATTGTGTTGAGGCTATTAAGTTTTCTATGCCATTCTGTGTTGTGGATAGCAATACTGTATCATCAGCATACCAAATCTCTGGTATGTCACGACCACCGATATTTAGGGCATCATATAGCTCCCTGTTTATATCATCTCTTACATTTCTCATTATATTTTCGGCGTACAGGTTAAACAAATAGGGGGACAGCACACATCCCTGACGAACTCCTTGCTTGATGATATATATGTAGTCAAACCTCGGTTTTCGTCGATAATCAGACCGAAGATAATCGGCGAAACCCGAAACACTCCGAAATACATACCAAAAACACATTTTATAGAGAATAAATACAGTGTTTAATACTATTTTTCGGCCCCAGACTTACCCGAACTCGCACCATTGCCGTGCCTGGTATCACAACGTATGCCAGTGCGCCACTTGAATTGTTCAAACCATAATCTGTTTGCCTTCAAATCACTACGTAAGTTAGCATTCGTCCCAGTCATTTTCTTAATGAGATCGGCATACAACATTCTGACATTTTAACATATGATTGCCTCCGAAAAGAGAATCTCCATCTAACTGTTTTTGATTTATCCAAATTAATAACAACTGTTCGACATCTTCAATTGTTTGCGATCTCTATTTCGTTAGCACATTCACGCCTTTCGCTGCATTAGCCTTTTTTATTGCTTCCTTTTTCGCCACAATGGAATTTATCCTGGATCGGTACATGCGGCCAATTTCAGCAATCTTAATGCCGTTCTCGTATTTTTCAATGGTTTTCTTCGTCAACTCAATCGTGTTCCTGGCCTTCATCTTCGAAGGACGGATATATATATATACATACTCACATGCGCGCCCGCACACACACACTCACAGACACACCGGTATATGCGACTTAGGGACAGTGAACACAGCTCCTCAATCCCACATACCTGGTCTGGAATCAGATAGTTTAGAAGGCCGCCATGTGTTAATGTTCACAATAGTACAAACATTGGTTAAAAGTGTTGGAGTTGTTCGCGACGTCCTGTAAAGGGCATATATATATATATATATATAAACATCTTGAGGAACATTATCTTTCCTTCTAACACCATTTGCATTATGCTACAACACAGAAAACACTGACGTCTTAGCAGAGTTACTGTTTATTTACAACAACAAAAGCAAAAACAAAGTACAAGTAGAAGTAGAAGAAGAAATAAACCTGCAACTAATCAATATATTTTCTATAATTTTCCTTTTGCCTTATATCAATTAAAACATGAAAACAAAATAATTCATTGCTTATGATTAAAATTATTATCCCATGATGTTTCTTTTTCTCGTAATCACAAGTTGTGCTGCTTTCTTTTGCATCAAGTTGTAGCTTATTGTACATAACGTTGCTTATTGTGCTGTGTGTTGTAAATGCCCATGCATTATTATGTCCTTTTGTCTGTTGGATATTGTCATTTAACTTCTCACCCGTCTCTTCTGCAGGTCATTTTAACCATTTTGGAGTCATGCTAGGTACTGTAATATTCCATTTTTTTATACTTCCATTTCCTATATGCATTTAAACAGAGTTGTTTACCTGTTGGCATGTAAGTGCTATAGTTATTATTATTTTCCGCGCTACCATATAGTCCTTTCAGTTTTATTTATTTCGCTCCCCCTTTTCTCTCTCTCTCTCTCTCTCTCTTTCTCTCTCTCTCTCTCTCTCTTCTCTCTCTCTCTCTCTCTCTCTCTCTCTCTCTCTCTCTCTCTCTCTCTCTCTCTCTCGCTCGCTTATTTTGTGTGCATTTTTTAATGCAATGAAAATCCTTTAAATTTAATTTTTTAAAGAATTGAATTCTCAGTATTTACATATTTACATGTCCATAAACTTTCGTTGTATAAAATTATTTTTATTTTTCCCGCCCACTTGACGTTTCTGTATATGAGAAATATATAAAGAGGCATGTATAAGCACCCAAACATGTAGACAAAACAAGAGGACACAATAGATACAATTTAAATTAAAAGCTATAGTGATAACACCGGGTTTCAAGCCTGTATAAATTAAATCTGATCCATTTAGTCACAAAATAATTTCCGTGACGAATCACCATTATTGTTATAATCTTCTTTGGATACAGAAACCACCACTTTCTTGGGCAATCTTTAGTTAATGCATTTTTTATTCACAATAATTGTAATATCATCAAAGCATGGTATACTAACGGTAACTGTAATATCATCAAAGCATGGTATACTAACGGTAACTGTAATATCATCGAAGTGTTGTACATTAACGGTAACTGTAATAGCATTAAAACGTTGTATACTAACTGTTATTGCAAGATAATCATAACGTTGTATATAAAGCATTTTAAAAGTCGTATTGTGACTGAGCATTGAAATTTATTAGATTATAATATAAAGACTATAATTCACAACGCCAATTTCATGTATTATGTGACGAGAAAATTATGCAATTGTTAAGTTTATTTTCTGCGGTTATTAAGTTTAATTTCCACAGTTACTGAGTCTATTTATTTTCTAAAGTTAAGTTTAATTTATGCAGTTATTTATCTTATTTTCTTAAGTTGTTATTTTTAATTATTGCAGCTTTTAAGTTTATTTTCTGCAGTTAAGTTTAATTCCTACAGTTATTGGATTTATTTTCTGTTACATGTATTTGTTTGTAGTGGCTAACTCTATTTTTCTGCAGTTGTTACGTTTACTTTCTACAGTTACTGAGCTTATTTTCTGCAGTTGTTAACATTATTCTCTGCAGTTGTTAAGTTTAATTTCTTGAGTTATTTACTTATTTTCTGCAGTTGTTATATGTAATTGTTGCAGTTGTTATTTTTATTTTCTTCAGCCATTAGGTTTACTTTATGTTTTCCAGTCAAACAGTGTTGTGAATTTATATTAGTAGCAAAGTCGTTAACTCTGACACACAAATAACTGTAACACATATTCGTCAACTATAAGCATGCTACCAATATTGATGTATGTGAATACATTCGTGCACAGACATATATACAGAAACATACACACACAAATGTGAACATGAGTGTACACACACAAGCGTACAGACAGAGAGACAGACAGACTTAGGTTTCACACACATACACACACATATGACGTTGGCGCCTGTACTTCCCCACTCTTGTGATCATCAACGGCATGTATCAAATAATGTGCTAACTCTCTTCCTTGCCATGACACAGGACTGTCAAGAATTTTCTTTCTGTCTTTCTCTATCGCTTTTTCCACAAATCTTTCCAGTTGTCACAACACGTTCCAGTTTTTATCTTCTCATTATGTACCCCACAAATTGCCTCATTCTGGTATTTGTTATAAGGTTTCTTTGGACTTAGTCCCCTCAAAATGTCCAGATTGGTCGCTTTGGCTGCCCAAGGAATTATTGGCATTCTTCAATACAAACACATCTCCAATGTCTTCAAGGAATTTTCGCTTTTTGACCTGTTATCCATGATTCACAGTCATATGTTTGACCCACACAGGACTACACGCATATAAACACACTTAAACAGGCGGACAGATTGGCTGGCTCGGCAAAACTTGGTGGAGTATTGATGCATGACAAGGCAGACGTGGTTGCGGCCTTGTGGAAGCACGTGCACACCTCGGAGGAGCAAATGGATCACCATAGTCTGGTAAGAATGAGGCAACGAGGTGTGACGAGGAGATCTGGCCGACGCTCGACGCTCAGAGGAAAGGCGAGACGGACATATAATCAGATTGCTACTGGAACTATTAGTGTTGGAACTCTTCGCTGGCTGCTGAGGATGGGGACGGAGCGCTTTTGGGAATGCCCCTAATGCTGTGATGTCGGTTCCTAAATCAATCAATCAAACACACTTACATATACGCATACACACACACACACACACACACACACATCTATATATATACCTACACAAGCATACAGTCTGAAACAAACCCTCTGAGAATAAGAAATATACCTCTTTAAAAAGAAATGTACCCCTTTAGATATATATATATATATATATATATATATATATATATATATATATATATATATATATATATATATATATGCATAACTAGGTGTGACGCATTTCCCTCGACGAGAAAAGAAACAAAAGGAAGAAAAATCAACATATTTCATTCATCTTCGTCCTTGATAACATAATTTAATTTGCCTGAATTTTTGTTTTGGTATTTTGGTTTTGCATGACGCATGATGTGTAACATATAGTTTGTCAGCATATTTTATTTATCGCATAAAGCCATACTAACCACAAGACTATATACTTATAACATAATTATTAATGCATGCTTGTGATCAGTGGAGAGTTAATTTGAGAGCTAATAAGCATTATAATCAAATTATCTATAAACATGCATGAACGGGACACTACCATATGCATATGAGCACACTATATTCATACCTTTGACTCATTTATATTCTTAATTGTTATTTTATTATTTTATTTTAAAATATTATCTTTATCTAAGTCATTATCTAAATATTATATCTTTACATTTTCACGAATATATGTTTAGAGAATATCGTGGCCGTGATACTTAATGCTCTTTCGCTTGAACTTTCGGTACGCTGAGGGTGGTGCTGTGGGTCCAGTTCACAGACTGGTCAGCCAGTTAGACCTAGACGTTGACTTCTCGTTCAGACATCTATGGCAAACTACTGAACAATAAATTGCCTAGAACATCGAGTTGGGGTTAATTGCAAAGAACGTGCAACATTTAAATGTATTTAACGTTTATTTATTATACAGCATACAACATACTCCTTATATATATATATATACATATACATATATATATATATATATATATATATATATATATATATATATATATATATATATATATATATATATATATATATATATATACTGAACGTCTGTTTAAAGTGCTGCTTTTATATATTGCGTCAAATAATTGTGAAGTAATTTGCACTAGATTGCAATCACGTGTGCTTGCATCACTGTATATTTAACAATAATTATTATGTGATTTAAATAACTTGTTTTCTATATAACAGAACTGACATTTAATTTCATTTTATCTCCTATTTTGTTTCGTTTAACAAGGTGCTAACAGATGTAATAGTTTTGTCTTGCAAATTGCTGTCACAATTTTGTTTACAATATTTGTAGTCTTTCATGTTTTCAGAAAATTTAGTTAATATTTATTTTGTATTGTTGGCGTGTTAAAGTATCTACAACAAGATGTATTCCTATATAAATGTGCATGGACAGGACGCCGTGCTAATGCATCTGTACTGGAGAAACAAACGTTCACCCATGCATGTATTCTCAGTGACTCTATGAGTATGTTAAGAGGAGTATCAAGAGGAGCTGGGCCAGAGGAGGTGGGCCAGAGGAGGTCAAGACTGACTAATATCTATTTGAATTTATGTGCCAGGGTACGCTGGTGTATGAGGTACGAACTAGCAACTAAGCTTGCGGGCTTAGATGCTGTAGGAGGCGGATGAGCAATGGATCGGGATTAAATCGTGAAGGCCACCAGGGAGGCAGAAGGAGTAGATAACTCAAGGGACGGGTCTGATTCTGCAACTACAATCGAAAGAGAGTCAGCATGGCTATATGGATAAGAGGGTTCCATCTTAAACATCCGGTGTGCTGATGCCGAGGTAGCGAGTTCAACCCCTACATTAGTCTGTTGGACTAAAATTGTTGACTCCCAGTCCTTGACTTAGGGATGTAAATTACAAGTACCTCTGAGGTCGGATTGGGTTCGCCTGATGGTGAGAGACACTGATAATAGGGAAAGCTAATCCACACGCAGAAATCAGTCCAGCGCACTAGAATCAGTAGCACGTGTATAGACTACACTTGACTGCAAAGCGAGTGAGCGCAAAAAAGTACAGTTGAAACAACTTGCTTTTGGTGATTCATTTTTGAGTTATAGATGGTTCTAGTTCTAAATGAATGGGAAGGCACTCTGTCAAGTGTATAGCTGTTCTTGCAAGGGACAATTAATCACTCTTGTGTTACCGGTGCTAAAAGGGAAATTAAAGGAATGTAACACTGCAAACGCCCTGTAAATTTCGTAAAAGGCGATTAAAGAGGTTTGGTTTCAGATTGGCTTTCTCATTCTTCTTCTTCATCTTCTTCTTCATCTTCTTCTTCTTCTTCTTCTTCTTCTTCTTCTTCTTCTTCTTCTTCTTCTTCTTCTTCTTCTTCAGCGTTCCGAGCCATTGAGGTTCTTTGCTGCAGATACAATCCGTCTCCATTCGTCTCTCTGTTTGACTCTCTTGCCAGTCGTTGATTCCAAGTGCTTGTAGGTCTGTATATATATTATCTCTCCACCGTCTTCTTGGTCTACCTCGGGGTCTACGGTCATTTATTTCCTGAGTGTAAGCGAGTTTTGTTTCCCTACTATCTTCCATTCTTTCTATATGCCCCAACCATTGTAGTCTATTAGCCTTCATGATACCAGTGATTAGCGGGGACTTAAACAGATCATAAATGTCTTTGTTACTTCTTCTTTTCCACTCTCCACTTTGTGTATTCCTAATGGGTCCAAAGATGCGTCTTAAAACTTTGTTCTCAAAGGTTTGTAGCTTTCTCATAACGTAGAAAATATCAGGAAACATGCAACCATGCATGACAGCCCTACAAAGAACTTGGCATTCATGGTTATGGGCCTATAAACCACTAGAGGTCAAAAAGGCAAATGAAGAAGGAGAAGGAAGGGAAGCAGAGTGAGATGAGGAAGGAGAAGAAAAAGAGGGAGGAAAAGAGGAAGAGAACGATCATTGATACAAGATTACGACAAGTGTGAACATTAAATATGAAAGCGAGTAGGAATGGTGAAAGTAATATTCAACAATACGAAACAATTACTCACATCGAAACAGCTTAGTTACTAACTGAAATTAAAAATGATTGCATGTTACTTTCATTCATCATTACTGTATCGCACACGCGAAAAAAGTATTCCCAACACTGGGATTGAAGATAGCATGACTGAATACTATAGAGATCGAACAATTAAGGTAGTTCTGTCAAAGAATGCGGCTCATTGTTAAAGTATTTGCTGAGGGAAAGGTGAAGAGGAAGACAACGTTATATGTGGGTAGACAACATCAAGAAAAGGACTGAAAGAAGCTCCTATGAGTGAAAGGTGGAAACGCAAGACAAAGGCTGTTGGAGGCACATAACAGCCGACCTTCTGTGTGAAGACACTTGACCTTTTTGTTTTTAAGTCCACATTGTTTGGCGTTGGTGATCATTTTGTCCACAGCCGTCTGTCTCTTGTACTACCAATCATTTCTGATACCGATGTTCCTCCATGCCATTATGTCAAACTTGTTCAGCATCTTCTCTCTTAGTCTTCCTCTACTTCTCCTCCAGTCCAACTGTCCAATTATGACGGCATACTCCAGTCTTCCCCTTCTCATGACACCCCAAAGATTGTGACCTGCCTTCGTCTAAAATGATAACTATTTGTGAGTTAACTTGTTTCAGGATGTCTTCATTGTTCTTTATATACAAACACGTTGTTCTTTCAATAAAGTCACATCGTCCACATATGATATATGACACTTGATGAACATACTATTTTTATCGGACTGCTAAGAGTGAACGAGCTGAGTTGGGCTAAGAATTGACACCACTGCATTGAGGACATTCCCATACGCGCTCCGTCCCCTCCTTCAGCAACCATCGGAGAGTCACACTACTAATCGTTCCCACCGCTATCTGACAGACGATTGTGCCATACTGAGATCAGAAAGGTCTGCTCCCACTGGTGAAGGACGTTTTAGGGAAAATACCAGAAATTGTAACAATTAATCAGTGACTGGAATAATCAGCATGTTCCTCTTTTGACATCTAGTGAGGGACATGGAGCATATTTGGGTGTTCTGCAGAATTATGAATTTAACGAGCGCGTAATGAGATCCTTAGACAACATGCCAGGGATTTTAGTTAGTCGTTATAGTATAACTAACTTTGGTTATGATTATGACTTCGGCTTGACAGCAATATTGTGACATTAATGTATCTTAATCGTTAACTATTACCTCTGCTTTGAAGACGTGGTGCCAATAGGAAAAACTGTCGAAAAAAAAGAGCAAAGAGGCAACAAGATAAATACCTGTATGTCTTGGCCACATGGCTTGTTGGGGTCAAGAACACGGAGCTGATCCTAGAGTCTGGTGACCGTGTGAGATGGCGAAACATGACCTCCCACACTTAGCCGCATGACACATGATGATGATGATGATGATGATGATGATGATGATGATGATGATGATGATGATGATGATGATGATGATGATGATGATGACACAGACTATATATTCTTTGCTATTGAAAACTTCACGATGTGATGTATTTGATTGTCTCTTTGTTTCTCTCCTATTTGAAATGTAACCGTGCTTTCTTCATCTTAGACAACCAAACATCATCAACAGCCCTATCGAGTCTTCTGGTAGCGCCCAATACACAGATAACGATGAATAACGCAGCAGGATCATTGCATGAAGGTAATGGAATTACTCCAGTTTGTGTTACACTAGACACACATACACATATACACACACAGACTTCACACACGCAGACTGAACACACACACACGCACGCACGCATACCAGAGATTCTATATGCTGATGATACAATATTACTATCCACATCACAGAATGGTATAGAAAACCTAATAACCTCAACCCAAAGGAATGGTGAAAACCACAACTTATATCTTAACATAGCAAAAACAAAGATAATGCTTACAGATAAAACTACTATCGTGAAAGAAATGTATGTTAAGGAAAAATTGGAGGAGGTAAAAAATTTCGAATATCTTGGGTCATTGATTACCAACAATAGTGACGCATTGAAGGAAATTAAACGATGCAACATATGCCCGTGAGACCTGGATACTTACTTAACAAGCTGAACAGCGCTTAAATGCCTTTAAATATAAATGTTACTGACGGGTTATAAGAATATCTTGGATAAAGAAGTATCCATACTTCAAGAACTGAATGTTGAAGAAGGTTGGCTATGAAATACGATAAAACAAAGAAAATATTTTGGTCACCTAAAACGTCTTGAAAGTTTAGAGAGAACAATAATGGAGGGATATATGCCTGGGAAGAGAGGAAGAGGAAGGCCAAAGAGAAGATGGGTGCAGGATGTGTCGGATGATCTCCAGATGAGTGTATCGGACGCGGAAAAGCTTGCTTATGATCGGGAAGTTTTCCGGAAGGTTTTTATGGGAGCGAGGTTCTGCAAAGAGCATGCTACTGAATGACTGATTGGTTGATTGGTTGATTGATTGACTGATTGATTAATTGATTTAGGAACCGACATCACAGCATTCGGGGCATTCCCATAATCGCTCCGTCCCCATCCCCAGCAGCCAGCGAAGAGTTCCAACACTAATAGTACCAGTAGCAATCTGATTATATGTCCGTCTCGCCTTGCCTCTGAGCGTCGATCGTCGGCCAGATCCCCTCGCCACCCCTCGCTGTCGCATTCTTGCCAGACCATGGTGATCTGTTTGCTCCTCCAAGGTGTACACGTGCTCCCACAAGGCCGCAACCACATCTGCCTTATCATGCATCAATACTCCACCAAGTTTTGCAGAGCCAGCCAATCTGTCCGCCTGTTCATTCCCCAGCACATCAGCATGCCCCGGAGATATATATATGTGTGTGTGTGTGTGTGCGTGCGCGCCAGCGTGCGTGTGTGTGTGATGTAGTAACCACTTAATTAACACGTGAGCATATAATGAGGACCTTAGACAACATGTAGAGGACCTCAGGTGGTGATCATAATATAACTAACTTAAGTTACGATGATAACATTGTTTTGATGACCACAAGTCAAAAAGTAGTACATAAAACGACAGAAATAGTGGTTCTAACAAATTGTGGGGGGGGGGGGGGGGGGAGACAAGATTTTGGACTTAATGAATGGTAATATTTTAAAAAGACGGATCACAACTGAGTGTAAAATTAAAGTTCATGATATTAATTTGGAGAAGGTACAGAAATTGTCGTATTTAGGCACACGGATAACATCAAATGGAAAATGTATCTTGGAGTTAAAGAACAGAATATGACAATTTTTTTTCACTGTATTTTATACACTGAAGAATATCATATGTAACAAAACCCTGTTTTTGGTGGTTATAAAAATGCATTGTGCATGTTACATATAACCTGTTTTAACATTTGACTGTGAGTCTAAAAGAATTTGTAAACAACCAAACAATCCATTGACAATGAGAAGAATAAAACAGCAACATATTGTGGCAATTGGAAAGAGTTACGGAAAAATTGATACGGAAGACAGTTCTATACTTTTCTTGTTGTGTCTTTTGTTACGTCACTGAACAGTGTCCACGTGAAATGATACTCGCTATTGGCTGTCGCAAGATGCGGAGAAGCATTATCAACAACATCTACAGTCGGCATGGCACTTGAGTTTATATGACTGGGACCTTGCCGTCTTGACAGACGATAGTTTGTAACATAACATTACACCATTCCATAACACAAAGCCTGGGCTGAAATTGGAGACCAGGTGTTGCCCATGCCGCATGCTCCCTCTCTCGGCCTGCCTAGTTGACTCTAGAGGAAAAGTAATACCACTACGCCTGGAACAAGATAATACGCAGAAGGTGTCGGATCAGCAAAGCAATACTATACTGTTCCAAAACAAACAAAAAAAGAAACGCATAGCTATCCTAGGGTGCGTTTTTATGAGTGTGTAATTAAAATCTGGTGCTAGGGTATATAAAAACGAGTCTCCAATGTTCTTTACAGTGTCAAATACACGTGTTGACCTGAATTGCTTTCGTTTTTGTAATCGTTACAATGCAGTGGTCATTAGTGTTTATGACAACATTTTTACCACAGCTCATGCTGCGCGCTCGTGAAAGCAACAACATTTATTGAGGTGAACACTATTCACTGCCTACCAAACTGAAACCCTATAAAAGGATAATGCTACACAAAACAATTCAGTTCATTTTCAAGCAAATGTCTATGGTACCTGTATCGATAAATTTAAGGAACATTGCTATTGGCCGACTGTATGCAGGCGAACGTCAAAGTCAGGTTGCCAGACATCTAAACGTGCATCAGAGTACCATTAGTCGACTTTGACACCGGTTCCTAACCTCTGGCTCAGTTGAACACCGGCATCGCAGTGGACGACACAGAAGAAAAAGCAGCGGCTCCAGCAGGATATAAAATTATGGATTGGAAACAAATAGGTATATTTGGCTCCTGCGAGAAGAAACGTACTAAACACAAACACGTTGCACATACCTTACAAGGAGATCTATCGTATACCGGAATACAGGTGAAAATCCAAAATCAGAAGCAATCAATAAATATATAAAATGAATAATAAAATAAAAATACACACAAATGCATACAATACGACACACAGGACGGCCGACGTTTCGATTCTCAGAATCTTTGTCAAGGACAGGACAACACAGATAGATAAAACAACAAAATACAAAAAAAACAAAAAGCACAACTACTCGGTTCCCATGCGGGAGCAGAAATGACGGCTTTGCCAGTTGCGAAGGCACTCTTTGGCTGCAGAGGTTAAGTATAGTAGGTAGCCAGATAAGATTTAGGTCGCCAAAAATCTGCGAACAGTCTGATATGAAAATATAGGGGTGTGGAGACAGGTATGAATTTATGGAGGTGGGGGGGGGGGGGGGGAAGGACAGCATAGTAATAGACAGTGTAAACAGTTGGAGAAGATGGCACAGTTATGCAGTGCCGTCCACAACATTATTGATACCTGCTGGGTGGACGCATCCCAGAGATTTGATTAATTGGCATTCAATTTTGAGCCTAATGGAGCTGTTGGAGAAGCAAGGTTTCAATGCAGTGACACATACATCGTCGACTCCATCGTGGTTGGAGGAATTAAAATAGTTGGGGACAGGTTTGTCAGCACCCTGATTAATGTCTCTGAGGTGTTCTCTAAAACGGTCGGCAAGGCGTCAGCCAATTTGACCAATGTATTTCATGTCACATCGTTTGCAGATGATAACATATATCAGATTGCGGGATGTGCAAGTGAAAGAATCTTTCAAGGAGAAGGTGCCTAGGGGGAAGGCAATCGCCGGTGTCTGAACAACGTATGGGCATGTCAGACAATTCTTACCATGGCATTTGAATGTGCCCACAGATGAAGTAACCGTGTGGAGGCGACTATGCATAAGGTGATCTCTGAGGCTCTGGTTTCGGCGGAAAAGTACCCTAGGGCCATTGGAGAATACCTCACGAGTGGTTGGATCTGATTTCAGGATAGACCAGTGTCGGAGGAAAATGTGCTTGATGGCATAGGCATGTGGATGGAAGGGGGGATAAGTTTAGGTTCAAGACGACACAGAGTGGCAACTAGCAGCGGGTGATCGCTTTATTCGGCTTCGTCATCTCAGAGACATCTTCCTCAACTGCCCAGTCATTGCCTGCAGGACGTCATGTTTCAGATCAAACTGTCCGGAATAGACTATGTGACAATAGACTTCGAGCACAACGACCTCACCTTGGATCTGTCCTTACACGCCACCATCGCGAAAATCAACTTCTTTGGGCTAACCAGCATCGTCCTTGGGCAGCAGACAACCAACGGAAATGTGTCTGGTTTAGTAACGAATCTTTATTTTTATTGCAGCATCATGACAGTCGTAGAAATGAACGTTTTGCCCACAATATCTTAATGAAGCTCCACCGCACGTTGGTGGAGGTGCAATGGTGTGGAGAATGATCAGTTACAGCGGAAGGAGTCAATTGGTTCACATTGAAGGAGGCTTTAATGCGCCACGATACGTTAATGAAATTCTTCGACCCCATGTCCTTCCACTTTTGGCTACTCAAAAGTCAGTGTTTCAAGAGGACAATGCCAGACCTCATTGTGCACGGTTGACCACACAGTTCCTGACTGCCAACAACATTCTTACCCTTCCCTGGTCATCCCTGTCTCCAAACATGAGTCCGATTGAACACCTGAGGGATGAGCTGCATAGACGTGCTTGTCGCCAAGACATTGCTCCAGCCAATCGTCGTGATCTGTTCCAGGCACTCTAGGAACAGTCGGTAGCCATTCCATAGGCCCACATCAGACGCCTGATCGCATGCCCAGGAGATGCCAATCGCTAATCGATGCAAGAGGAGGCCGCACACCATACTCACGGGAAAGCCCGTACGCCAAAAATCTCTAGTGACACAGATGCAAAACAACTGTCAATTGATTGTCTGAACCCTAAGTTATTCTTGTTATTTGAACAATTAACTCATTACATTTAAAAAGTTATTGAATATCAAAATTATGGCTATGTGTGCCTTCGATAACTAAGCTTCTCTCTCTCTCTCTCTCTCTCTCTCTCTCTCTCTCTCTCTCTCTCTCTCTCTCTCTCTCTCTCTCTCTCTCTCTCTCTCTCTCTTTTTAAACAATATATAACTGTTCGCCAATCGGAGTTCCAATCGTAGACTAGTCGCCGACCAAGGCTTAGGATCTGGTCTGCCCTGCCATGATATTTAGACTTTAGGTTGTACCCTCCCAGTTGCACTCCTCAGCTCGAAGTAGTAGGCACAATCTGGTGTGTCGGGTTTGGTGAGCGACGCCCAGCATTAACCATTAGCCGCCGCTAACACAAAGCAGATAGTGCCGTCTACCATCATATGGTAACTCAGTCATATCTTACTTAGACCTGACTATTATTTATATAAAATTATTTATGTGTATGTTTGGGTGTGTTTGTGTGTGTCATTATGTATTACTACCATCATTACCATGGCGATAAGTGTGGGCGGTCATGGATTGCCATCTCACATGATCACCAATCTTGGATTATATCTGTGTTCATGTTGCGATTATGCCTTGTCGCCCTTCAATGTTGTCATTTTTCATATACTTCACAGTATTTCCATCAAGCTCAACGGACGGAGCTGTTATTGAGCCAATTGTCACAACTCTTCCATTACCCAGTTTGAACTCTACTTCCGGAGCGACAGCCAATCAAAACCTGGAACAACGATCTCAGGCTGGAACACCCACAAACAGCAGCTCGCCAACAGCACCTTCCATGAACTTGAATATAGCCGTTAGCACGTAGTGCTGCCCTTAATGTCTTCTACGTCATCCATGCATTTAGTCTCTTTCAACGGTCCATAGGTTCCTCAATTAATTGACTATTAAATGTTGCCTTTTTTCTATTGATTACTGTAAGTTCTCGCTTAAATCACTCATGCGTGTTGGTAGTTGATACACCTTAGGAGAATAGATTGCATTGTTCTATTTCTTTTTTTATTTCCATAAACTTAGTCCTTACAAAACGGGAGACGAGTGTTTGAAGCATATTTGTTTTATTTGTAAACATTTGTCACAGAAAGCCAGTGCTTGTGCCCTGCAATGTTTACCAAACATTTTTATTCGCTTTGTGGTGGTTATACATTTTTAAATACTCCCTTTCACACTATGTATATTTTCACAAGAGAGGCGCAGTGGCTAACACGCCAACCTGACAATCCAGTGGTAATGTGTTCAAACCTAATTCGAGGCTGGGATTTTTCTGTTACTTTGACCTGGGCACCCTGATCAAGCCCTATCTAACATTGATACGAGGAAATGTTCTGGGTAGGAAAGACGACAGGTGTTATAATGATCGACAGCCGATGGTGTATCAAAATATGGGGCTAACATCACTTGCTAATAAGCCTCATGGCGTATAACAGGTATCTTTAGTTACTGTTCGTATAGTATCGAAGTAGTTTTAAAAGATCACAGCAGGGAAATAACTTACACTTTAGTTACTGTACGTATAGTATCGGAGCAGTTTTAAATGAACACAGCAGAGAATTAACTCACACTTTAGTTATTGTACGTATAGTATCGAAGCAGTTTTAAATGAACACAGGAGGGAAATAACTCACATATTAGTTTCTGTACATATAGCATCGAAGCAGTTTTGAGAGAAAACAACAGAAATATAGCTCCCATTTTAATTACTCTACGTATAATATCGTGGTAGTTTGGTCAGAACACAACAGGGAAATAACTTACACTTTAGTTACTGTACGTATAGTATCGAAGCAGTTTTGAAAGAAACCAACAGGAAAATAGCTCACATTTTAGTTACTATACGTATAGTATCGAAGCAATTTTGAAATAAAACAACAGTAAAATAGCTCACATTTTAGTTACTGTACGTATAGTTACGAAGCAGTTTTAAAAGAACACAAAAAGGAAATAACTCACATTTTAGTTACTGAATAATATTGCATCGAAGCAGTTTTGAAAGAAAATGACAGGAAAATAGCTCATAATTTAGTTACTCTTCGCATAGTATCAAAGTAGTTTTAAAAGAATACAGCAGGACAATAGCTTACATTTTAATTACTGTATGTATAGTATCGAATCAGTTTTGAAGAAAACAACAGGAAAATAACTCCCACTTTAATTACTGTCCATATCATATCGTGGTAGTTTTGACAGAAAACAACAGGGAAATAACTCACACTTTACTTACTGTAAGTATAGTATCGAAGCAGTTTTGAAAGAAAACAACAGGAAAATAGCTCACATTTTAGTTACTGTGCTTATAGTATCGAAGCAGTTTTGACAGAAAACAACAGGGAAATAACTCGCACTTTAGTTACTGTACATATGGTAACGAAGCAGTTTTGAAAGAACACAACAGGAAAGTAACTCACACTTTAGTTACTGTACATATAGTATCAAAGCAGTTTTGAAAGAACACAACAGGGAAATAACTCACATTTTAGTTACTGTACGTAGCGTATCGAAGCGGTTTTGAAAGAAAAGAAAAATAACTCACACTGTATTTACTGTACGTATAGTATCGAAGCAGTTTTAAAAGAACATAACAGAGAAATAAATCCATCTTTAGCTATTGTACAAATAGTATCGAAGCAGTTTTTAAAGAAAACAACAGGAATATAGCTCACATTTTAGTTACTGTACATATAGTATCGAAGCAGTTTTGAAAGAAGACAGCAGGAAAATAACTCACACTTTAGTTACTGTACGTATAGTATCGAAGCAGTTTTGAAAGAACACAACAGGAAAATAGCTTACATTTTAGTTACTTTACGTATAGTATCGAAGCAAGTGCCAACAGATTTCTGCACATCCTTTTCAGTTTGCATCCAACTAGATAGAACATGCAGACAAGAAAATCCGGCTGCTGTGGAGGCTGAAGTACAAGCGTTGATTTTCGAGAATTCGCTAGACGGTGATGCGGCCATCTACACAGATGGGTCGGTCGTCCGACATGTGAAAAGCTCATGGGCCTTTACAGCTCGGGCCGGAGGGAGAATTGTGAAGGAGGACTCTGGTGCTTTCACTGAAACCACAAGTAGCCTGACCATGGAAGTCATGGCAGTAAGTAAAGCAATAACATGGCTCGAGACACAGACATTCACTAGGGCATGTTTCCTTGGCGACTCAATGAACATGATCAAGAGGATAGAGGAGGGGTCGATCCGAAAAGAATGGTTGCTGCCTCTGGAGCGGTCTCGGCTGGCAAAGATTAGTTTCATCTTCGTGCTAGGGCATGCGGGAGTACAAGGAAATGAGCGGGCTGACAAGCTCGCGGGTGAGGCTACTGTGGAAGGCGGACGCGCCATGGACCAGGCTGACATTCTGAATGCTCTACGAGAAGTAAGACTTTTGCGTGAACCAAGTGATGACTGTGAATCTACAACCATGGCCAGACAGCGAGAACAGCAAATTAAAAGAGGGGTGGCCAAACAAGAAAACTACGCAGGAAGCCAAAGAAGATTGATAAACCAACACAGAACTGGCTCGTTAGCCGCTACACGCTGCGGGATTTGCTGAGGAGGGGATCCGAGCACTTATGGACTGAATGGTTCGATGTGCAATGAGGATGATCTGTCGACTAACTAACTATAGTATCGAAGCAGTGTTGAAAGAAAACAGGAAAATAGCTTACACTTTAGTTACTGTACGTATAGAGTTTTGAGACGGAAAAAAACCTGGACAAAATTTGGGAATACCCTAATAAAATTAACAACAATAAAGGAACATTTCTCCACTCCTATAGGTGTGTAAATAGGGCACATTCATTCTACTGTTGGCAAGCTGCATTATTCACTTTCTTTTTCTTAAAACATAAGGATGATTTTGACAAGAAAATACAATGGGGTGGTTTCATGGGTAATGGGAACTCATATTATCCATACCTGTAGGAAGACTTGCCTACACATATTCAAATACGTATACCAGTAAATAGACATTTCTATATATATACACCTAACCTACGCTTACCTGTAGGACGACATGCCTACATATATACATATATGTCTACCTTTAGGAAGACATGCCTACATATATACAGATATGCCTACCAGTAGGAAGACATGTTTACATATATACACATATGCCTACCTGTAGGAAGGTAGGCCTACTAATAGCAAGACATAGCTACATATACAGATATATCTACCTGTAGCAAAACATACTTGTATATATAGATATGAATGTTTATAAAACGACATACCTACATATACAAATATGTCTATTTGTAGGAAGATATGCCTACACACACATACACACACACACACATATATATATACACCTTATATATATATATATATATATATATATATATATATATATATATATATATATATATATATATATATATATATATATATACACACACACACAGTCATGCCGATTTGTAAAATTATATAACTACATATATTCAGTTATGTCTACTTGTGGCAAGACATACCTGCATATACGGATATGTATACATTGAAAGACACACACACACGCACGCACGCACGCACGCACGCACGCACATATGCCTACCTGTAGCAAGACAAATCTATACATATGCAGTCTTGCCTATATGTAGCAAGACAAATCTATACATATGCAGTCTTGCCTATATGTAGCAAGATATACCTACATACACACAAATATGCCTACTTGTAGCAAGACATACCTAAACATATACAGATATATTTATGTGGTTGTTTCGTGATTTGAGATTTAAATATTGACCACAACCCACTACTGGCAACGCTGATCGTATTCTGGTATGAACCTGAGGCTTATCCACGTCAATGTGTATACTTCCATATTGACGTGGATAGGCCCTTAGGTTCATACCAGAATACGATCAGCATATACAGATATGCCTACTTGTAGCAAGATATCCCTACATATATACATATACACCTATTTGTAGCATGACTGGCCCACTAGTGTTTAGACACGGTTGTCTATAGCAAAACGTTTTAACCTATGGCAAAGCATTGTGCCGAATCGTTGTTTACTCTATTCCATTGTCATCCATTAAGAAAATAAACGAAAGTGACACGGTTGCACGCCAAAAGCCAGAGTATCTGAACACGAAGTGCTTTCAAGAAAAAAGAAGACAGGAAGGGGAGGTATACTTGACCATTGTCTTTTGTGGACCAGTTCATGCAAACTAAACTGAAAGCATAGTGTGGAGAGAGAGAGAGAGAGAGAGAGAGAGAGAGAGAGAGAGAGAGAGAGAGAGAGAGAGAGAGAAGAGAAGAGAAGAGAAGAGAAGATAAGATAAAACTTTGGACATGTAGTGATTGTTTCAGCTCAGTGTGAGTTCAGATAGTATTAAAAGATGACTTATAATGAAAACAACTTTCTGGCTAGAATTTCGCACAGAGCTTCCAAACATAAGGTAATAGTTCGCTGAAAGTGTTTCTACAGAAACAAAGATGACGTTCTTTAATTAGAATACGGGTGCACAGAGACTGTTATTATTTCTTGGTATTGTGGGCCTTATAAAGTCTGTAGGAGTTCCTTCGCTTGTCATTCGTGTATATGAACTTATGTTCCACTAGGAGTTGCAAGGTCAAAGAGGAAGAGGAAGAAGAAGCCGAAACAGAAAAATGCTACGAGCTATCTGTAGTCTCTTCTCCAGCTACAACCATGATCTTACTTTCATTTGTAGTATTACTAGACTTCCAACAGCAAAACATGGTTCTCTATAGCACATATATTGGCTTCTATTATTATCAAGTCTGTCTATTGCAAAACCCTTCTCTAGTAAAACATACCTAATTATAGCCAGGCACATCTGCTTTTTATATATCATGCCTACATATAGCAAATATTCCAACTATTAGCATAACGGATTATAACACTTTCAGCTATCCTGTATACGTTACTTTAGCATTACAGTATATTGTGCGTTCAGTAGTTTAGTGTAAAGTCCTTTCAGTGATACAAAATATTGCACATCCAGTAAATATGCATCGCTGCTTTCAATAATATAGTTTATACTACTTCAAGCACAACAGTATATAATAGTAAAGCAACCCTTTCTGCACGCCTTTAGGCGTATTAAGCGTATAGTCCCATATGTTTTTTTTACAAACAAATCGGCATTCGAGAGGTGATATCATCACATCACGTCGAACCTTTATTTTCTAAGATATTTCCTGATGCCCATTTTAAGGAGCCAAGGTCAATCTTTAAAATCAGCTCTGATTCAAACCATGAGCAAATGGACAGCACACATGCGTGCTGCTAACCAATATGCTAACCGGCTCTAAAAGCTGTATACACTTTTCTGTAACTTGTTCATTCCAAAACAAACAGGCTGTTTGATTCGCTCTTTCTAGTGCAGAGGTTCTCAACCGGTGGGGAATTCCCCCCCCCCCCCAGGGGGGAATTTTGGGGTTTCCTGGGGGGGGGGGGTGAAGATTATTTTAAGATTGCATTAATACAAGAACCGATTACTTGATCTTGTTTTTCCCTTCATACTTTACGATTCTGTACGTCTCACCCTTCTAAAATTCATTTTATAAAGTAAGTAGACCCACAAATCACGTTTTATGTGGACGTCTAGACTTGTTTTAGTATGTGCTATTAAGTTTAGCTTCAATTATTACGTATACTGTGTAGGGGCAGGGGGAAATTGTTAGGGAGGAAATACGAAAAGGGGGGGGGGGGGGGAAATGACGTTCTAAACATATGGTGAGGGGGGGGGGGAATGACGTCCTAAAAATATGGTGAAGGGGGGCACGGGCCAAAAAAGGTTGAGAACCACTGTTCTAGTGAATCCTTACTATCGACTAATGCGCTGTCTTACTTCTTACATTTGATCAGAGTATGCTATATTTAGCTGGCTTTTCTGGTAATGGTCGCCACTTCCGTTTATGCTTCATGCAAGATGTTATCTTTTAAATTATTTGAAAGTGGCTCTCTCTCTCTCTCTCTCTCTCTCTCTCTCTCTCTCTCTCTCTCTCTCTCTCTATCTCTCTCTCTCTCTCTCTCTCTCTTTCTCTCTCTCTCTTTCTCTCTCTATCTCCCCCCACCTACCCCCACCCTTGGATATCAATTCTGGAACCATGGACTGATAATGTTCCAATATAAAACTTGTATTCTCAGCATTATGGTACATAGCACTTTTAGGAATGTAGAACATAGCAGATTCAGCAATATAGTACAGGGCGCTTTTAAGAATATACTGCATAGCAGATTCAGCAATATAGTACAGGAGCACGTTTAGGAATACAGTACATAGCAGATTCAGCAATATAGTAGAGAGCGCTTTTAGCAATATAAAACATAGCCGGTTCAGCAATATAGTACAGAGCACCTTTAGGAATATAGTACATAGCAGATTCAGCAATATAGTACAGAGCACATTTAAGAATATAGTGCACAGAAGATTCGGCAATATAGTACAGAGCACTTTCAGCAGTGGGAGCCGCGGTGGTATAGTGGCTAGACTAGTAGTGGCTAAAACTGACATTGGCTCTCAGGACGACGCAGCTTAAAATGACTATTAGGGAATATGTAGAGAAGTGAGGACAGCCGGTGTGACACTGACCATATGATGCACGGATAGCGATGTATCTATGAAAATAGGGTCCGGTACCACATTACCAAAGCGCATTAAGGCGTCTAAAAGGGTAATTACATTACCCCCCCCCCCCTTTTTTTTTGGGGGGGGGGGGAATCGGAAGTATAGTATACGGAATTTTCAGAAGTAAAGCAGGCAGCACATTCAACCACATAGTACACATCAGTTTCAAAAATATAGTACCTAGCAATTTTAGCAATACAATTCACAGTAATTTCGACAACACATACACTAATGGCTATGGATATATATGTGAAAGTTTTTATTTTATTTTTGTTGTAAACGTGTCCCAAAGCGGGAACATTACTTGGATCTGTGGTGAGATCGAACCATCACTTTTTGTAAGCCTGAAAGCATGGGGGAATAGGTGCCTAGTCGTTTTCGCTTTTAGCGAACGACGGACGCAGGTGTCGAACTCACGTCGGATGATGTTCATGATATTATTAGCGTAGTGCCGTATCAATTGTATAAAAGGCACAAGAAACAGGTCTGTTCTGGCCAATCAAAACTGCCTTATTGGGTTACAGTCACCATTATCATCATCATCATCAAGTGTCGTGACAGCTAACGTAGGCGTTCATGACTTTCCGTAGATCTCGGTCTTTGGTTTTCTGGGTTACAGTAAAGAAGAGAAAACGAAATGTTGACAGTGTTTCCGAGAAATTCCTGTTTTCTTGTTGCCAGATAATGAGGTCAGAATTTGTCCTATGCAGATATAAGAAAACATAATCAGATAATTTATAGTCAATATAGGCTGTCACAAGGCACAGAAAGCAACAACAACAACAACAAAACTTTATTTTGAAAGGGTTAAGAATTGGGCACGCAGGCCCGTCTAACATTCATGAAAAATGAGGCCATGGGAGTTATTTCGGGATGCATAAATGACACATTCATTGGGTGTATGCAACATATGCATTTACTGCCGTACATATATGAAAGACATAAGGTGCTCTATGTAAAAATGTACGAACAAAGAACACCTTTTTGTGTGCGGTACTAGATGAAACCGAGTGAAACATGTTGAAGAGAGGCAGTTCATGGATGCCTCAGGCTTAAGTTACGATTAAACATTTGAATTGTGTGACAAATGCTAAGATAGTAAGGAAAAAGGTACTGACCTTGATGCCAAGAACTGATCAGGCTGATGAACTGGCTGCTGCGCCTTTGAGCGACGATCTAACTTATGACAATGCCTGTGTGGTGAAGATTCTCTGGGATCGAGTGGAAAGTGCAGCAGAACACACAGAGGATCCATAACTGAAGAAACTGATTCAGTGAAGGGTGAGCAGAGAATCTTGACAATTCCCAAAGCCCAAGGGAATACGCAGGCGGACGTCCACATGAACTGTCACTGGTAAAGTAAGTATGGAAACTCTTCGTCGGCTACACAGCAAGGGGCAGAGAACGTGTGAAATATCTCGAGTGCAATCATGGTGTTGATTGATTTCATACTCATAACCAAATAGGTTCTTCAACAGTGTACTCAACAGAGCGGACCTTGGAAGCAGCATAAGAGGACAACGGAAATGTGCTGGAGAGATTTTATTCAGAAATGAACAAGTTGGTTACTTGGTTGGTTGGTTGGTTGGTTGGCTGGTTGGTTGGTTGGTTGGTTGGTTGTGATTCCTGTGGAAGACTGTGATTTAATTCTTAAACATGATGAATTGGCGTTCAGGTGTGTGTCACCCTGAAAAGAACGAGGATCTAAGGTTGATGTAGAGACTCCGTGTAAATTAAATAAATGCCGAAGTATACTCTGTACTACAACTGTATTGTTGAGCCCTGCCTCCCCTCACCAAGCTCAGAAACCTGCAACATCGGTACAGGAACTTCACACCTGCGGAGACACATACCAGTCCTTGGGGGGTTGGTGAGATAGGCCACTCCAAAACAAAGCCTATGCCCCATTGTACTTGTCATTGTAAAACCTGGACACAAATGTGAACAAGCAAAAATGCTGGTTTAAATTGAAATTCAAGGCAAAGAACAAAAGAACAAACATATGTGAAAACAGTCGTACAGAGTGCAACCAGGAGTGGTGTCCTCATCATCATCATCATCATCATCATCATCATCATCATCACGTGCTGTGCCGCTAGAAGTGCGCGCCCATGGTTCGCCATCACCAGTCTTGAATCAGGTTTATTCATGCCCGGCGTATCCCACAATGACAATGACATCCAAGTATTTATCTCTTTGTCTTCCCCTTGCTGTTTTTCCATTAGGTTTGCTTGTTATTACCAATTTTCCAATTTATTTCTCTTTATAGCGTACCCAAATAATCTTGATTGTCTGCGTCTAATTTTTCTAATCAGTTTACAGTTTTTGTTTCTTTCTTGAACGACTGTCTATTTCGTTTTTCTGTCTATCCATAAAAATCTTTGTTCTGTTTCCAGAAACCACATTTCCACTGCCATTAGATTTTTCTCAGCTTGTCTGCTTATTGTCCATGCTTCACACGCATACAACAATATGGGTTCTAAATAGCACTTCAACACTCATAATGTCACTGCTAATGATAGTTATTTTTAGTCAGTGCTCCAGTTACATCAAGTATGTAAGAAGCAAACGCCAGGAGAGATTCGATGAGATATAAGGACCTTTGGTGCTGAGCGAAAAGAAAGAAGAATGTATATGCTTCTTTGAAATCAATGTCACATAATATATTTGTTCATGTCAGATAACAACTACTAGCTAGTTGTTATGCAGTAACTTTTCACTTTGTGTATATCAATATCTTTGTTAAATTGCTCATTAGCATCGTATTTCTTTGCTAACCACATGTACACAATAAACAGTCATCGAACTTTTAAGGGTTTACAGCTCAAAAAATGTTAGCATCCTTTGAATGTATTTGATGTCTTTTATCTAAAGTTTCTTAATGTCTTCCAATTTTATTGTAATATGTCTAGTTTCAGGACATAGATTACTCTGTATGGATGATGCGTAATTCGGTTTCTAGTTCCACTTGTTGTGTTATATTTTTAATGAATATACAATATTTTTTCAATAATTTTTAATTTAGTTACTACACCATTGCTGTAAATAATTTTAAAATATAGTGAACCACAAAAAAATACTATTACAGTTTGTAAAATAGAATTACATAACCCTCTTAACTGATTCAATGCCCAACAAAAAAGTATGTTTGGACCAAACATGGTATGCAATAAAATGAACAAGTATTATAATGTAAATTTCCGTTCACTGAGTATTGAAATTGCGGAAGAACATGATGGCCCTAGTATGGCGATATTTCATCCTTCTGTCCAAATAGGAGATCACTTTTGGTGATGTATTATTCTTCGGCACTTAATCAGTTAATTAATTCCCTTTGTCTGAGAAAACTGTAACATTAATCTAATCTGTCAAAGGTTTTGAAACAAGGGGTTCAGTATCGCCAGGCTAAGGCGAATCTGGTGTATACAAGCAAACGATGATTAGGTGGCTCTACGAATGGAAAAGCATATACATATACAGGCGTATGTTTCGAGTGAAGTCTCTATCAACGAACAGGAAGAGCAAAACTTTTTTTAAATAGATAAAACAAAAGAATACTTATCTCAGCATCCTAGAATAATCCGATCAACACAAAATCTATTATTTTGTTTTATCCGTTTATTTATTAACTTATTTTTTTTTTCATTGATAAAGATTTCGATCGAAACGTTCGCCTGTACAGTACAAACCGCTAAAGGCGATCTCGGATGTAGTGAATTTCTGTGTGGAAGAACAATAATGTAGTGTACGTTCTAAATGCATTACTATATGCTTGAACTCGTATAAGAAGAATATCTGATAAGAACTATTTTTTGGGTCCCTTGTGAGTTCTCCTTATCAGGTCTGCACTGTATTTGCTTTTGTTCGAACTCATAAGTTATTACTAAAATGTAAAACCAGTGTGCCATACCAATATAACATTGTTCAAGACACAAAGACGATAGATACAATTGTTTATGGAAGATCATCACTGTCATATTTAATCATTATCACTGACTGCCAGGCGTCAATTTTAATTCTTACTTTAATCGTAAAATTAGAGGGGAATAACTACGATTTTTAGTCATTTGTATTCCTTTGATGAATTACACCGAAACCACAATTAAAAGGTTGCACAATTTATTGCCTAACATCTCGTCTGTGTAGATTGCAGAGTTATATATCGTAAGAAGTGAATATATTACTCATATTTTGGCTGAAATAAATAATATAGATAGCCACTGACAGGGTTCGAATGTGATGCATGTGTTATCCCCACGGTAATCGCAGAGCCACAGTGAAGTCTTTCTATCTTCATAACCTTTTTATGCTTAATTGTGGTGGCCTCTGTGCATGTTAATAATCGTTTATTGTTCGTCGAATATAGTATTCGAAACGCCTTTTCTTTGCTAACTGCATGGCCGTAATTTAGCATATGTTGTGAGTTGGCGAGGTTTGACTTATAGTCTGTCGACTGCAATGTGTTTCCTGAAGACTTATTAACTCTTGTTTCCACCCATATTGACATTAACCACTTTATACGATATATAACTCTACAGCATGCCCTTTTTACATTCATGACCTGAATTTATTGAGTTTGAATAATTGTGACATTTTTTTTTTTTTGGTTTCTTGGCAGACAAACAACTATTACTAATGGTGGCGGTTCATGCTTTCATTAATTAAATATAAATAATGTGGGTCAACAACATGCAAACTGCGTGTATGCCTTTATACACATGCGAATTAAAAACATCACATAGTCCCTTGTATACCATAACACAGATGTGAATGTTAAAATTAAAAGAAAACACACACACACACACACACACACACATACAGTGTTTATAAACTTACACAAATGTTAATGTGACAACAACACAGAAATATAAAACTATACACACATGTTAAAGTGAAATAAAATCACACAAACTGCTTGTATACCTTACACACATGTTAATGTTTATAAAAAGTCACACACAACGGCTTGTATAACTTTACACAGATGTTAATGTGAAAGCAAATCACACATCGTTGCTTAATACTCTTGTTAAAGTGAAAACAAAACATGCAAACTGTTTAGATATCCGTACAAAGATGCTGAGGTGGAAAAAAAACATACAACAACTGCTTGTATACCTTTACAGAGATATTAGTATGTAGACAAACCACACACAAACTGTTTGTATACCTTTACACAGATATTAGTGTGTAAACAAACCACACACAAACTGTTTGTATACCTTTACACGGATGTTCATGTGGGGGAAAAAAACAAAACTGTATACCTTTACACAAATGTTAATGTGTGAACACACCACACAATAGCAGCTTGTATACCTTTACACAGACGTTATTGTGTGTGGAAAACCATGCAAACTGCTTATATACATACATACATACATACATACATACATACATACATACATACATACATACATACATACATACATACATACATACATACATACATCCATCCATCCATCCATCCATCCATCCATCCATCCATCCATCCATCCATCCATCCATCCATCCATCCATCCATCCATCCATCCATCCATCCATACATACATACATACATACATACATACATACATACATACATACATACATACATAAAATACTATACAAACTGCTCCAACTCCCTTACACAGGTAATGTGTATAACCAAACAATTTTTGTTCTATACCATCTACACAGATGTTAATATGAAAATAACATGTAACAAAACGACACGTAACAAATTGTTTCTACTCCTCTTCGCAGATGTTAACGTGAATATAACACGTATCAAATTGCTTCTATACCACTACATAGATGTTAATTTGAAAATAACACGTAACAAATTGTTTCTATACTTCTAAGCAGATGTTAACGTTAAAATAACACGTAAAGAATTGCTTCAATACCTCTACGCAGGATGTTAATGTGAAAATAACACGTAACAAATTGCTTCTATACCTCTACACAGATGTTAATGTGAAAATAACACATAACAAATTGCTTCTATACCTCTGCACTGATGTTAATGTGAATATAACACGTAACAAATTGCTTCTATACCTTTACGCAGATGTCAATGTGAAAATAACATGTAGCAAATTGCTTCTATACTTCTACACATATGTTAATTTGAACATAACACATAGTAACTTGCTTATACATCCTTACATAGATGTCAATGTGAAAAAAGCCATTCAGATTATGTTTTTATTTTCTTTCATATTGGTAAAGATATAAGTTGTTATCTCAAGTCTGTATGTAGTTGTTATTGTTTCTTTTTCCACCTCTTCGTCTTCTTCTTCTTCTTCTTCTTCTTCTTCTTCTTCTTCTTCTTCTTCTTCTTCTTCTTCTTCTTCTTCTTCTTCTTCTTCTTCTTCTTCTTCTTCTTCTTCTACTGCTGCTGCTGTTGCTTCTTCTTCTTCTTCTTCTTCTTCTTCTTCTTCTTCTTCTTCTTCTTCTTCTTCTTCTTCTTCTTCTTCTTCTTCTTCTTCTTCTTCTTCTTCTTCTTCTTCTTCTTCTTCTTCTTCTTCTTCTTCTTCTTCTTCTTCTTCTTCTTCTTCTTCTTCTTCTTCTTCTTCTTCTTCTTCTTCTTCTTCTTCTTCTTCTTCTTCTTCTTCTTCTTCTTCTTCTTCTTCTTCTTCTTCTTCTTCTTCTTCTTCGTCTTCTCCCTGTTCGTCTTCTACTTCTTCTTCTGATGCTGCTCCTTCTTCATCTTGCTCTTCTTCTGTCTTCTCACTCTTCTTCTTCCTCTCCTCTCCCAATGAAGCATAAAACCTCAACCAACTCATACCAAACCATTTGTAGACTTGTCCATAATTAGCTGGATTTCGCAACTAAATTTCTCTACGTGATGAGATAGCCAGTCCCACGCCAACCGTAACCATCTGTTACTTCTGTCTGTACCACAGCAGTTGTCTTTACTTCGCAATACATTTCTTGGTACCCATTTTAGTCTGGTTTGACCTAGGAGGCTAGGTCAATTTTAACAATTCGAATCTGCACCTATGTGATGATACTTTCAGCCAGCCCAAGTTAAGCCCTACTTTTTTTTCGCACATTAAGATAAGTGTGAAAACACCAGAACCAACTGCTTGTATACCTTTACAAGGCTGCTTATGTGAAAGACAAAATTAATTGCACATCGCTATTCCTACACGTTATAAATACTGTGTTTTTTGCCTGCCATATCTCGCTGAAACTCGTTAGGTACATACTGCAGAAAACACACAACATAAACTAGCGCAACAAGATAAATTATTCATACTGAAATATACAACACACTTATTTTCACAGTAATTTAAATTGTCTAGAACAGTAATTTTAAACTATCATATCTTTTTGTTTACCGGCTGCCTGGCCGAGGGATTAGCAGCTTTCTCCGTTAATCCCGAATACTCTCGTGGTCAACGTGAGCGGACGAGAATTAGAAGTGGTTCGAGTCACGCTAGTGACTTATGAGAGTATGGAGCCGGTCGCTTAGAAAGTCGTGGCGTGCTGATGAGCGTAATCTAGCCTAGGAATCAACATACAGCTGAAAGATGCTGGTGTTGACCCCAATATCCTGAAACAGGATGGAAACGCGGTAAAAAATAAAATATCTGATTGTTTACATCAAGTTGGCTTTGTCATGTGAATAGCAATTGCTTCAGCTATTATTAACATTCGTGCATTTTGTGAGTTAAACAACACTGAAAAATGCATTGTCTCTCTCGAGTCGCTATTGCATTGTTTCTGATTGTCAGACATGGATCCTCCATATTCGATTGCTTTGACCGCTTTATAGTCTTGAACATTCTGGGAGGGCCTGGCCTACTTGGGTCATGACTACCAATTATCTATTTGGTGCTTTAATTCTGTGCCCATCAATACCAACTTTAAACACCGCCTTATGTCTTTTTTTAAACCGCTGGTAAATGCTTGCCAGTGCTGATCATAGCAAAGCCGCCCCCCCTCCCCCCTTTAACTTCTGTAAGGACATCACGAGCCCTAAATATAGTAACTTGTTTTCAGCTTATTTCACCTGCATGTCGAAACCGAGCGAACGCAAGCTTTTTCCCCCTTTTGTTTATTTTCTTCTGAAATAAACAAGTTACGAAAATAAAACGATTAAATACACAGAATAGAGAATACAATACAATGTTAAGTACAGTATGAAAGATGTGGTGGAAACTAACAAATTGCAGAGAAAAAGATGTACTCGTATTTCCTCCCACCTCACCATTTTCTTGGTGTTTATCTGTCTGTCTGTCTGTCTGTCTATCTGTTTGTCTGTCTGTCTGCCACCCTGCCTGCCTGCTTGCCCACATAGCTACAAATCTATCTGAACGCGTTAAATATTTAGTTGAAGAGTCCAAATGTATGTTTTGTCCTGTCCGTCTATGTACCCACATTCATAATGCACGTTCGTGTATCCGTCTGCCTGACAACCTACTGGCTTCTGTACCGTTCAGCAAACATGTATGCTTCTCTGTCTACTTACCTGCTAAAGCCCACCCTCGCTTGTATTTAAATTTCTCTGTCTGTCCTCTGCTATTTTTTTTTATGCCATGCAAATACACTAAAGGTACCACAATTACCCATGTAGCAATGTATAATATTATTACTTGAGGAAAGAGTTTTAATTCCTTGTTTTCATCCCTACAACAAATATTATTTATTTCTAAACGAATGCAAGCGTCATAGACCAAACTAGCAATCGTACAAATGATATATGTATAGTATTAGTTATGTTTATATATACTGCGTCTACATGGGCTGAGATTTCGCTTGCATATATCGTTATGTTTTTATTGATTATAATTCTTGCATCCGTGTATATTCAAATAATGCAATATAATAAAGGTATATTACGTTAATAACATACCACGTCTCCAAATGCCATATATGGAATTTCATTGACGCTATGTGGTCTATGTATTTCAGATTAATACTCCAGAAATTGTCACTTCACTGCATTACTAGTATTTTAGACTAAATACCCACACTGCACTTGTACATACATTTATATTGCATTTTCTAAACCATTTTCAATGTCTAGCTCATCTATTCTTGTGTTATATAAATTGATAGAATACTACACTTTAACTGTATGATTCCTGTTTAAATACTTGAATATTTGAACCTTGAGCTCCTTGGCTTCTTGTGTACCAACAATGGAGATTGTTCGAAAGAATTTAAATGCAGATGCCATAAACAAAATATTGTACGATTTCTTGCCTGACATAGTTCGCTGCATCTCGTCAGGTGCATACTGAAGAGTTATATTTCAAATGAAATTAATAAATGAATAGGGAAGTCTAAGGTTAACAAAAGAAGTCGGAAGGAAACTGTTCAAAACAAGTCAGAAGGAGACTAGTCATACCAATGCTGAGATTAAACAAGCCTGAGACACAACACCAGTAAAATATTAGTTAACATTCTGAAAACGTGTTTCTTTCTAGAGCCAACATACAGTCATGACTCATGGAGAATTTAGCAGTCAATGAAGAAGACAATATGAGCTTCAAGAAAGAGGAAAATACTGGCATTCTACCAGATCTGAACATCAAGGAAAACTGATTGATAAGCTGCATCATGTCTCGGAAAAAGGCTAGTTGAGAACAGTAATAGGTGACAAACACAAGGGCGAGCACAGGGCATTAAAGAAACCATGGTCTTGAAAATGCACCAGGTACGGAACCTGACGAAAGATCAAAAGTTGTTCTGTGGGGATGTGATACGTCACTGATAAGTTACTGATAAGAGCCATGTTCTCCAAAGAACCTGCTTCTTGATGAAGATTTGTGTCTGTTATGTGGACATTAACCAAAGAAAATATGGATTTTGACAACAATGTTGCAAGTAGGTGATTGATTGAGCTAACTGTAGGAAAGCTTACTAGAGACATGTACCTTTAGTCTTAATAAGAGCAAGATCAGGGCCCACTGCTAGTTACTGAAGTTCTTTCGGTAAATTGAAGGCGCGTGTAGTGCACGGAGCGATTTCTAAACCGCTCAGCCATAAGCTCTTGAGGAACAACGAATTTGCCTGAAGCTCTGTTTCATACTTGGTAAAATTGTTACTGCATCTTTTCCAACGCTGCAACAGGCCATTGAGGACAACGGTTTGAATCGTTTCGCATTCTCATGGGCGGTACCAGCGTTTCAGATCTGGAAGGAGTTCCACGGCAAATAGATCACAAATCCGGACGCCAGTCCACATTCATGGACTGAAAAAGTGAATTATGTGATTGGTGCAGATTTTGAGCTGCGGTGCTTTCATCATGTCATCCAATAATGGACAATAATTTAGGATTCTTGAGTTTCCATCATTTGGCAGGGCACGTAATGATGATGACAATTCTTCGTCGACAATGTTTTGGCCGTATACAGGAATTCATGTGATAAACATATATGTGTGCACATATCCTGGAGTCTACAGTGTTTTTGGTCATATATGAGAATTCATGTGGTGCATATGTGAACACAAAACTATTCACGTAAATATGACTGGACGACAGTACGACTATCATAATCAATATCCCTATTCGTCAACATCATGTAACATTCATACTAATGTCACCTCGTCGCCTTGACAGACGATAGTTTGTTACATTGTGCTTCAAAAAGACATAATAACTACAACACTTGGCGGTAGCGAATGTGACTGTTGTATCGCAGGACTGATAAAACGAGCACTAAAGTCTGTCTTCAATAAATTATATGTAGATTTGTGTAGAAATAGTATTTAGAATCATCATCATCAAGTGTCATGCCGGCTGGCGTAGGCGTTCATGGCTTTCCACAGATCTCGGTCTTTGGATTTCTAGATTAACTATGCTGATGATATCCCTCCATGCCACCATCTCAATCCATCAAGCATCATTTCTCTTGGTCTGCCTCTCCCTCGCTTCCCCTCTGTCTTTCCAGTTGTCACGAAGCTCTCCAATGCATCTCTTCTCATCACATGACCAAAGAAAGCTGTTTGTCTCTTTCTTATTGTTGTATATAATGTTCTAGTTTCATTAGCCTCTTTCAGGCAGCCGTTGTTAGACACGATGGCAGTCCAAGGAATTCGCAACATTCGTCTTAGGAACCACATCTCTGTTGCTTCCAAGTTCTTCCTAATTTGTTCATTTACATTCCAAGATTCACTGACATACAGCAATACAGGTTCTATATAGCACTTTAGCACTCTCTTTCTTACATTCAATGATAGTGACTTCTGTAGGATACTCTTCATTTTCCGAAATGCAGCTTTTGTTTGCCCTATTCTGCACTTAATCTCTGTTGTACATCTTCCATCTGATGGTATAAATGCCCCTAGGTATTTAAAACTATCCACTTGGTTAAGAATTTTCCTTTCTATTGCTATTTCACATTTTGGTGTCACCTTTTTCTTTGATATCATCATTGCTACTGTTGTCTTGATTTTCAAGGACCGCTGAATGAACTAAAAAAGACTGTTATATTCATACAAGAGACAACATTGCAGTTATAAACATATTTTAGGCGAACGAAAGAAGAAGAAGAAGGAGAGTAATGTATTTGCACTCTATGTTACTACAATATCCAACAATTATTGTAGATCTGTTCCATTATCCGCAACCAACACTGTGTCATCTGCATAGCATATATTATTTATATTATAACCTCCAATTAGTGTTCCAGGCTTCTCTTTGATCTCTCTCATTATTACTTTAGAATAGATATACATATATTTTATCAGTCACGTAGCACCACACAACACTATCTTAATTCTACAGAAATATAAATATCTGATATTGAAGACAGACTTCCATGCTAGTGGGGTCCCTATATTTCTGCAAATGAGACATTGCCAATACGAAAAATGTGTGTCGTTCTTTGATACACGGATGACCATGAGCGCACTACTTTATTCGGCTTTCAATAGTAAAATACAAGGTTTGTTGCATATCCTTTACAGGACGTTGCAGTCAACTCCAGCATTTTTTTGGGCTGTTTTTGATTCCTTTGCATGTCTATGTTCAGTAGTTTGCCATTGATTTCTGAACGACCGTTCAGACATACCCTTGTATGAAAAACAACGCAAGGCGTTCTGCTTCCAAATCGCCCGCAGGTGTGTTTCGAATGCGATATGCGGGATTACGAATTGCCACAGAGCCGGTCATCACTATTGCATCTAATTTTTCACGTGTTTTATGTCACTCAATATCATTGAAATTTGGTAAATGACTAAATTTTTCTACGTTATTCACGCAAGCATGAATTCTATTCACATCTGATCCATGACACTAACCCCCTTCCCAAACTGATAAAATTTGGTACAAGCCGAGTTGTATCAAGTAACACACACAACACTGACGCTTTATTGTGGTAAATAAGTAATTGTCATTTATATCTTAATCGCTATTATTAAATTAATATACTTTAACTGATTCAGTGCAAAATTTAAAAAAAAAAAGAAAAGTACGTTTGGACCGAACATGGCGCACAATCAAATGAACAAGTATTATAATGTGAATTTCCTTTTATTTTCCTTTCCTTCCCTTCATTGCAATAAAATTGCGGAAGAAACCGTGAAACGAAACAAATAACACAATTACTCTAGTATGGCGATATATCGCTGTTCTGTCCAAATGGAAGATCACATTTGGTGATATAGTATCTATCCTTCGGCACTGAATTAGTTAATAACAATATTCATACATGTATGTGTACTTTCGTACTGACAGTATCACATAATTCACATAACTGATCGATCCCTTAGAAGGTGTGCATTGCTTTTACAGTAATCACTAGTCTTTAACACACAGGCCTGCTAGACACTGAGATGACTAATAGCTTCTTTTTTATCTCATAGACATATGGTCTAGTGTTATCATGTTGTATCTAGTACCACAGACACAGCTAAACATTACAATTCATCAAGTGACAATCAGTTATATATACGCGTTAAATTCATTCAAAACGAGCGAACGCAATATGTGTGTATGTGTGTGTGTGTGTGTGTTGCGTTCGCTCGCTTTGAACTCAAGCATAGTCCACACACGTGCTACTACTTCTAGTGCACTTATGTTTGCGTGTGGATTAGCTTTCCCTATTATCAGTGTCACGCGCCATCAGGTGAAGGCACTCCGACTTCTGAGATACTTGTAATTTACGTCCCAAAGTCAAGGACGAGAAGTCAATATTTTACCGGTATAGGGGTTGTTCCCGCTACCTCAGCATCAAGACACGGACAATTTAACAGCGAGGACACGCTGATCTCCAATAAATTACATTATCATTATTATTTGAGTAGTTTATATCACGGTCGTTTGTATAATTAATCTAGATATTTATTATTAATGTTCAATAGTGGTAATAATTCTCTTCCTCGCATTTGATAATTTCATTGCTTCAATAGGTATAACAACTGTAAGTACACTTTCTTCTTTTGATATGTGCAAATGTCATTATAGATCACTCAACCATAATAAGTAAGCAACTGAAACCGTAGTATACCAGATACAGGCCAGGTCTGTTTTGTGTGTCATAATTCGAGCTCCACAAATGTTATTTTGAAAATGTGACCTCATGCATTTTATGATAGTGCACACATGGAATTAGTCATTAAATTTACTTTCGTCATCAAATTAATTTTAAAGGTCCAAGTACATACCTTGATGTCATACAAAAGACAACATTGCAGATATGGACAAATTTCAACAAACGAAAGAAGAAGAGAAGAAGCTTCAAAACTTTACCAAATATATCACCGCTCTACGCCAAGGATTACACAGAAATATCAATTGGGGAATCTTTGAGGTCATTAAAACAGTTTATAAATAAACACCCTTGTATTGTTAGAGGCTCATAGAAGTAGAATAAAAAAGTAGGGGCTCGAAGATGCACCAAACAACATAAACATTGAAAGCTTTAGTTACCTCTAAATAACTACAGCGCCCCGCTGGCCATGTTTCAGGTACACTTGTTTCTGCAACGAGGCGCTGTCGTCATTTGGAGATGGCAGGTTCGAATCCCGATCGGTAACTACAGCTTTAAATTTTATGCTATTGCGTCCTCTAATCCCTACTTCTTTCGTCTACTTCCATGCGCCCCAAACAATAATATGTGTTTATTTATGAACTACCCCAACAGTAAAAGGCACCAAACCAATGTTCTGCTAACTCTTCACCAGGCACTCACAGCCTTGTAGAAACAATAACACTTCCCCAGACACGCCATTGAATGAATCCCTGGTGCAAGCTCACAAATCCTATAAATACGAGTAAGTTGATATGAAACAAGATACATCTATTTAAAATAGTTGTACTTTGTTAAGGATAAACGTAATGTATTACCTAATTATGCACTAAGTTGATTATTTCATACATTATAATACCAAAGATCCATTGCTATCTTCACATGAGACCAACAACGCTATTTGTGTCTAACTTGTCTTGTCAGCACATCTCCGCCATTGATGTATATCATTCCGCTTTCAGTCAAGGCACAATATAGAATTTGCTAATAATATTACGATATATCATAATTACACATTTATAATAAATATGTTAGTGAAAGTTTATGAAGTGGAAATTATGTTTACTTTTAAGTACTTTTCGGCTGATTGATTCTTTGACAAACAATAATATCATTTGTGTCGTCTTGATGTTTTCCACTTACGAGCTAGAATAATAAACAAGTTGTTTGAAACACAAAGTTGCCCTTATATCACCTTGACAACAGTATTCTGTGGCTTATTGAACTAATTCTGTTCTATCAATTCTTGATCTTGTACGAACAATAATGTCACGGTCCGTTGGTTTTAACTACACATTCAAATGTATATCTTTTAATCACCATTTTTTTAAAATAGAAAATGTACTTTTTCCCTTGGAGCGAATTGGTGAAAATTAACGCTTACAAGAAGACACATAAATCTGTACATCAATTAAATTTGCTGTAGTTAATTAGCACAGAAGGTTACTTATATCACGTTGGTTTGTTTAGAAAGTTGCAACATGTCTTCTAGAACGAATCACGTAGAGACTCGGTTTATGTATTTATTTTTATTTAGCTGTAATTGTTTATGGATATCTCTTTATGTTTGGACCAAACATGGTACACAATCAAATGAACAAGTATTATAATGTAAATTTCCGTTCACTGAACATTGTGTGAGACGCCACGAAGAAAAACAAATAACACAATGACCCTACTATGGCGATTTATGTCCTTCTGTCTTAATGGGAGGTCACATTTGACGATATATTATCCATCGTCACTGAATCAGTTAAATAACACCAAGTTTACACCAACATGCTATCTTTTCATTAGATATCACTATAAGCATAATATGAAAATGACACAAAGTGCACACTTTTACATAGCATGTAATCGCCGTATAGAACTGTATTTGGCCTTACTAAAATATCAGAATATTCTAATTGTTTTCTAGGCTGTTTCTGCATACAACTTGTTAAATCTGTAAGAAGATATCCTCGAATTCTCTAGGGTGTCTTTGAGGAGTTTATCAAATAATGTCCTTCCGCGCAATCTCTACCTGCTCAGGATTATAAAAATGAAGACTTTCCTAAACAGTGTGCCAGGGCTAAAGTCAACACCCTTTCATAACGAAGGGGTAAAATAGATACGGCTCTCATCTGTTAATATCCGAAAATGGAACAGGTCTTGTTGCACTGCCGTTAAGAGCCATTATGTCTTAGAGGTGTCAGTTAAACCGCGGAGTAGACAATATGTGTCCTGGGTCCCAAGCCATGACGAGAGACTGTGTCATGGAGTCGATGAAGTAACGATCTCATAAAAGACCCCCATGTGGTAAACATATATATGTATCTCAACTCCCGCTTCATATTAAATCAGACTCCAGTTATCAAATCAACTTGTGACTACAGCGCCTTTCGACCAAATGTTCACAAGACGACCATATGAACATCATAAGCAATAGTTGTATTCATCAACATTGTGCAGCACAGCATAGCGGAAGATACCGTGGATGGAGATGTTGCCTATGATGAAATGCATAAAATGTATAATGTATATCTTTACCAACTACTATTTCTAAACAAATCTATATTTAAGACATTGAAGCAAGACTTCCACACGGAACCTTGCTATAAAATAGCGTCGCCTCGATGTCTGGTCAATAAATGTTCATGAGCCCACTACTTGCTTCGGTTAATTCCAATATACTTTTAGGGATCATTTCTAAAGTATCGACGAATTGGCATTGCTTCCCAGCCTTTTGGACAAGATAGAGGTGGTCGTGCGCCTGTGGAAACAGGTGGAGAAGGTGGAGAAACTGACTGAAAACCCGTATGTAGAAAGGATGAGATTGCGGGGGGTTGGCAGATGTTCTGGTAAAATCCCAAAACTGAGAGGGAAGACCAGGAGAACTTTCAGTTAGATAGCGATGGGAACGATTAGTAGTGTGGCTCTTCGCTGGCTGTTGAACGAGGGGACGGAGCGCATATGGGAATGTCCTGAGTGCAGTGATATCGGTTCTTAGCTCAACTCAACTCAATTCAGCTTGGCTAAGATCAAAGTGTAGTATCTGTACTTGATCTTGCCAGGGCAACCTGTAGACACGGTCATCCGAATGACACACAGGGACGTGGGGACCTGATGGCGTTGCTCTGGTCCATGGAGGAACCGCGAGCCTTTATGTATTTAAAAAAAAGGTTAATGACAACAGCGTCCCTTAGTTTCGGTGTTTTACTTATCCCATGCTATGTACTCCTAACCAGCCGGTCACGTAAGCATGGGCTCTATTTATAACTGTACCGTGAACATTACACATCCCTCGACAGTTGAAAGTAGGAAAGATTTGGCCGTTATGTCATAACCTGGCTACATTTCAAAAGAAAATATGGCACGTGTGATTCTGGTATGTACACATTGTGTTCCCGCGAGAACTACGGGTTTCGTACATTGAGTTGAGAAAATTCAAATTCGTTTTCATTACACTCTGTGAACAACAATCACCTTCAGATTAATATCCTATTTGTGGCTGACTCGGTCACAGGACTATTAATCTGAGCTAGGCGATGGACCCTAATATAACTTCTCTTTTGAGGTTGAACGCGGTAAGGGTAAAGGTATAGTGGAGTGAAAAAAGTGTTCTTAAATTTCCAACTATCAATGAATAGTTTCAAGTATTATGACAATGGCCAGTGAATTCAGTCAATACAGCGTACGGCCAGTGAATTTAGTTAATACATCGTAGTTCGCCTCTATTAAGCCATGCCTGTGCTTACGTTCCACCCAGTAACTCATAAAACACTAATAATCATCATTGTTTCATATTTGTTCACGGAAGCAGTGATGCGAGGCTATGTTGTCTCCTATAGGCTCAAAAGATACTGGATTGGATTTCAGCCAAGGGCTTGACTCTTTACCAAGAATTATTTATATCTAACGATAGCACACTGATTCATTTTGGTAGTATGATCGGATATCTAGCCTTCCCTGATAAGAGTAAAAACAGAGTGCTCTTGTGCACGTTAAAAATCTTACGATAGATGGAAATCGCAAATTGTAGACATTAAAGCCGACGTCCTGGCAAACTTGTCAGGAAATAACCTACCAAAGGGGCGATAAGTTTCCGTACTTTGGATGAAATCTTGCTTGGGGAAGCAAATCTAACAAAAATGCATGTCGAAGTCGGACATACTAATCTGTGGGATGTATAATTACGTATGACGCATTTCCCTTGAAAGACGAGCGCAGAAGAATAAAAAGTTTCATGTTTGTTTCATTAGTATGTCTATGATGCATGTCACAATTGTTTACAATTTTGACGTTTGTTTTTAGACCATTGTATACTTGTTTAAGACTCTAAGTTAAAGCAGTTATATCTTTCATACTCGCATCATTTAAAATAATGCTCATATTTTAACTTATTAATGTTACTGTTGTTTTTAATTACTCATGCAGGATTGTTTCTTTTCTCATTTTATGATTAAAATAAGCCACGAGTGTTAAGAGCCCTTAGTTCCTTCATTGGATTGAGAGTTGTGTGACTGTTTTATGTAAAATGTGAGATATTTGCTTATTGAATTACGGAATTGGAAAACATCAAGTGTAGGGAATGGCAGCTTTACTAAGTACAGATTTTTAAAAAATGCAAACACACAAACAAGACATCTTATCGTTCTTAGACATCTTAATCCTCGAAAATACTCTAGGGGGTGACATAATCCAAAGATGAATCTATCGAAATGGAGCATGGACGTATCAATACCTGAACTTCAATACCTTTGAACCTATCCAATACAGACATAGTGGAATTTACATTGAAGATTAAAAGCTGCTTATAATGACTCCGTCCTCTTTACACTTTCTTTCCTCTTTACATTTTTTCCATCTATAATTTCTTTCCGCCGGACTCCCTGGCGTAGAGGTTAACGTTTTTCTCCGTAATCCCGTATATTCTTGTAAGTAACGCAGCTGCGCAAGATTTGGTAGCAAATCGCACCGCGTTGGTTAGTTACGGAGGTATGTGAGCCGGTCGCTCAGAAAGCAATGGAAAACTACTAGCGTAATCTTGCCTGGTACATCAACAGCAGCTGAAAGATGAAGTTGTTGACTGCAACGTCCTGTTAAGGATATGCAACATTTAAAAAAAAAAGCGTGTCTAGGTACCTGCTTAATCGAGCTTGAAAGCACTACTCCGACGATACACAAGTAGAAGAACTGGACACTCTAAGCCAGACTTCAATCTAATGGATATCCAACCAATTTCATTCAGCTTTACTGCCAGCCACCCATATCTATCCCCACAGAATCATGGGACCTCCAAACTAAGGGGGCGACGTAATGAAACGAATACACGATCGACTTAAAACAATAGTAAACAAAACATTCATAACTGCTGAACCAATGACCAGAAATAAAACCACTCCCGATATCTACTCCAACTAAACTAACATTTAAAAAAAATAAAAAAAAAATTGTCTCCCTACGCCAAATCGAACTGTATTTATCCATTCTAGTGAGAGTGCCAGGCAAGAAAACAGTTTTTATCCTAACTGGATGGTGTCCAGTTTGTGTTTGTAATACCTGACAATTATTCCCTATAAACAACACCAAGCTGCCCTATCTTTTGCCATCTCTTTCAGTTCCCTCCATGTTCTCCCAACAGTATTCATCTCTGTCTGTAATTCTCTTCTGCGCGTGTCTTTATGTTTCCCGCTATTTCGTTTTCCTTGTGGGTTCAAGACAAGATAATGTCTCGTTATATTATCCTCGGGTCTTCTCACTGTGTCCTATTCAGCGCCAGCGTCTGTTCCTCACATCTTGTTTCACTGAATTGTGTTTATTTATCTCCATGAGCTCTGCATTGGTGATTCTGTCATACCATTTTATTCCAACTAATCTGCGCAGGCACAAATGAGTAAATTTGTGTAGTTTATAGGTAACTAGCTGACCCGGCCCGGCTTCGCCCAGGCCCTGGAGGGGATCTATCTATCTATCAGTCTGTCTTTCTGCTTGTTTGTCTGTCTGTCTGTCTGTCTGGTTGACCCGGCCCGGCTTCACCCAGTCCCTGGTGGGGAGCATCTCATTTAATTAATATAAGTAGTCATATAAGCTCTCCCGTTCCCGACTATCTGTCTGTCTGTCTGTCTGTCTGTCTGACCCTGCCCGGCATCGCCTGGCTCCTGGTGTGGAGCATCTCATTTAATTCATATAAGTAGTCATATAAGCTCCCGTTCCCGTTACCGACTGTCTGTCTGTCTGTCTGTCTGTCTGTCTGTCTGTCTGTCTGTCTGTCTGTCTGTCTGTCTGTCTGTCTGTCTGTCTGTCTGTCTGTCTGTCCCGGCCCGGCTTCACCCAGTCCCTGGTGGGGCTTTTAATGAAAACTGTTTTTAATCACCGACATGACAGTTGATAAGTTTTGTAAGCAGAAAAAGATGGGTTAAAATGTTATGCATAATGCATTATTTTTATGCAAACTTTAAAAATACCTTAAAGATTATATCATTATTTAATATAACTCATATGCCTAAAAATAACTATAGACAAAGAGTTTAACAATAGTGCAGGTAAATCCAACAATATGACTATAAAGTATATAGAAATGTTATTAAAAGTTATGCCCCTTGAAATAACTTTTCTAGAGTGAAGTGCCCCTGCTATATAGACATTATATAATGAAAATGGAAAAGTAAATGTTATTAAATAAGTCGAAGATTTTACATTAAGAAATTATTATAGTCGGTTGCACAAGAATGAAAGGAAGACGTGTAGAAAATTTCATCTCAATCGGATGTACCGTTATCGAACGCATCCAAATCCACAATCCCACAAACAAACAAACATACACTCTGTTTTATAGATATAGATTCTTTTAGCTGTCCTTCATCTTTCTGACTCCTACAGTTGTATCGATTTAACATTTGAGTTAAAAATTCTAAGTGCTAAGTTTTACTTCCTTTGGTCCACACATTTCCTAGTGCTATGAGAAGCGCCTCTCGCCTTTTGTATTCTTATTTTAATATCTCTATCTGTCGTTCTATTTTTGTCTATATTATTATCTATATTGCTTCCCAAATAGATGAATGATTCCGCCTCTTGAATTGAGGTTTCACCAAGGAAAATCGAATTCTTATTTGCCTGGTTTTATTCAAAACGGAAAGGCAATTAAGAAATCGAATAACTGATCATATACCAGTATGGGTGGAACAAGAGAGTTAATCAGTCTTAAACAATCACAATGTGGCCGACAGGCTATATAATTGCCATGTCACTCGATCACCAGAATCGTGGATCAGCTCAGTGTGCTTGTCTCGACCATACAACGTGGTCAAGCCATCCAGGTATTTACTTCTCTGTCCTCTCCTTGTTCTCTTCCCCTCGATCTTGCCAGTTGAAACCAAGTTTTTTTCACTTTATTTATTCTCACAACGTGACCAAAAATGTGTGACTGTTTACGTCTTATTGTTCTAATCAGTTTACGGTTTTCATTTATTTCTTATAGGACTTGGTTATTGGTTTGTCTGTCTGTCCATGGTAGTCTTTGCATTCTCCTCAGAAATCATATTTCCAGAGCCATATTTCCAGATGATTTTTTTTTGGCTTGACTGCTCATTGTCCACGCTTTACATCCATACAAACGTACAGGCTCTGTGTATCACCTCAACACTCTTTTTCTCGTAGCAATTAAAATCTTTTTCAAAACAATGTTTTCCCTTGATGAATTTGAATAACGAAGACATAAACAATAAATTGCACGATTTATTGCCTGGCATATTTCGCTGCATCTCGTCAGGTACAAACTGCAGAAATCACACAACTTACGTGAATTAACTAGATAAATCCTTCAAACTGAAATATACACATGTTCGCACAGTAATGTCGATTGTCTACCACGGTAATTTTAAACTGACTAACATGTCTTTCTGCTTGCACAAGGACGGCTTACGAAGGTTGATTATTATAGCGTCAGCTAACTTTAACAATTGACTACTTTGTGTGTTGAACAACACACGGAAGGCACTGTTTCTTTCAACCACGTGACCGCTCTCGAGCACATGTCTCCCGACCGATGAAGCTGGACTGTTCCAGTGTGTCGGCCTGCCTAGGCTACCATCTTCTGTGTGTAGTATCTTGTCTAACCAATTTGGAATGTGTTCCCAAACCCTGCAACGTAACTGTCGCTCAGTTCTACCTATGTAGATGGCCTCGCATCTGCATGTAAATTGGTAAATACAATTTGATTTGGCGTACAAAGCTACAGGTTCTTTTTGCTGCTGGGATGGGGATCGGTGAGTTTCGGTACCTGATGACTAGAGTTGCAGCACAGAAAGTTCGCCCGACTGCTGTGGTGAGCCTGTCCCGCAGACGTTGCATTACGTCATCTCCTCGGAAGGTTAGCTGGATGAATACGGTAATGCAACGTCTGCGGTACAGGCTCACCACAGCAGTCGGGCGAACTTTCTGTGCTGCAACTCGTCATCAGGTACCGAAACACACCGATCCCCATCCCAGCAGTAAAAGAACCTGTAGCTTTGTACGCCAAATCAAATTGTATTTACCAATTTACATGCAGATGCGAGGCCATCTACATAGGTAGAACTGAGCGATAGTTACATTGCAGGGTTTCGGAACACATTCCGAATTGGTTGGACAAGATACTACACACAAAAGATGGTAGCCTAGGCAAGCCGACACACCGGAACAGTCCAGCTTCATCGGTCGGGAGACATGTGCTCGAGAGCGGTCACGTGGTTGAAAGAAACAGTGCCTTCCGTGTGTTGTTCAACACACAAAGTAGTCAATTGTTAAAGTTTGCTGAAGCTATAATAATCAACCTTCGTAAGCCGTCCTTGTGCAAGCAGAAAGACATGTTAGTCAGTTTAAAATTACCGTGGTAGACAATCGACATTACTGTGCGAACATGTGTATATTTCAGTTTGAAGGATTTATCTAATTAATTCACGTAAGTTGTGTGATTTCTGCAGTTTGTACCTGACGAGATGCAGCGAAATATGCCAGGCAATAAATCGTGCAATCTATTGTTTGTGTCTTCGTTATTCAAATGACATCTTTTTATTGGTTAGTATGTTTTTCATCTTGCAAAAGGTTGCCTTCACCATACCGATTCTTCTTCTAATCTCTTCAAGGCATCTCCCATCAGATGTTAGGACTGTTGCGAGATAATTGTACCGATTCACTTGTTTAAGACTATTCCAATTTATTTGTATTTGTTTTTTTTTCGCGTGTCCTTTACAGGACACCGCTGTCAACACCAGAATCTTTCAGCTGATTGTTGATTTCTTGGCAAGATTACTCTCAGTAGTTTGCCATTGCTTTCTGGGCGACCGGCTCACATACCCCTAAGTTACCGACGCGGAGAGAACTGCTACCAATTATCGCGCACATCACGTTACTTACGAGAGTATACGGGACTACGGAGAAAGTCGTGAAACGCCTAGACCAGGGAGACATTTTATATTACATTGTGGTATTTCCTTCTTCGTAGTGACGACCATAATCTGTGTATTCTTACAATTTAATTCTAACCCAAGTTGTTAACTGCGTACAACAATCGCATCTACTAAATGTTGCAGATCCTCCTCATTGTCTGCAGTCAATATTGTATCATCCGCATACCTAACGTTATTGATGTTATGTCCACCAATGATGATTCCTTTCACATCGTCAGCAAATGCTACACGTTCGGATAATATCAGTGACTAACTGTTTTCAGCATTGACGCCAAAGTTTTATTTATTTATTTATTTATTTATTTATTTATTTATTTATTTATTTATTTATTTATTTATTTCAATATGCAGTGTATGGATAGTGGAAGACATGTCTGGCTTTGGTGCATATGATGTAATAGCCATCCCGCCGTACGCGTGGGTCATGTGACGTGAAGTAGAGGTAACAGATGTGAGATACGCGTCTTTGGTCTACCTATCCATAGGGACAAGCAAGCTGATTGGTATACAGTGTATCATCAGACCACAACTCCACAGAAGTATGCCAAAGAGATATGCCATCAAGGTTGTAAGTGTAGCTGATATATTGAATAGTGGATATAGTGAGTGATCCGACTACCTCTAGCACGCATGATGCATAAGTGATGTCATGATGACACCCAGTGGTAATAGAGGGGGAAAAGGGGGGGGGGGTGATCCATATATGTGTACCGTAACTAGTCAAAGTGAACTCTGATAACTTCTAGAAGGCCGATACAAGGAGGAATGGCATACTGGACAGTGGGTATGCCAGGGACAAGAAAGGGTGTAAGAAAGTTGAGTAAATAACGGGGAGAAGAGAGGAGTGGAATCCACCCTGTGGTATACTGGATGTCTCCGAATTTAGGGTTGCACCGTACTCGCATCCAGGTCATGTAGCAGAGCGTCGAGACCCAACGCCAGGGTGTGGACTCTGCAATGTCAGTATCGGCTGACGCTAGCAGTCCCGCACTCCCACCCATGTGTGTCGAGGGAGAACTGATGTCGTGCACGTATTCGGTTAGAGGGAAATGTGCCAAATAGGGGGGGGGGGGAGAGAGAGAGGAGTTAAATGACAATATGTTGGACAATGAGGCCGTGAGGAGAGAGTGATCCCAACTGGGGAAAAAATTAATCTGTTTTCCAGTGTCTTGCGATCACTTTCGTGATATGTGCAAGGTTTGATAGCCGTGACCTGTATGTCAGCCACTCCGCAGTGGTCGGAACTGTTGAAATTCAATGATACCGGTTTATGGGCGCCACTGTTAACACCTGATAGATCTACCTACGTATGTCAGCCAAGTATGTAAGCCTATTTCGCCGATGCATGTACAATGCACGTAGGTGCATAATTTTTGGATACAATATATTTGACTGCCTTCACCAGGAATGGATCTGCATCTGTTAACAGAAGCTGATTATATTCTTTATTTATCTAATCGGGTCATAGAAGCTTCTTAACACTGTCAGATAACACATCAATGGTTGAGTGGTTAACCATCTCCAACTTTTCACAAGAAAGGAGAAATATTTCTTCAGGTCGGTCACCACTTAAAGTCTTGATAACATTGGTTATGTACCTCCTTTCAATATATGCATCAAAGGAAAGCCATATGTTGTCTATGGCCTACAGTTCTATAGACGATCTGAAGAAGGTGTATGCCAGTGCCGAGGCTATTGACAAGCACACAAACATACAAAGATCCCAGGAATCTATCATCAGCATCATCATCATCTTCCACTTTTGCAGCCAAGCGTCGTGAGGTTGGATAGTTGACACTCCATCGCCTGATGCGTAGCACTGGAGTAAAGAACTTCTCTTCAACTTGTAATACGAGGGTAAGTTTATACTGTAAATACGTAACTCACAGATTGCTGTAGAAAAATAACTAAATATGATAACAACTGCAACCCAATTTATTTGTTAACACACATTGTCCCTTTATTTCTCAACATAATTTCCACCAACATTGATGCGCTTATCCAATCGTTTTATCAGTCCACCAAAACCGGCTGCATAGAACTGCGTGCTTTGTTTTAATTTGCCTGCCATCCCACAGAACTGTGTGACTTACTTATTGACTCGCCCTCGTAACTTTTTCTACTGAGCTATGCACCACCTTACGGGATAAACATTTGTCAGCATACACACTGAAAACATTCCTTGGCGGGAGACATTTCGCGAATGACGCCGAAGTTGAATGTGAAGTGAAAACGTGGTTTAGAAAACAGAGCATGCAGTTATATGCAGCTGGTTTGGGAGGACTGATAAAACGATGGGATAAGTGCATCAATGTTGGTGGAAATTATGTTGAGAAATAAAGGGACAATGCATGTATGAAAATAAATTGGTTTCAAGTTGTTATCATATTTGGTTATTTGTCTACAGCCATTTGTGACTTACTTTTTAACTTACCCTCGTATATACGCCATTGACGATCTGTTACTGTTGTGTCGTGTTGGTAATCCAAACATGATTACCTTACCTTTATCTTGAAAAGTAATTATACGCATAATTGTGTATAAGGCGAAGATGGTTTATGTCTATTTTGTCGTAAGCTTTAATGGTAATTGTTGTTCTTTCATACATTGTACTTGAAATATTTTGTTTGTAGAGATCTTGATGTGCAAGCGGATCTGCATCATTGAGGCCAAGTTACAGTGCCTTTATTTTGCAGTAGGCTGGTATGCATTGAATCTTGCATTTTGTCAAATTTTCAAGAGGGAAAATCATATTATTTAGTCTTATGATTTTTTTTTCTTACTATATTATAATTCATTCATTGGCAGCACCTTGCCGTCTTGACAGACGATAGTTTGTGCTTTAAAAAGGCATAATAACTGGTACTTTTGCTTTCTTTCACCCCAAACAAAAGGGAATCCCAGGGTATGACGTCACATCCAGGGGTTCCCTGTGTTGCGCCGAACATTCAGGGGGTTTCCATGTGTTGCGCCGTAGCTCGGAGTGCAATTCTATGCGGCGGCGGTGGTTCGCTATTCTTTCACTTTCCGGTTAGGGTTAGGGGGTACTTCAATTTTAATTCACCGCAAACAACCAAAAAGCCTGACCGATGCAAATGAGGCTCGAAGGGAGTCTTCTTTGTTGCGATGAATTAAAATTGAAGTACCGGTTAGGGTTTGGGGTAGGGTTAGGATTAGGATTAGGATTAGGGTTATGGTTAGTGTGTGTACCCTACCCCTAACCCTAATCCTAACCCTACCCCCTAACTCTAACCCTAACCCTAACCGGAAAGTGATTGCAGGACCGATGCAAATAAGGATCGAAGGGAGACAGAAACGGTTGCCACAGCCCAAAGAAACAACACTGTGGTGTGAGGCAATTGAAACGCACTGACACGCACTTCACCCGAACACAGAGGAGATCACCGTCGGCGCTAAATATAGCTGGTGACTCTAAATATAGCTGGCAAAGTTTGTTTGGGGTGAAAGAAAGCAAAAGTACCTAATAACTTTTACCCATGGCGGTAGCGAATGTGACTGAAAAGGCCAATTCGCGCTGTAATAGTTAGTTAGTAAGTTAGTCGACAGATCATCCTCATTGCACATCGAACCATTCAGTCCATAAGTGCTCGGATCCCCTCCTCAGCAAATCCCGCAGTGTGTAGCGGCTAACGATGCCAGTTCTGTGTTGGTTTATCAATCTTCTTTGGCTTCCTGCGTAGTGTTCTTGTTTGGCAACCCCTCTTTTAATTTGCTGTTCTCGCAGTCTGGCCATGGTTGTAGATTCACAAAAAATTTGCGCTGTAAATGTTCGTTCACAGTGGGTGCATGTGAACACGTAGTCATTTCCGCCATCATGCACCATCTTACGTCTCACACGCTAGGCGTGTGATTTATCTGTAATAATTTTCTCCTTTGTCTTTATTCCATTTCTGATGTTTGCCCTCCATGCAACACGTTCAGCGGCGACTTGCTCCCAATGTGCATTATCAATGCCTGTATCAATCATGTCCCGCTTACACACATCTTTGTAGAGGCCGACCCTGAGATCTCTTACCCGTCTGTAATTCACCAAAAAAGATGTCCTTTGGTATTCTACCATCATCCATCCTCCTAAGATGTCCTATCCATCTAAGTCTACGAAGACTGAGCATGGAATAAACCGTCACACAGCCTGATCTTTCCAATACTTCAGTATTTGTGATTTTGTCTTGCCACTTAATACCAAGAATTCTTCGCAAACACCGTATATGAAAGCTGTTTAAACGTTTCTCTTGGTGTGAGTAAGTTGTCCAGGTTTCACTGCCATAAAGAAGAGTACTAAGGACACAGGTTTGATAGACGACTTTTGTTTTGGCAGTAAGCTTCCTGTTCTCCCAGACTCTTTTTCTTAACCTGTTCATTGTTGTTGCTGCCTTATCAATGCGGATGTTGATTTCCTGACCTAGGGATAATTTGCTATTTACAACTGATCATAGATATTTAAAATGGTATACGATCTCCAGTTCGACGTCGTCAATGAAGATTGATGGTACCCCATGTGCACTTTGTGACATAATCTGTGTCTTCTTTTTGCTAATTGTTAAACCAAATTCAGAACAAGCATTGGAGAATGCAGACAGTTGACATTGCAATTCTTCCTCAGAGTGGATCATAACTCCAGCATCATCTGCAAAAAGCAACTCTCTGATCAATGCCCTCCTAATTTTGGTCTTGGCCTTCAATCTCTGAGCATTGTAGAGGCCGCCATCTGAGCGTAAGTGAACGTATATACCACCATCCTGATCACGAAAGGCATATTTCAGTAGAAGTGAAAAGTATATTCCAAAGAGGGTGGGAGCTAGTACACAACCTTGCTTAACTCCACTCTTGATTTCAAACTCTTCAGAAGTTGCACCATCAAACTTGATTATACCCTTCATGCCTGTGTGAAAAGATTCCACAATGGATAGAAGAGTTGGTGGGCAGCCAATCTTCTTTAGTGCCTTGAACAGACCCTCACGATTGACCAAATCAAATGCCTTTGTGAGATCGATGGAGGCAATAAACAGTGGTTGATTCTGTTCACGGTATTTTTCTTGCATTTGTCGCAATGAGAATATCATATCAATGGTAGACCGGTTCTGTCGAAAGCCACACTGTGATTCGGGGTAGACTTGATCTCCTAGGACTTGAAGTCTGCGCAGACCAATTCTGGCAAATACTTTTCCAACAATACACAGAAGTGAGATACCCCTATAGTTGTTGCAGTCGCTCCGATCGTCCTTGTTCTTGTACAGTGTTATGATGCTTGAATCTTTGAAATCCTGTGGAACTTGTCCTTCTCGCCAGCATAGCTCTATTAGCTGGTGGATCTGTAGAGTGAGTGTGTCTTGCCCACTCCTGATAACCTCTATTGGAATCCCATCCTTACCTGCAGCCTTGCCAGATGCAAGTTCATTTATAGCACACTTAACTTCTGTTATGGTGGGAAGTGTGTCCGGGAGGTCAAGAGTTGGCAGAGCCTCTATGGCGTTGAGGGCATCACCCGCTAGTTTGGTCTCACTTGAGTAAAGCTCTAAATAGTGCTCTACCTATCTATCCATCTGCCGTTTCTTGTCAGTGATGATTTCTCCAGTCGAGGTTTTCAATGGTACACTTCTTTTGATCATTGGACCACAGGCTTTCTTTATCCCTTCATACATGCTTCTGATGTTTCCCTTATCACTTGCAATTTGAATGGACTCACATAACTTGATCCAATAATCATTTGAACACTGCCTGGCAGCCTTTTGAACATCCTTCCTAGCTTGCTTTATCTCACTGAGAGTGTTACGCGTTGGTCTTTCCTTGTTTCTTAAGAGGGCTATCTTCTTTTTATCAATCAAGGGCTGCAGTATCTGGCTGTTTGCCGCAAACCAATCCTGCCTCTTATGATCCACGTAAACCCCTACGGCAGTTTTATAAAGAGTTTCCTTAAGTTGACCCCACTTTTCACTTACTGTACAATTTTCTGGTGTATCAGTGAAGCGTCTTCAAACTGCTGTTGAAACTGAAAGCACTTTTCAGGATCGTGAGTGTTAATAATATTAATCCTGGGGCTAGATTTGTGTTTAACTGTGTAGATTCTCTTTGGTCTCAGTCTAACCCTTGCAACAACCAAAGAATGATCCGTATCATAGTCAGCACTGTGATAACTTTGAGTCAATGATATATGATTCAGATGTTGTCTCCGTATGGTGATGAAGTCCAGCTGGTGCCAATGGCCGGATCTTGGATGTTTCCATGTGACCTTATGCAGCTCTTTTGTTTTAAAAATGGAGTTCGTAATACATAGGTCATTTCTGGTGCAATGCTCCAGCAGCCTTTGCCCATTTTCATTCATGCGACCGATGTTGTATTTTCCAAGGCACCCTGGCCATGAACTCGAGGCCTTGCCCACACGAGCATTGAAATCACCGAGCATATAAATGTAGTCAGATTTTGGAACTGCCTTGATCACGGAGTCTAACTCCTTATAGAACTAATCCTTCACATCATCAGAGGAATCGAGTGTCGGTGCATATGCAGTAATAATGGTGGCAAAACCACAAGAGGTTGCCAAGCGCAGGGATAATAGTCTTTCATTTCCTCCTGCTGGAATTTCAATCATTCCCAGTAGCGAATTCTTTACTGCAAAGCCCACACCGTGTTGCCTTTTTTCTGCCTGTCCTCTACTCTTCCAAAAAAAAGGTGTAATTGTTTCCCTGAGTGACCCTTCCTCAGCGAGGCGAGTCTCCTGCAGGCCAGTAGTAATATCAATGTTAAAACGACTGAGTTCGGTAACAATCACAGCCGTTTTTCTCACATCGTCAGTATTGGTCAAAGTGGAAAATCCTGGACACATGGTTCTCACGTTCCAGGTTGCAAGCCGTAGCTTGAGGTTTCTATTTTTCTTGTCATTAGTACCTGGTGCATTGGTTTTACAGCCTGCAATGCGCATTTTGTCTTAGCCCAAAGCATCCATTGAAGCTGGCAGGCTGTGGCGGATCAGCACTCAATTGGCCGGGGGCTGCCCAGCTTGAGGCGGGCGGTAGCTGATCAGTGACACCTGTAGGTGTCTCCCACTGTCAGAGGCAACGCGTGGCGCCCCATGTCTACGCCAATTGACAGGGACTTATAACCCGTAACAGTTGCCTCTCGCTTTGATTCCGAGACCGGTTAAGACCAGGGATGGAGTTATTGCCTCTCCATAGCACAAAGCCTGGGCTAAAATATATAGATCATGTGTTGCCCATGCAGCATGATCCCGCTCTCGGCCTGCCTAGTTCACTCCAGAGGAAAGGTAACACCTCTACACCTGGAACAAGACAAGCTGCAGAAGATGCCGGATCAGCAAAGCAATGCTCTAACTGTCCGCCTGTCGGAACTTCCATCCTAGACCAGCCGCTAACCAAGGCTTATGGCCTGGCCTGCCCTGTCTTTAGGTTGCATTTCCTCGCATCAGGGCAAGGCTTGTACCCTCCCAATTGCGCTCTTCCGCCCGAAGCCGTTGGCACAATGTGGGATGTCGGGTTTGGTAAGCGCCGCCCAACGTTCGGCGCTAACAGAAAGCAGGTAGTACCGTCTACTCTACTGTTATACGGTAGCGCAGTCATATCTGACTAAGACCTGACACATTATAATATAATAATTGCACTTTTCCGATTGACGGGTCTAAATAGTTCCGCAGTGAATAAGTCAGGGGTTAAGGGTTAGGGTTAGTGTTAAACTAACACTGACCCTAACCCTTAACCCTAACTTATTCACTGCGGAACTATTTAGACCCGTCAATCGGAAGAGTGCCTAAATATTTATTATTATAGAATTCGTATCATGAACAACAAGTTCTTGTCAATAACTATAAATAATACAAGTCACAATTTGTGACTTTGTCTTTAGAAATCAATTTGTTTTATTTTGAATAAGTGCATCAAATTCAGCGCTGAAGTTATTACAAACTGTGACTGTGGCCATTAATGAAGCACATGCACCGGAATGTATTTTGCTTGGTGTTTATTTATTTACCACGGGAACGTTCAACAAAAAAGTAGCTAACTCTTCCGTAATGAAAAGTAAAAATATTAAACATCAAGAGCAATTACTCTTGGTGACATTTTTGGACTGAGCCGGTAAACATTAAAATAAATCAAAACTCAGAAAGGAAACATAGTAAGATATTGGTCGGCATACATAGAAGTGGAAAACATTGATCATTGACACACATAGTGTCGCAGAATTTCTTTACTGGTAACAATACAGTAAAGATTTTATGAAAAGTGAAGAAATAAATTCGCTTCCCGTATTTGAAATTTGTGATGATTTCTAAAATTTCTTAACTTTTGCTGTTTGTTTAGAGCGAGTTCAGAGTGAGTTGCAATATCGGCGAATCAGCCGTGAAGAAATGACATTCACAGTGATCACTCACTCACTCACTATATAAATGGAGTCTATTTGTTAACTCCCCAAGAACAATCAAGATGACACAGTCTATAGTAGTTCAAGGTGAGAAAGTGTGTGTCAATTCATTTTACCATGTACTCATCTCATGTTCCATTGTTCCTCTTAAACCTTGCGGTGTCAGTTAGTCGCGGGCCGAACTTCACGGCAACGGGTCGTCCCCATTATGCTCCATTCCCGTGCCAGCGAATATCACGCAAAATGCTCCCCACTGTCCAATGTGAAAAGTGGAATAGACTGGAGTCTCGGCAATCCAACAAGCCCGCACAGTGTACCACTGTGCGTAATGCCGCCGTCAGAATGTCAACACAAAATTATCCACGAATACCACAGTTCATTTTCAATGGACTCGGCAGTCACCAGAAAGATCTCATTGATCCGTGTTTTCTCACATGTTTCGGTCCCTTACCGCAGGGCAACCTGCCGAAAGTGTCGCACAAAGCACGAACTCCGCAGCTTCAGCGCCGACTCTCAGGAGTCTCCCGAAAAATGCACTCGTGAACCGAAAGGGCAAAACAGTCAATTCAGCAACTGCCGGTAGCCATTGTTCTGAACATGCAGTTCACAGTACAGGACAGATGTAAAAGCATTCCACACCAATTTCACAACTCACGGTGTCGCCCACGCACTCACTCAAGTAGCAGAGTGACGGAACCATGCATTACCAGTCCAACATGAGGAAAATGCAATTGCAAACTGTAGCCACAAGCATAAACATGCCACAGGCCTTAACGGCTCAACGCCTAACTGCCATGCTCGCGACCGGAAGTCTTGCAGTTTGATTGATTTAGGAATTGATATCAAAGCATTCAGGGCATTCCCATAAGCGCTGTGTCCCCATCCTCAGCAGCCAACGAAGAGTTCCAACACTAATAGTACCAGTAGCAATCTGATTATATGTCCGTCTCACCTTTCCTCTGAGCGTTGAGCGTCGGCCAGATCCCCTCGTCACTCCTCGCTGTCTCATTCTTGCCCTGGTAATCCATTTGCTCCTCTGAGGTGTGCACGTGCTCCCACAAGGCCGCAACCACGTCTGCCTTGTCATGTATCAATACTCCACCAAGTTCTGCAGAGCCAGCCAATCTGTCCGCCTGTTCATTTCCCAGCACACCGGCATGCCCCGGACCTCCGAAGCGAAGCAAGCCACTCCGCACGAAGCCTGCCCATCCTCACCCTCGTCAGCATGCTTTCTGAGTCAGTTACAATCACGATGTGTGTGTATGTCATATTCTCCATCCAGCGGAGAGCCACAGTGACTGCCTCCACCTCCATTCTTAAGCTGGATGTTGTGATATCATATGCCAGGCTCTCCTGCCCCAAACGTCGACCATTAGCTTTGGCTATGAACCCCCAGCCACTTCTCTCACCTCTTGACACCGAACCATCTGTGTAGATAATCACATCACCCGAGTGAGCATTGTCCTGAATTAGTTGCTGGATTTCCACTTCCGTGGCCCCTGCTGGCCACTCCCTGCACTCCCGGCTTAATGTGATTATAACTCTGCACAAGTCTGACTGCTCCGCTGGCACTCTGACCCACTCCTCTCCACGCCTAATGTTCTCCAAGGGAAGTCTTGCAGTGTCAAGGTGAAGTATAAACAGCAGGAAAGTGCCCGCTTATGGGCTTCATGTATCGATATTCCCACAGACTCTGTTTACCTGCGTCCATCGTTTATGTGGTCAGCCTCTTCCTCTGCTTCCCTCCGGTCTGTACATCATTGCTTGTTGTGGTATACTGTTAGTTGGTAACCTACTTGGCCAAACCATTTGACTTGCTGCCTTCTAATAAAATCTAGTGCAGCTATAATCCCCACTTTAGTCCTGATTTCTTCATTTCTGATCTTATCTCTTCTTGATACATTGAGTATTCTTCTCAGGAATCTCATTTCTGTTGTTGTGATTTTTCTTTCTCTTTTTCTGTCTTGTCCAGGTTTGGCATTGGTAACATAGAATTGGTAGGAAGATTGTGTTGTAAAGTGCTTTCTTAGTAGTTATTGATACATATGAATGTGGGGCTGGCAGCATATTAAAAAAACAAGAAGTAGCTTAAAAGTTGACATGGTTGACTTCATTGCACCGTGTTTTATCCCATATGGCTCGGTCTCATTCGGCACCTCGGAAAGCGTCGCACAAAGCACGAACTCCGTAGTTCTAGTGACGACCCACAGGAGTCTCCGAAAAATTTCACTCGTGAACCGAAGGCCATGGCCCAGAATCGAACCCACAACCTTCGGAGCCCGAGTCAAATAGCTTGACCACTTTGCCATGGAGACTCCCTTTAGCAGCATATACTCAGACTTAAGGCATGGAAAAGGGTCCTTTACTTTTATTTTGTTATGTTTCCAATATGAGTTTTTTACAAGTGTAAGTGGTATTTCCTGTCCATTTAGAGAAATGCAAGCATTTTTACAATTTCAACTTATCTTACTCTATAAAAAATCTTTGTCACAAAGTTTATAAAGTCAATGAAGCAAAGATCTAAGTCTTTGTTACTTGTATTGAACACTATTAATTAATGTTCTCAGCAAATACACAGCATTTACTGTACCCTTTCCATTTACAAACCTGCATTGTTCTTCTCCTATTTCTTGTATTTTCTTCCTAACCCTTTGCATAATGATTCTTAACATAATTTGTGTGATGTTACTCATGCTAATTGTTTGATGTGACCACATTCCAAGGCTCCTGATTTCTTTGGCATTTACATACGTCAGGAGTATGTCTGCAGATATTGTGTTCAGCAGTCTGGTGATCTCGTCTATTCCATATTCTTCTTAGGCATTGATAATTTCAGTTGTGATGTTGTCTGGACCTGGGGTCTTGCCAGATTTCATACAGATAAGGACATTCTGAACTTCCATCATCATAATTGGTTGCCCTTCATTTTAATGGAATATTATTTTGTTCCTTATGTGGATTGTTATAACAGTCTTTCACATATTCTAGCTATGTATCTTACATCTTGTCTTTGGTCATTATCATTTTGCCTTCTTATGAGTTCAGGCAGTCCTTTGTTGTGAGTGCTCTTTTGTTAGTGAGGTCATTAATTCTTCTGTGCATGAATTTGGTATTTTGATTTTTTTTCCTGTTTCCCTGCAGTTTTTCTCAAGCTTTGCTTCTTTTGTCTCTTTATTTAATTTCTTATTTTTCTTTGCATCTCTTCCTATTTTTCATGGTTGTTTTATTTCTTATTTCCATCAGTTTTAAGATGTCTTCATTCTTTCATTTCCTATGGCCTATCATCTTTAGTTTTGTAATAGTTGTTCCAGCAGCTTGTCTGACTGAGTTGTTCAGTATTTACCATTGATCATTAACATCTTGAAATAGAACATCTATATTAGACAATATATCAAATCCCATCTTGATTTCTGTGTTCAATTTGACATCTCCTTCTTACACTTTAGTAGACGTATAACATATTTAATTTGTCTTTGCTTATATTTGACCTTTAAATTTATTTATATTTGCCTATAGGTAATCCACGATCACTGTAGCAGACTGAATTTTTAAAGCATTTTGAAATCTTCTGTCAATGAGGATGTCATTAGTCTGGTTGTTTAATCTGGATTTAATTAGTCTGGATGTTGCTGATACCAGATGTTTCCAACAATTATACCATGCTCTTTTGTCCACTCTTCAAGCCTGCCTCTTCCACATCATGATCCCCTAGTGTATAATTACTTACTTCGCAACCATCCTATTGATATCCACCTTTAACATGAAGGTTTTTCAATATATTTATTTCTGTGTTTTTGCACTTCTACAAGGCATTATCCAGGTCACTATAAAATGTGTCTTTGTAATCTTCACTGCTTGCTACTGTTGGGGCATATGTTTGAACATTGTTGACATCAAAAGGTCTGCCATTTAACTATACCAGTAATATTATATCTGACTTTTGTTAACCCTATCTTACATATGTTTGTCATAATTATGTGAGAAATGTCTTAAAATCAGTTAGCATTTAGGCAAGTTAGGAACTGTTCAGTTTCTTTTGATTGAATAATGCTGATTAACAGGTGATTTGCTTACCTTTCTAATTCATCATCTCATCTCATCATTTTCCTCTTGTACCTTGCGGTGTCGAGGTGAAATATAAACAGCGGGAGAGTCCCACTTTAGTATCATATTTCAGTACAATGCATGCGGTTATTTACTATTTTCTATTGTGTTGATCGGGAGCTGCTGTGGTAGCAGAGGATAGCACCCTTGTGATCATGTGTTTGGATCCTCTTCAAGGCATGCATTTATTTAATTAACATTCATTCCCAGGATGACTTAACCTAAAATAGCACCAGGAAATGTTCTGGGAAGTAAAGTTGTTACATTGACCACATCACTCATGAAGTCCTGCCTGGTATAAAAATGTAGGGCTACCACCATATGAACAGTTCACCTCATGTGCTGAAAATAGATCCTTTAACTCTTACTCACATGCACACATACACGTGCATGTTACTGAACTGTACTCAAGTTTCTTTTCTGTTTGTCATAGTTGGCCAGTGTGGAAATCAAATCGGCTGCAGGTTTTGGGATCTTGCACTGAGAGAGCATGCACACATCAACAAGGTCAGTCTGGTGTGTTATAGAATGTTTAGTTTGTAGCATTTGTGGCATGCATTGTTCAACATAATCTTCTTAGCGACTTTGTGCTATTGCTGTCAGACATGGACAATGACACCCAGAAAAGAACTGTAGTAATTGAAATGAACTGCATGTGAAAAATAAAGGGTGTTTGTAAAGTCTCTCTACACTTTGTATGTAGAACAAGTTTGAAAAATGAAGTGCATGTCATCAAAACGTGCTAAAAAATTCATTAAATTAGTTACAATAGTCACTGCTTTGGTTTAAAACTGTTTTGGAGAAGCTGGAAAGTACCTGTGAAGTGTTAATTGTAACAGGTGTTGGAAATGTCCACTTCAAGACGTGGCCGTACACATCTCTTCATATTGTCAAATACCTTCTCCAACTGTCAACGTCTCAAAGCACTCATTCGTTCTATAGTGTTTTTTTTGTTGTTTTTTTGCCCCAATATAAAATTCAATATCTCAATAACCAACAGAGGGAAAATGATGAGATTTAGCATATAACCTTATCATTATGTCCACCCAACAAAACAAAAAATTTTCTGGAGATTGTACGGCAGATTTCAATGTTTGGTTTTATGCGGTATATAATTTACGGGTCAGGGATTAATTCCATCATTTTAAAAGTATTACAGCTTCAGCAAGACACATCCCCGCTTTTTTTGAAATTGTCTCGCGGTTTTCGTTTTGGCACAAACAGCGCAGAGTTAAATGGTATTGTTCAGAGGTGTCTCCAATGGGAGTTCTTTCATGAAACGTGATTATATAAATAAACTAGCTGACTCGGCCCGGCTTCGCTCAGCTCCTGGCGGGGATCTATCTATCTGTCTATCTATCTATCTATCTATCTATCTATCTATCTATCTGTCTGTCTGTCTGTCTGTCTGTCTATCTACCTACCTACCTAGCCAGCCATCCATCCATCCACCCACCCACCCACCTACCTTTCTACCTACCTACCTACCTTTCTATCTGTCTGTCTGTCTGTCTGTCTATCTATCAACCAGTCCGCGCTAATAAATATTGATAAAAGTTACTGGAAAAAATGTGAGGACCATGTGTTGAAAGAGGAAGAGGACTATTGGAGAAAGGATGGATTGAATTTTATGCAACCGAGAGCAATCATCAACCTACTGGAATCGTCCGACACAGATTAAGGTCTGAGCAAATCGCAGACCTTAATCTACGTACACACTTACTGGGATATTTTGCTCCAACTATTCAGACGAATTGCAGGCCCTAAACATTACAGCATCAGCATAATGTCAGTGGCAACAGTTTGTAATCCATAGTGATGAATTTTCAATTCCGCAAGGCCTCAGCAGTGACAAACAACTGTATTGGGAAAAAAACACACACACTAAACGCATTGAATACCAACAGAAGAGTAATATTGCGGTGGAAACTGACATATTGTGGCATAACAAGAAACGTGAGAGCAAACACGTCAAATTAGGGGACAACACACGTGCATACGAATCAATCTATAAACTTCAATGAAAAGAGGACCAACATCTTGGTCGTTAAGAAGAAACTGACAACTATTTTCATGGTGCAAAACAGGTAATCATGTTCCGTCTCTGAACGGTAAACAGCAGAGTAGACAATCTTTCACGAAGACTCAATGCGGGTCTGTCACCCATGTGTAGGTGTGAACAAACTACACAGACAGCTGAACAGATCCTTACAAATGGAACATGATGACTAAATTGCGGTATCATTTCTGGTCACTCCATACGCACATTAACGCACAGCTATTTGGAAGCTTTCACGAACTCAATATAAAAAGCTAACATGAATACTTGTGTACACTTTATTAACCAGCAGCTGAAGAAACAAGAAGGAAATGAAAAATAAGGTATGAAATATATTCCTTATACTTTCCTGTTAATTTACAAATTATTTACCCCATGCCTCTGTACATTCTCTGTCTTTACTAATATTACACATTGCACCCCTCTCGGGATTCTCTGTGGTGAAGTGGTCAAGCCGTCTGACTCGGGCTCCGAAGGTTGTATGTTCGATTCCGGACCGCGTCCTTCATTTCACGAGTGCATTTTTTCTGAGACTCCCGAGGGTCGTCGCTGTAGCTACGGAGTTTGTGCTTTGTGCGACGCTTTCCGCGCTGCGGAAAGAAACTGAGCCATATGGGATAAAACCCGGTGCAGTGCAGCCGACCCTGTAGACTTTTAAGCTACTTCTTTCATTGCACCCACTCCCATACGAATCCGGATACGCCTTGCGTGTCATCTGCTTGCTTGCTTGCTTGTGTTCGTTGGCTTGAGCTCCAACGCCAAGTCCTGTATGTCGGATGAAGGCATCCTGTTGTCCAACATCAGTGTGATATCATACAGGACCTGAGGTTTGCGTGAGTATCTGTTGTCCCATGTATGGCTTATTGTTGTGCAAACTGGTGGTTCCTCGCCGTACAGGCAGACACTCTCCGACTTCGGAGGAATCGGCGATCCTACTGACTTTAGCCAGGATCCTGAAAGGACCTGTTGCCCAGGACGCTCAACGAGGACGCGTCAATAGGTCTTGGCCAGTATATAACCCGGCCCTGGTGCCTTGGAAACACCTCTGCGTCCCGTGTGTCATCTGAATTGGCGGGGCTTTCATTACTGTAAACATACATTTGTTAGCGAGAAATCACTAGTTTTTCAGCAAAACATCAAAGAAATTTTGCCGCTTTCAATGATTTAAGTTGTTTTTGGACCTATCAAAGATATATTCTTTGGATGGGGGTAAATATAAGACGGCTGGAAAAATTTCATAACAATGCAACGGACAGTTTTCAAAATAATTTATCATGAATGTAGGCATTCTTTGCGGGACATACTATAGTATCACAATTCATTTGAACATTAGCGCACAGGATGTCTCATATTGACACTCTCACAATAATAGTAAATCTCTAGCATGAGGCAATCAGCACACTCTTTCTCTCAGGTAACAACCCCCCCCCCCCCCCCCCCCCCCCCCCCCCCCCCCCCCCCCCCCGCAGGGAAACTCCTCTCTCAACCACATTCAAAGTCCTTCTGCTCTCTCTTGCCTTGGTCTGTGGTCACGTGGTACCATGACCCATGTGTCGTCCGTGCCACTTCGGGTGTCTCTGTATTCTGGTGTCGTTCTGTCCTTCACCCGTCTGTTGATGGCTGACATCTCAGGTCGTTTAGTCCAAGGTCCAGTCTCTAACCCTATGTCCTGTCTCCCACTGGGTATGCAGTTCATGTCCTATTCTACCCATGCTCTATCTATGTCCTGTCCTTGCCCTGTGTCCTCTCTCACACTTATCCAGGACTCTGACAGCAATGTCTGTTGGTATTTCTTGAATGGTGATTCTGATTGCTTCTTTCAGGTCCTCAATTGTGTCTACATTATATTTTTAAACATTTCCTGTCAAGAAACCCCATAGAATTACTCCAGCAGACAACAGCCATTCGCTGCATATTGCTTCATGATGAACTGTGAAGCACATTTATTGATGACGTCATGTACTTCATTTTTCAAACTTGTTCTACATACAAAGTGTAGTGAGACTGTTTTTTTATTTGATTTCACCATTACCCCTACCCCGTTCAACTTCAAGGAGAAGTTCTAGTTAGGGTCCATCACTCAGAATGACAGTCCTGTGATTGAGTCAGCTGCAAAAGCAGCGCCCACAGTGTTACCCTCACAGGCTTATTAATCCGAAGGTGGTTGTTGCCTTAATGTAACACAAAGATGCAAAGGTGGGGCTCTAATGATCTTCAAGGTAATGGCAGTATTCAAGAATCAACATCATTGTCCTTGGGACTTTTTCACGCTTGCTCCATCCCCTTCTCCAGTAGCTAAGGAAGGGTTCCCATGCTAATAGTACCAGTGGCAGTCAGATTAAATATCCACCTGCACTTTTTCCTACATGTTGAGTGTTGTCTGTATTCTCTGCTCATTTCCCATTAAATCAGCCTCTCCAGCCGTAGATCCTCTGTCTCTTTTGCTGCACTTTCCACTGTGTTCCAGAGAGCTGTCACCACACCAGCCTTCTTATAAAGTAGCTCACCACCCAAAGTAGTATCAGCAGCCAGACTATCAGTACATTAGTACATTCATATTCTCACATACCTGCATGCCCTGGGGTTGTCTGTATGCCCTGGGGTTGTTTGCTGTTCTGCCTTGTGCTCTGAAGGTCATTGATTCATCTTTGCAGTGGTTTATTCAGACCATGAGTACAATTTTTCTAGAGACTCCAGGGGTCATCACTGGTGCTACAGAGTTTTGCGAGATGCGTTTGGCAGGTGCTTACCATTCTGCGTAAAGAGATGGGAGTCCTATGGGGTAAACCTGGTGCAGTGAAGTAAATTAAGTGAGGCAAACATTTAGGCGTGCACCTGCTGATTGTTACTGCATCTTACTGGTTGTTACTGCATCTTACTGGTTGTTACTAGGTTTACACCTCCTGGTCGGGTCCATCCATCTTCTAGTTATTGAAGCCAAAGTAACAGTGGCTGGTCCACTTCTTCTTTCACCCTTTAGTTAGTCCACTGGCTTACCAATAAAGTCATCCAGGATTTGATTCTCAGTAAGGTACCAAATTTGCAGTGAAACAGATGAATAGGCTAATGACTCATAGCTTGTTTCTGATGCAAGAGTGAAGCAGAGTTGACTATGATCGTTCTCCAACTGCAAGCAGTAGATGTAGAAAAAGGCTGCAGTATCCCTGTAGTCTGGCCAACAGAGTATGGATCAAATAGGGATGATAAAATTTAGTCCTAAAATATGCCTTTCTGAAGTTGAATGATGTCAGTTTGAAAGGCATCTCTAGTAGTGCCAGCTGCTGTTAATACCTCGAGGCTGAAGTTGGATGTCACCCAAAAGGCAGCTCTAGCAGTGCCTTGTCTACTTCATGGTTTTATTTTCTGTCTTTGTCCACAATATCCTCAGCATTCTTCTAAACAATTACATCCCTACTACCTCCTTTTCCCTCATTATGTAATTACTCATTATCCAATGTTTTCTGCTGCAGACCAGACCCTGATGAAGAAGAAGACGGCATGCTGGAGTTTATAGCATTAGATCCATATTTAATTACTCGTTATGCAACATATTTTGCTGCAGACCAGACCCTGATGAAGAAGAAGACGGCATGCTGGAGTTTATAGCATTAGATCCATATTTAATTACTCGTTATGCAACATATTTTGCTGCAGACCAGACCCTGATGAAGAAGAAGAAGGCTTGCTGGAGTTTATAGCATTAGATCCATATTTAATTACTCGTTATGCAACATATTTTGCTGCAGACCAGACCCTGATGAAGAAGAAGGCGGCATGCTGGAGTTTATAGCATTAGATCCATATTTAATTACTCGTTATGCAACATATTTTGCTGCAGACCAGACCCTGATGAAGAAGAAGACGACATGCTGGAGTTTATAGCATTAGATCCATATTTAATTACTCGTCAAGCAGCATTTTTTGCTGCAGACCAGACCCTGATGAAGAAGAAGACGACATGCTGGAGTTCTGGCATTAGATCCATCATTTGGTAATCTCATAAGAGGTCAGATGGTCAGTATTTGCTGGTCACCTTTACTTTCCATATCTATAGTACCAGTTTTATGTGGCTAGTTTGACCTCAGACCAGCACTGGTCAGTAATAAGTAAGGCCAAATGGTCAAATTGTCTGCCTTGTGCTCCGAAAATTGTAGGTTCCATTCCAGGCTGCATCTTTCAGTTTACGAGCGAATTTTTCTCAGAGACTCCTGGGGTGTTGTCGATAGAGCTATGGAATTTTGCTTTGTGTGAAGCTTTCGGCAGGCCCCCTGTAGAAAGAGACCAAGCCATATAGGATAAAACCTGGTGCAATGAAGTTGATCCTCTCGACTTTAAAGACTTTTTAAAAATATGTGCTGCTATTATAGGAACAAACAGCAGACCATTGTATTGGTTGGCAAGATCATTACATCACCACAGCTACTATACTTTCAAATGACATAAAGGAAATGCTAATGTTATAGTATATTCCTATGTGCTGGAAGATATTTATGTGTGCATGTTTATATTCATATTTATTTTTTCAGAATGGTCTATATGATGAATCTGTTGGCAGTTTTTTTAGTAATATGGACAGTAGATATGAAAACCCAGAGAACATCCCCATGGGAAAAGGAAGTGGGAAAATCAAGTCACTGAAAGCCAGGGTAATTTTGCTCTGTAATATTAAAATATTGTTATTCAAAACAGAATGTTTCCATTGTGAATGTGAATAATGAAGAACTAATAATGGGTTGCACAAATTAGCCAGAAGAGGCCATTGTGAGACTGGACCACATTGTGTGCACAGATCATGCATGTTACTAAGCTGAATGTAGAATGGTGAACTGACATTGTCTAGTCACAACTAGTTACTCCAGTATATCATGACTAAGAGATGTCTCCAGTAATGGAAGGCAGGTCATCCCATTAATACATTTTGTGATGTAGTCAGTGTGATGTCATGTCTCACACTTCTAAGGAGTGATCTGTCGATGGATCATCTTTACCTTCTCTACCATGTCTGTCTCAATCTGAAAATTGTTTTTTTTAATACAAGGTGGAAGAGCCAAGGTTGGTAACTGCGCTTGCCTGCCAACATAGTGGACCAGGTTCCACCCTCAGCAGACGCTAGGTTATTTTTCTAGTCAGTACAGTTCAGGGGTTGACTCAGCCTCATGAAAATGAGTACCAGTTTTCTGAAAATTGTCTGGGGAGAAATGGTGATAGGAAGGGAAGTGGTCACTCACCTCATATGATGTGGTCTAGAAAATGTGAAGGCCTAACACTGCACATCTCAATGACAGTATCTGCTATGGGACTACATTTATCATGTTTTTGTGTATATATGGTCCGTGGGTAATTAATACATTTATGATGCAGGAGTGCGGGGGAATGAACAGACTGATAGGCTAGCAGGGAACGCACCTCTTGGTTGTAGATTACCTATGGACAAGGTAGAGGTGGTCGTGCGCCTGTGGTACCAGGTGGAGAAGGTGGAGGAACAGATTGAGAACCCATATGTGGAAAGGATGAGGTTGGCAGGGGTTCTTGTAGAATCTCAAAACAGAGGGAAGACCAGGCGAACTTTCGATCAGATAGCAGTGGGAACAATTTGTAGTGTGACTCTTCACTGGCTGTTGAACGAGGGGATGGAGCGCATATGAGAATGTCCTGAGTGCAGTGATGTCGATTCTTAGCTCAACTCACCTCAACAAGGGGTAGCTACTGTAGTATCCTGGGACTCAAGGAGTTAATGCATTGTCCACTTCTCACATCCAGGCCGTGCTGGTGGATATGGAGGAAGGAGTTGTGAGTGAAATGATGCAGGGACCACTCCGTGAAGTGTTTGACTGCAGGCAACTTCTTACAGATGTTTCAGGGTCTGGAAATAACTGGTAAGTTTTAGCATTTAATTATGGCTAACTTTTTCTTTTTTGTGTCCTGAAAGCATGGTTGCATCATGTCCGTTTTTTTTTTAAATGTTGCGTATCCGTTGCAGGACGTTGCAGTCAACCACCATCTGCTGTTGATGTACTAGGCAAATTTTACGTTCAGTAGTTTGCCATTGCTTTCTGAACGACCAGCTTCCATACCAACATGTTATAACACAACGCGACACGGTCTGCTGCCCAAATCGGTCGCAGCAGTATTTCGAACGCCTGGTAAGCGGCTCATGAACCGCGTTCGCAAGCCTTTGGCCACGGAGACCGGCCAAATAAGTTATGATATTTAGACCATTTGACCTTCTTGTGTGTTAACAGAACTCACTCCATAGAAGCAAAGAATGTTAACCCTGTAATCTACTAAGTGTGTCGTATAAGGCAACTAAGAAAGTTTGGCCATTACAGACGACTGCTGTCTCAAACTCTGTGTGATGTTTCTTGATAACAGGCCTTGCCAGCAAATTTAATGTATCAGGATTTGAGGTTTGAAGATTGAGCACAACCCACTACTGGCAGTGCTGATTGTATTCTATTACGAACCTTGGGCCTTATCCACGTCAGATTGGAAGCACCAGACTCGAGTTTCGTTAATGTTTGAGCTCGTCAGTAATGCTGGGTCCAGTCAAGGATATGCACGACTGATGAGCTCAAACGAAAGCGAAACTCATCTGGTGCTTCCAATCTGACATGGACAAGACCCAAGGTTTGTACCGGAATACGATCAGCATTGCCCATAGTGGGTTGTGCTCAATCTTCAAATGTAATGTAGTGGGGCAAAGCATCTTTCAAATGTCTTACTAAATGGCAAATGACATTAGGATGATATGATTTCTCCTCACGTGAGGTACACAATCTGGCTGTGATAGAGGATGAGATGATTTCTCCTCATGTGAGGTACTCCGCTGTGATGGAGCCTGCCGAGATCCACACACCTTGCATGCTTTGAGACTGAAAGAAAACCACAGCAAATCCTGACAATGGTGATAGACATTCAGCACCTAAGCCCAGCACTCATGCTTGGAGATCTCATGCCCACGATTGAAATGAATGTACTGCTTTTCTGGCAGATTGGAAACAAAGTCATCACCTTTCCTCAAATTCTTCGTGTTGTGTACAATAGTGAACAGCTCAAGCAACAATAGAGCTTGTTGTTTTAGCTGACATATTGTTCTGCACTACACCAGTTTTTGAAGGACCAGGTTTTTCTTCTCTTTTTATCAACGCACTGGTAACTTAGGGGGGTATGTGAACCGGTCGTTCAGAAAGCAATCACAAACTTCTGAACGTAAAATTTGCCTAGTACATCAACAGCAGCTGAAATATGCTGGTGACGACTGCAACATCCTATAAGGGATATGCAAAAAAAAAAAAAAAGCATACCTCAGAAGTTGGAGTGGGTTCGTCTGATGGCGAGGGACACTGGTAATAGGGAAAGCAAATCCACACACAAAAAGCAGTCTCGTGCACTAGAAGTAGTATCACGTATATGGATTACGCTTGGGTTCAAAGCGAGCGAACACAAACAAATAAAATCACCTACCATAAATGTTCTTTTGCTGTATCTTTTCTAATTTTTCTTGTGACCTACTCTTTGTGATCTTCAACTGTCCAGGGGTTGTTTTTTTTCGTGGGCCTGTTTATCACCCTTATCTTAGTAGGTTAGACATCCAACCCACTCCTCAGAGAAGTGGCAGTGGAATTGTGGTTTCTAAGGAAACTAAAGAAAACTAAGAAATGAATGAGACAATACATGAAGAAACAAATAAAACTGTAAATTGATTATAGAAATTAGATGTATTTTTCCCCGGGAAGGTTAACCCGGTCAACAAATGCCCGCAGAAGTCGGATGTGTCGGCCTAACGGCGCAAGAACGCAGCTCTGCTGTAAACAGGCACAACGCAATCACATCCGGAAAAAAAAACTCCGTATGAACGAAGAAGAAGAAGAAGAAGATGTATTTTTGGACACATTCCGAGGAACGGCTGGCCAAGTAGCTAGAATGCCGGATTCTCCTTTGCAAGACCAGGGTTTGAATCCTCAGTAAAGTGTGGAGTTTTTTCTGTTGGTGGAAAAAAGAAAACTTGTACAGTTTGTGGCAGCTGCACTGGCCAGGCAGCCTTTATTGCTCAGGCTCAATAGCCCCCTGCCATACATCACAAGGTACTATATTGGCAATAAATGACAGTTTTTTTTTAGTTTTTAAGATGAAAAATAATTTGAAAACTTAGTGACAGCTAGTAAATTTGATGGGGCAAGGTACAAGGGGAAGACAAATAGATAAATACCTGGATGGGTTGGCCACATGGCAAAATCTGAACAAGAACACAGACCTGATCCAAGATTGGTGATTATTTGAGATGGCCCACACCAATTAGCATGGCACATGATAATGATGATGAAAGATTTAACTCTCAATTGAGTGAGTGCTCATTTCCTGACCCAGCCTTGAACAGTTACTATCAGGAATTATTCTGGAGCAGAAAGATGATGAGGAAAGAAGCTGGCCACCCACATCCCATAATGTCGTAACCTAGTATTTGTGAAGACCTTTATTTCATACCCAGTTGAGATTACCTTCACATTATTAATTGGGATGTGAGCAGAAACAAATGTTCATCATATATCACAGATGTAGCAAATGTTCATCATATATCCCAGATATAGCAAATGATCATCCCGACCTTTTGCAGCTTTGGCTTTGTTCATGTTAAGACTCAAACTTGTACATCTTGCAGTAGTGTATAGACAACAATGGCTATTCATCTTTTCCAGGGCCACCGGATATAAAATGTATGGAACACAGTATAAAGACAGGCTGTCTGAAGTCATTCGACGTGCTGCAGAACTTTGTGACTGCCTGCAGTGTTTTTTTGTAATACATTCAATGGGTGGTGGTAAGTTTTCTTCACGCTCGTTTACATTTTACGTAACTGCTATTGTTTGTGATGTGTGTATCATGTTGCAGTTGTCAGCTCTTCAGCACTTAAAAGTTAGTACAATAGAAAATACAAAGGACTACATTTCCATCATGACACATTGGGGATAAAGTACTAAGTTCATATTTTCTTGACAAAATGCCAATTGATGAAAGATGTGGTCAGTATTATACCAGATGCCATACTTTCAAGAAAAAAACTATTTTGATGCCCATTTCATGAAACCTGCATTCCTTTAGTAGTTTTCTTACCTGATAAGACTGGTCCAAGTTCAATCCCAAAGAGAGGCAGGATTATTTTATTCAAATAGGACGGCACTGGGTTTGATTCAACCTCTTAAAAATGGGTACCAAAGAATTATCTGGGAAGGAAAGGTGACAAGGAAAGGAAGTGGCCACCCATCTCATGTCATGGCCTAGAAAATGTGAAGGCCTAACACTTCACTTCCCAAAAGCAGTATCTGCTAATGGATCTCATCTCATCTCTTTTGTACCTTGTGGTGTCGAGGAGAAGCATAAACAGCGGGAGAGTGTCCGTTTATGGATGACCTTTTCCATTACCATTTCATGAGCTTGGGTCAGTGCTGGAGTGATAGCATCAGGAAGGCAACCCTATCTTGCAGGGATTTAAAGCTAAGATCACTAAAGCTAAGCTGGCTGGAGCATTTGTTTATAGTACCTATAGCACAGGCTGTTCCTGGCAGGCGAGACAGTTCTTGAAGTTAGTTAAAGTTAACTGCATATTCTTTACGGACGTAGCAGTCAACCCCAGCATTTTATGGCTGTTCGTGATTCCTGGGCAAGTTTATGTTCAGTAATTTGCCATTGCTTTCTGAATAACCGGCATCCATACCATTTCATTAAAAAAAAAAACCACCACATCTTAGGCATCTGTAAAAAAAAATGTAGATTGCCAATGCTTTCCTTCTTGGTACTATCCTTACTGATTGGTGACCATAATCATTGTCTCTATAAATAAAATTCCCTGCCTAATGTCTCAAACTTCAGACCATAAATAACAACTACCTGTTGGCTGCTCTCCAACTCAATACACCACCTGCTGTCATGGCTTCATATTGACCTGATTGACTAGCTAAAAAAGTACTTTCGCAAAGGTGTTCAGTGGAGGGGAAGGAGGTACATTCTTTGATAGAAGATACCTGTACCCTGCCAGCGCTGTGCTGAAGGGTTTATGAGTGCAATTTGTAATCCTGCATATCCTCTGGGGAAACACAGCTGTGGACGATTTGGAAGCAAACTACCTTTTGTTGGTTTTCATTGAATGGTATAAATGCTAGTTGTTCAGAAAGCAATGGCAAACTACTGAACTTATACTTCACAAACATCAAAAATGCTGGGGTTGACTGTGATGTCCTGTAAACTAACTTTAACCTCTACCCTATCACTAAGTAACTGCAGCAGAGACTTAGTGGCTAGTATTTTACATTTACCTTTTCCCACAGGATTTTCCATTTCTTGTATTTTCAGTGTATTTGCAAAGCTGAGTTTATTCAGTTTATACACCTAAAAATATAACTCTATATGTTATACATTCATGCACAATATTTACATATTTCTACATTATGGTTTAAAAAAAAAAAAGAACATGTTTTTGTCATGTTTATTCATCGGCACTCCAAGTTAATCAAACAGTTGCAGAAATTAAGAGAATAAAGATATATGTATCAAATTAGCAGCCTGTAATTTAATAAATGAATAAATATATGAAACATCATAGACAAGGGCTAATTAACAAGCAAACTATGCACACACCGATAAGTAAGATCAAAGGGGCACCAATCAACAATTAATATTGGTACTGGCATGTTTGGACACAATTATAAATTTACATTGCTATAAATTCCAAACAGTCATATTCCTATTGTCAGCCAAATCTGATGGCTTCTTGGCTGCATGAAGTTCTTTGGCATCACAAGACTATAAAACTATATAGAAAATCACAAATAGGCATTAAATACTGTCCATTAAAATATGTCCTCTGTGATTATGATAAGTTTGACCACTAATCGTCTTCCAGCTCACTTGTTAAACAATCCAGCATTTTCTTCTTCTATTGACCTCTGACTCTAAAACCTTCCCAGTTGTCAAAACCTTCTCCAGACACTCTTGTGTCATAACATGACCAGATAATGACAGTGCCTTGTACTGATATGGGCAATCAAATCTATTAGTGAATTAGCTCATTGTGGCATTTGGATATTGGTAGGTCTTCTTAGTTGTCTATGGGATTCTTAGCATTCAATGTAGAAACTACATCTTTGTGGCCTTCAGTATCTTTCTATTTTACTTTATTCAGTTTCCATGAGGTGTAAATTGTCTTGGGTAGTAGCAAACATCCTTAAACTTGTCTAACTTCCATGACAGAGATAAGTTACACAGAATGTTCATCTGAGGAAATGCTGCCTTTGCCTGGATCATTCTGTGTGTAACCTCTGTGTTACTGTTTACATCTGTGCTGAGATAATATTAAATATGACCTTGAGGAATTTCAGTACTGTTGAAAATACACCAAGCAAAGCTAATGTTCCTACTGGACTTTGCTAGCATCCATTCATCCACACATGTGTAGACCACTTCTTCTTTCGTCTTATAGTCCATGCTGTGTGATGATGTTGATTATGTCAGTCCACAGCCTTCTATCTCTTGTGCTGCTAATAATTTATGATACCCACGTTCCTCCATGCCGTGATGTCAAATTGTCCAGTAGTTTCCCTCTTAGTCTCCCCCTGCCTCACCTCTCCAACTTGCCCATTATGATGACATTTTTCAGCTTTCCTCTTTTCATGACATTATAGCCCTTATATAAGCAGGTAATATAACAATGAAATTTACATTATCATTTCTAGCAGGTCCTTTGCAGAAGATCACTTCCGTCACAGCCTGTTGGAAGGATTCTCAAACTGTTGCCAGTTTCCCCATCTCATGTATTTTCATGGCCAGGGTGTTTGTAATGTCCTGTGTCCCCCTTCATCTTCTTGCAGGAACCCATGTCTTCTATCTCTGTTCTTTCTACACCAGTGTGATGTTTAACAAGACCAAAATATTTCAGTTTCTAAGACACAAAGCTGTTTATGAGTCATTTTTCTTTGGTGTTCAAATCTTCTAGAATGTCAGTATTTTTCTTACTCCTAATGAAATTTATAAGATAGTCAAATGTAAGCTCACTCATAAATGTAATACTAGTAGTTCATGAAGTAGATTTTGTGCTGACAGCACTACACAGCTTAGAGGAAATATTGGTTAAATCTTGCAAATACATAATACTTAATATGACTGAACACACACACACAGTGAATATTTACATTAGTTGTAATAAAACTGTAAATAATGTCCCTATATGGGGGACAAGGTGGTGTACACGCAGTGTGTGCTTAAAAAATGTTTTGCATATCCTTTACAGGACATCGCTGTCAACATCAGCATCTTTCGCTCAGTAGTTTGCCATTGCTTTCTGAGCGACCAGCTCTATACTCTCATAAGCCACTGGCGCGACTCGAACCGCTTCCAATTCTTGTGTGCTCACGTCAACCACGAGAGTATTCGGGGTTACGGAGAAAGCTGCTAACCCCTCGACCAGGTAGACCAGTGTGTGCTTACAATAGTAATAATAATACTATAGATACAGAAATAATGTGACAATATGGGGGTCATAGTTGTTTACACAACATATGCTTACAATAGTAATAATAAAACTACAAATAAAGAAATAATGTGACTATACGGGGTCATGGTGGCATAGAGATTAGTATGTGTAATTACAACACTATGGTTTGAGACATCAGATATATTGTTTTACAGACGAATGCTCAAAATTCATTGTGTAGAAAAAAATTAGTCAAAATTCATTGTGTAGAAAAAAATTAGTAATCTAAATGTTTTCAAAGAGGCTGAGACACAAAGACAACTTATCACATACACCAGGAAGGGGCATGTGACATTGAGGGGGGGGGGGGGGGGGGGGGGGGACATTATGAGGATAAAAATACAGGGACATGTGACAACTGGAAAGTATTGTGGAAAGAGAGATAGAGGAAAACAACGAGAGAAGATTCTTAACAGTCTTGTGTGATGGCATGGAAGGGTGTCAGCTTCAGAATTGATGCAAGCTGTTAGACAGAGATTGAAAGATGTGGAGAAGTATGATTGTCACTTGATGATGATGTTGGTTTGAGATTTAATCTGGGATAGTAGGAGGATTCTCCGTGGTGAAGGGATTATAGATGCGGTTCGTAATCCCACTTACCCGCATTCAAAACATAGCTGTGCATGATTTGGCAGCAGACCGCATTGCACTGAGTTTTAACGAATTGGTATGGAAGTCAATCGTTCAGAAAGCAATGGCAAACCACTGAACGTAAACTTACCAAGACATAAACAACAGCAGTAAAATGCTGGTGTTGACAAAAACAAGGGTAGGAGGATTGAATTGTTTCTTCCAGTGTTGACCCGGGCTTGTATAATACATACCAGGGGAATTTTAAGGGTAGCTGGTCACCCCCATCTTATGCCCCACTGGAGCATATGGGTAGCTTTGTGGCAAAGTGTCAAGCAGCCTACCTTATGCCATGAAGGATGTAGGTTCATTTTCAGGCTCCGTCATTCTGGTTATGAATGCAATTTTTAAGAGTCCCCAAGGGGAACATCACTGTATGGAGTTTGTGCTCTGTGCAGCACTTTCGGCAGGTCGTTCTGTGGAAAGGAAACTGGGCCATACGGGATAGAGCCCGATTCAATTAGATTGATGCTCTTGCCTTAAACACACACACATATATATACAGCCACCCCCCCCCCTTTTTTTTTCTTAAATCATAAAGTCGTAACCTAGTATATACTTCATACATCTGTGGAAGCATTTTTCACTGATTCAGATTTAATTAGATGTAATCACAGGCATGCCTGCTTGTCTGACTAGATAGAGACTAGAGCATCATTGATTAGCAGAAGGATAAGTTACAGAAACATAATCTGTGCTCAACAAGGGAGGACATGATGACCTCTATAAACAATCACTGGTTGCATTGAGGAAACACAAATTGATGACAAAATATGGCAATGACTGACGGACTCAGGAATCCAATTCAGCACCAGCTGGAAGCATCTCGTAGAGGACAAAGCAAAAGCATGCATAAACAAGTAGCTACTGGAATTGTAAGTACTCAAACTCTTCTTCATCTTCTGAGGAAGATGGGGCACATTGGGACATATCCTAAATCTGTCACATTCGTGTTGACTTCTGTTCATCTTATACAAGCATACAAATGGATTAAAGGCAAACGAAATGACTTTATTGCACTGGGTTCTTTCCCATATGGCCCAGCCTTTTTTCCACTGAAAACATCACACAGAGCACCTCTCCTGTAACTTCACGATGACTCCCAGGGGTCTCCAAACAGCTGCACTTGTGAATTACATGACAGAGTCTGAAAATGAACTCATAACCTTTGTTGCACGAGGCCAGTGGGTTGATTATTTTGCATAGAGACACTTGGGTAAATGTATTGGACCACTAACAAAAATGTACATAATGCACTATTTATGATTCAGTAAGCATGTCCTGCAAGACACAAATGAAAACTGTAAACTGATTTGAGAAATTAGATGTAGAGAGTTTTGAGCACGTGATGAGAAGAAATAAATTGGAAAACTTGGTGAGAACTAGCAAGATCGAGGGGAAGAGAACAAAGGGAAAAGAACAAGGGGAAGGCAGAGAGTTAAATATCTTGATGGCTTGGCTAAATGGCATAATTGAGAGAGAAATGCAGAGCTGATCCACGGCTGTTGATCATGTGAAACATAACCACCCATGCATGATATATGATGATGATGATTGGTAGGTCTCCATGGTGAAGTGACCAGGCCTCCCAGAGCTGATCCACGGCTGTTGATCATGTGAAACATAACCGCCCATGCTTTGGGCATGACACATGATGATGATTGGGAGGTCTCCATGGTTAAGTGACCAGGACTCCCAGTTGGGTTCATGAGTGCAGTTATAGAATCCGTGCTCAGTGTGATGCTATAAACGGACTGCCCTGCAGAAAGAGATCAAGAGATGAAGTGATCTTCTTTATCACTCAAGAATGCACATAAAAGCTAAATCAAACACTGTAAATATGAAGCAGTGATAGAATGTAGGAGACTTACCATAAGCAATTTCTGTAAACAGGCTGAAGAAATTGTAATGGCGTTGATTGATAGACGTAAGCTGACAGTGTGTCAAAATAGACTAGTTGATTCAGACACACGGTTGTTTGGATAGGGTACAGTTATCGTTGAATTTAATTGAAGAATCTCAATTCAATCTGTCGATTAGCTGCTTATGCCAATGTAAACAATATGCCACCTAGACCACAAGAATACTGATGTTTCCACTAATAACCTAGGATTGTTCACTGTGATTGTTTGTTTTAGTACAAGTTATTACAATTTTTAATTAACCAACAACAAAGTAAATCAGAATTCTGATCGTTCATATTTTACTAGTATAATATTAAGTGAGTACATTGAGCAACTTCTAATACTGTTTGAACAGGCGATGGTAGACATTAAGCAGATACTGTCATTGGGGCATGAAGTGTTTGGCCTTCATATATTCTAGGTCATGATATATGAGGTTGGATGGACAGTTCCCTTCCTTGTTGCTTTTCCTACCCAGAAATTCTTAATTGTCTGGTACCCATTTTTATAAGGCTGGGCCAACCCCAGAGCCATACCGGTCAGAAGCGAATAATCTGGCCCCTGCTGGGAATTGAATTCAGTCTCTGTCATGGTAGGTATGTGCACTAATCACTATGCTACTGTGGCTCCTGTTGACAGTACATTAATAAGGACATGTCAATACTACTTTCCCTGGCGTTAAGTATCCAGGCTGATTTTGCTTCATGGCAAAAGCAGTAGGACAAAGGAAGAAGGTAATATTACTTGCTTTATTACTACAATTTACGTCAGGAATGACTGACACCTGGCCGTCTTCACAGGCGATAGTTTGTAAAAATGGAGTTATACCTCTCCATAACACAAGGCTTAGGCTTAATTTAGAGACCATAACACAAAGCATGAGCTGAATTTAGAGACCATGTGTTGCCGATGCAGCATGATCCCTCTCTCAGCCTGCCTAGTTTACTCCAGAGGACAGGTAACACCAATACGTCTGGAATAAAACAAGCTGCCGAAGTTGCTGGATTAGCAAAGCAATACTTTAACTGTCGGAACTTTCATCCTAGACCAGTTGCCGCCCAAGGCTTAGGGCCTGGTCTATCCTGCCATGACATTTAGTCTTTAGGTTGCATTTCCTCGCACTAGGGTAAGGCTAGTACCCTCCCAATTGCACTCCTCCACCCAAAGCCATTGGCACAATGTGGGGTGTCAGGTTTGGGGAGCGCCGCCCAATATTCGGAGCTAACAGAAAGCAGGAATACACAGTAATATAATATGCAATATTTTATGTGAACACATTTAGAATATCTAAGCATTAACGGTCTGCTTCCAAATCGCCCACAGCTGTTTTCCTAACATGGTATGCGGGACTGCAAACTGCATTCATAACCCCTACACCACAGCGCTGGGGGGTAACATGTACATGTAAAAAAAAGTCTCTCAGCAGTTAGGAATCTGAAAGAGCAGCCCAAATAGGCTTCTGCCTAGGCTAGATTTCACAATTACAAAACTTATCCACAAAAACAGTATTTAGAAGACAGGTGGCGAGGAAGGGAACTGATCACCCTAGCTTATTTACTGTAGTCCAGAATGTGTGTAAGCCTAACCTTCACAAGCCAACAGCAGCATATGCCTTGGGTCGAATGCTACAAGGAAGCGAGGGGTGAGAAGAAACTACTGGCGACTCCAGTATTTAAAAACTGGCATTATATTGACCACAATGTGACCTATTGGTTAAATATATAATGTAGTACCACATATCATGTCTCTTCATGGCATAAAAAGAGATCCTTGCTTCTTGTTTACCAATGTCAAGAAACTCTGTAACTTATCAGTGTCTTCTGTACAGCTTAGACCTGTTATAGCACTTCACAGCTTGCTAACGGCATGAGGTTAAAGTTTATTATCGTCTATATACTTTACCCTAACATGTCCAGATTGCTTGAAATAATCTAATAATTGGCCATGTGATATTTTCTTGTAATTTGTGTTGTTTTTTTCCCCAAATGTTTGACTCTATAAGGCTCTTTGCTGTAAGCTCCACCTGTTTCTATTTATCTTTATCCCTGGTGATGTAGCTTCTGTCTTTTATATACTTTTAGATCTTCTACATTGTCATTCCAACATTGCCTACATATCTTTCTGGGCTTGTACACTGCTTTTGCTTGTACATACTTCCTTTACTAAATTTTGCTTACACAATTAATATTCAGTAACATGAGATACTGCAACTTTTAAGAATGTTAAACAATGAATATAGAAATAGCTAAGTATGGCTGTACCATTTAAAATGGTGATAATAAAGATAAGTAAAGCTGTGGTTGACTCATGAGAGAGTACACCACTATGTAGTTATATTAGTACAGTGCAAACCACTTAGGGAGATCTCGGATGTGGCAAATTTCTGTTGTGAAGAACAATATTGATTTGTATATTGTAAATGCATTACTATATGCTTGAACTCTTATAAGAGGAATTTCTGATAAAAAGAACTATTTCTTGGGTCCCAGGTGAGTTTGCCTTATCAGATCTGCACTGTATTCATTTTGGCGTGTTTGTTATTGCTGACTGATGAAGGCTTTGTTGCTACAATATCCACTCTGAATTTGCAATAATGTAAAGCTAACCTTTTCCACTTTTGTGATTTATTTATTCATGTATCATATATTCATTTGTTAAAATAATAAAACCAAATGTTTTATATTACAATTGAAAGGAAAATGCTTAACCAAGTCAATAAATTCAAATAAGTTTTAAGACACATCTTTGGACCCATTAGGGATACACAAAGTGGAGAGTGGAAAAGAAGAAGTAACAAAGACATTTCTGATCTGTTTAGTCCCTGCTAATCACTGGTATCATGAAGGCTAATAGACTACAATGGCTGGGGCATATAGAAAGAATGGAAGATAATAAGGACACAAAACTCGCTTACACTCAGGAAATAAATTACCGTAGACCCCGAGGTAGACCAAGAATACGGTGGAGAGATAATATATATACAGACCTACAAGCACTTGGAATTAACGACTGGCAACAGAAGGTCAACCAGAGAGACGAATGGAGATGGATTGTATCTGCAACAAAGAACCTCAATGGCTCGGAACGCTGAAGAAGAAGAAGGGCAATCACATCAGATGGAAGATGCTAAACAAAAATTAAAAGCAGAATATCCCAAACAAAAGCTGCATTTCAGAAGATAAAAAGTATCTTATGTGATACATCACTCACAAAAAGAGTGAAATGTTATACAGAACCTATTCCGCTGCATGACAGTGAATCTTGGAATGTGAACGAACAAATTAAGAGCTAAGAAACATTGCTAGCTCTGTGGTGAGGGGTTACAAATGCAATTCATAATAACGCATACCACGTTCAAAACATAGCTGCAGGTGGTTTGGAAGCAGACAGACTTGCATTGATTTTCATACAATGGTATGAGTGATGGTCGTTTATAAAGCAATGGCAAACTACTGAACGTAAACTTGCCCAGGAATCATAAACAGCCAAAATTGCTGGAGTTGACTGGTACGTCATGTAAAGGATATGCAACTAATTAACTAGAAACAGTGGAGCTGTGACTTCTGAGACATGTTGTGAATACCGTGGACTCTTAGAGTGACTAACAGTGAGTGTCTCAAAATAAGCTTTATAACAAAAATATAAAATTATTTATACAACTATAAGAAAGAGACAATGAGTGTCTCAAAAAAGAATTATAACAGAAATAGAACATTATATGCAGCTATAAGAAAGAGACAATGTCCTTTGGTCATTGAGAAGAGAAACATTGGAAAATATTACTGGAAAACTCAGCGGTAGAAGAAGCAGAGAGAGCAGACCAAGAGAAATTATACTGGATGGTCTATGATAATTGCAATGAGGAATAACATCAGCAGAATTGATCCACAACACCAGGGGTTGAGATCTATGGAGGTAAATGAACTCTTACACCATTGGGTGGGTTACATGATGAAGATGATACCATATATAGCTTCTCATGCATACAGATTATTTAGAATATCTAACACTTGCTCCGGTGTCTAAAGACCCATCCTTCTGGACAACCAGATTTTTATGTTTTGCTGCGTAAACTCTAACTTCTGCAAAGTAAGGCCCTCGAAGCAGAACAGCAATATGTCCGGCTGGGGTAACTGCTACATTGACAGGTTTCACTTTATCACCCAGCTCATTTGTGTTGGTCACCACACTTTTCAACCAGCGGCCTTTAGAGGAAAACATTTCCACCCTGCTGTTTCCACTGTCAGCAACTATTATATTTCCAGAGGCGTCAATGCACACTCCAAGAGGAGACTGTAGCTGGCCATGTTTAGTTCCAGTTGACCCGAAATGTTGTCTCAGTTTTCCATCTGTGGTGAAAACTTGAACAGAGTTGTTCACCTTGTCAGTGACAATTATTTGATTTTTCGAATCTACTGTGACATATCCCGGATGCTGAAAATATCCTTCACCGCCACCTTTTCTGCCAAACTTTGTGGCCAGTCTCATCCGATCAGTAAGAATATAAACACAATGATTCAGAGTTCCAGACAGAACAAGTCCACCATTAGTCAACTGACCAATCCCACTGGGTTCCTCAAATGTGAAAAATTTACCATGTTCTGCTTTACATGCCCCCGCCATTGTAAAATGCCGGATTGCGCATCCATTCTTGTGTACGGCTGCCAGTATTTCATTTTCCTTGGTTACTATTACATCCTTCACTTTGCAGCCACAGTTAAAAGCAGTTGTGAGTTCACCCTTGTTATTGAAAATAAAAATTCTGTTTTGGTCACCACTGCTATCAGATATAATATAACTGCCTTCTCTACTGACAGCCAGTCCAATAGGCTTTAAGAAATCTCTGACACTAGATCCTTGTTTTCCAAATTTGAGAAGAAGGTTTTCTGTGCAAGCATCATTGTCGGTCTCAGTCTGTGCTTGTAGTGCTGGATAAAATACTGGGGCTGAGCCTGTATCTACACTGTCTTGTGTTGGATGATGGTGGCCACTATTGCCTAGTTGGCTTGAGTTTACATGTGAGTGTGCATTATCTAAGACAGACGATGAACTCCTGGTTGTTGAATGTACATAATTATTCAGATCTTGATATGCAGGTAAACTTGTTGCCACTAGGTCAAGAGGCGGGTAATATGGAGGTGGTGGTTCAAGCATGTGGGTGTAACTAGCCCAGGAATCATGGTCATTAACTTCAGTAGATGTAGTTTGCCATGTTGATGAGAGATGCGAGAAACTGCCATGTTGAGACATGCTGTGGTTTGTTGACATGTCTTCAGTATCACCAAGTGTGGGTTTCTCACGATCACTTAATAATGACGCTGATGAAGATTGTTGTGGTGCGGGAATGACATCATCATCAGGGCGTGAATCTTGACACCAATTTGTTGCTGCAACTGTGGCATCTGCAACTTCTGCATTTGTATAGGCAACAGTTTGTGTTACCTGACTGCATTCTGCATTATTAGGCTTTCCCAATAACCGCCTTGGTTTAGGCACAGGTCTGCCTGACGATTTATCAACAGTCTCAGACAGCGAGGACATTAAGTGGTTGTCAGGGAAACCCGCAACGCCTTCAGCAGGCATAACCGTGTCGGTTCTGCACATCGGACACGGAAAGCAACCTGCGCTCTCGTACCCTCTACTCGCAACATAGTCACGTAAACAGTCCTGACAAAATGTATGTAAACACGGCAATGCTTTAGGTTTAGTAAAACACATAAAACATATCGAGCAAGTGAGATAATCCTCTTTGATTTGAGAAATTAGTTCCTGAGCTGACATCTTTCTAATGTCAGTAAACAAAAGGAACCGTCCTGGGGATGAAATCACCTCCCACTTTAGTGCTCACTTACGATGTTTAGTCTGTCGTGTTTCATACAGCATTCGTGGTTGCCAAATTATTTTTGTTAGGCTGTTTAATATAAACCGCCGCAAAATAAAGCAGACGTTATCTGTTTATTGACATAGTTACGTTACTTTAAATAATTACTGTCTATGTATATATATATATATACAGTGTTCGCGTAAAATAATGAATAAACGGTCATCTTAAAATGAAAGGCCAAACTGGCATATTGAAGTAACAAAACAACAATTTGACTAATAACCCGCAGGTGGTTCATATTATTTCATTTTTTAAAGTTCATAACCTTTATTGTACTTGCATCAGTTGATGTATATTAACATGCTAATAAATATATTTCAACTGTATTATAACTTTACCGTAATCTGGTACGGGCGTGATAGTTGCTTACTTTGACGGTGTAATAAGTGAAGTCACAACGCTATTTTTAGAATCTGGGGCAAATAATGTAGGGGAATTCCCGATCAGGTAGGTCGATCGGCTTCGACTTTGACTTTTAGGGCATCGGGTCAACTGTCAGGAAGTGACTAACCGCACTATGGTCTGAATGTTGGCGTATAAGCAGCTCTGTTGCCACCACGCCCCTCTTAATGTACCACTGGTATAGACGGGAGTGGAGAGTTTGGTTTGTTTTCGTCCAGCATAAAGAGGTTACTAGAGATTCCTCTTCTGCGGAAAAGGAGTTGAGAAGGGAAATTGGCCACCCCGCTTCTTACTTAACTCTTACAAAATGCCCTGATGTTAGCGATCAATCCTGTTGATAACCTTCTTCCATGCCACCGTCCTAGTCCACCCAGCACCATATCTCTCGGTCTGCATCTGTTTTGTCTATCGCTGATCTGTGCCGTCCTCACGGTGCTCCATACAGCCTCCCTTCTCCTTGCATGACCGAAGAACACCGTGTGTCACCTTAAATGTGTATATTGTATTCTACTTTCATTAATAGTCGTAGTTATAAGTTTAACTATCTGTATACAACAACAACAACAACGGTTAGAATAATCAACCTTGTATACTCTAGATGTCATTAACCGTCTGCGGCTTGAGGGATAATGAGACGAGCAGTTTCATGATTCCCCGACATACAGAATCATAGGTTTCGAACTCAGCCGTGGGCGATTGTGAAGCAGACTGCTTAGCGTTGATTTTCATAGTATGAGACGTCACCCGTCCAGAAAGCAATGTCAAACTTCTGAACAAGTCAATCACAAACTGCATATAAATACTAGGGTTGATTGCAATGTCATATAAAGGACATGAAACTAACTTTACATGTCAGTGAAAACTCCAAGAGAGTGAAAACGGTCCACGAAACAAAGGCACATCTTCGCGTCTTTCAGTAGATGACGTCGTTACCTTGCATCTGTGAATTTCCATCGGTTCACGGCACTTTAGGGGTGTTTGTCGCATGAGATTGTCATTGCTGCACTGCTACTATTGCTGCTGCTGCTCCTACTACTACTACTACTACTACTACTACTACTACTACTACTACTACTACTACTACTACTACTACTACTACTACTACCACCACCACCACCACCACTACCACTACGACCACCACTACTACGACCACCACTACTACATTGCTGCTGCTGCTCCTACTACTACTACCACCACCACCACCACCACTACTACTACTACTACTACTACTAAGGGGGCTGCGTGGTCTCGAGGTATGGTGTCCGCCTCGAGTGCAGGAGGTCCCGGGTTCAAGCCCCGGTGAGGACCGGGATTTATTTCACGTGGACATCTAGTAATAAAATTTCCCCTGGTCTCTGGGTAGTGAGATCGGACGCCAGTGTGTATTGTTGCGCACGTAAAAAATCCCTTGGCAATTGGAAATCGAAAAAGAGTAGCCTAACGGAGCTGCCCAGGCAAAATTTCGAGTGAAAAATCTACCCAAAGGATTCAGGATGCTACGGAGTTCATGCACTGAGCTGAGTTTCTCCAGACTCAGGTTTGAGTTAGGAGGAGAACGGAGCACTGGGTTACACCCATGTGCCGTGATGTTGATCCATCGACTAAACTAAACTATACTACTACTACTACTACTACTACACTACTACTGCTGCTGTTGCTGCTGCTGCTACTACCATTATTGCTGCTACTACTACTGCTGCACCTACCATTTTAACTGCTGCTACTATTACTGCTGTTGCTGCTGCTGCTTCTACTACTGCTACTCCTATTACTGCTGCTGTTACTGCCACTAATACTAATACTACAACTATTACTACTATTACTGTTGCTGTTACCACTACTGCTATTACTACAACTGCTTCTAGCATTTCAGAAGATGAAGAATATCTTATGTAATAGTTTCTTATGTAATAAGCCACTCTTAGCAAATTTCAGAAGGGAAGTACGGGAAATGTATGGCAGTAAAGCTTGGAATTAGAAACAGCTTTAAGACAATGAAAATGTTCTATCTGAGACGAATGTAGTGATTACTTTTGACGGCCAGTGTAACTAACAACGATTGCCTGGAAGAGACTAATGAAAGGAGAACACTAGATACTACTATAAGAAAGAGACAAACATTGTTACTACCAAAAAATAAACAAAACATGTTCTTTGGTCATGTAAGGAAAAGATAGGCATTGGAAAATATTGTCTTGGTTGGAAAGATCAGTGGCTGAAGAAACAAAGGCAGACAGAGAAACAGTATTTTAAGATGATGGCATGGAGGGATATCATCAGTAGACTTGATCCAGCCGGGATTTTTTCACATGGACTTCTAGTAACAAAATTTCCCCTGATCTCTTTGTAGTGAGATCAGACGCCCGTGTGTATTGTTGCAAACGTAAAATAATCCCTTGACAGCTAGAAATCAAAAAAGAGTAGCCGAATGGCACTGCCCGGGCAAAATTTCAAGTTAAAAGTCTACCAAAAGTATTTCAGGATCCTCGTCGATGCTACAGAGTTTGTGCACTGAGCTGAGAATCTCTGGACTCAGGCTTCAGTTAGGAATAGAACAGAGCACTTATGAGTTACACCTGTGTGCCATGATGTTGATCCGTCGACTAAACTAAACTAATCTAAACTAGACTTGATCCAGAACACCAAGAGTGAGATCAGTGGAGATACATGAATGCCTACACCATTTGAGAGATCATCATGAAGATGACTATTATTTATTCTCCAAGCATTGCGTTGGAGTCTGTTAGATACCTATAATCCCCTTGGAGGAAGCACTACCAACCGATGCCTTATTCCAGCCGGTCTCTATGTGCAGTGTAAAATCACAATTATGGGTCAGATTGCGAGAACAGTAAATTAAAAGAGGTGTGGCCAAACAAAGAAGAACACTACGCAGGAAGCCAGAGAAGATTGATAAACCAAAACAGAAATGGTGTCGTTAGCCGCTACAATCTGCGGGATTTGCTGAGGAGGGGATCCGAGCACTCATGGACTGAATGGTTCGATGTGCAATGAGGATGATCTGTCGACTAACTAACTAACTGACTGACTGACTGACTGACTGACTGACTGACTAACTAACTAACTGACTGTACGTTTTACATATATTCCAGGGACAGGATCAGGTGTTGGAACACGTATACTCAACATACTGGAGGACGAATACCCAGATGTTTATAGGTAATCTGAGATGTATAATAGGAGTTTCAGAAAGCAATGGCAAACTACCGAACGTAAACTTACCAAGAGATCACAACAGAAAAAAATACTGGTGTTGACTGCAACGTCCTGAAAAGGATATGCAACAACAAAAAAATAATGAGCATAGTTGTTGGCTCTCATTGCTGTGAAAAACTGCATTTTTTTTTTTTTGCTCGCTCACTCAAGTGTTGTCCATACACATTATTTCTAGTAGCACTGGATTTATTTTTGCAATGAATTGGCTTTTCCTATTACCAGTGTCCCTTTCCATCAGGTGAACCCACTCTGATGTCTGAGGTACTTGTAATTTACATCCCAAGGTCAAGGATCAGAAGTCAACATTTTAGTTCAACTGATCAGTGTAGGGGCTGAACCTGCTATCTCAGCATCAGCACACAGAATGTTTAAAAATAAGCACTGTAATTCATTCGGCCATGCTGAGCTCCAAACTGCATTGTCTTTCAGGCTGTCTGAGCCTTGAAAAGGGTTCGCATCTATTTGAATGAGGTTGGAATAGATAGTTTCTCCTGACCTGGTACCAGAGTACCATCTTCATGGGTGCTGTGTTACAAAGCTGTCCTTCCCCTCTCCAAGCTCATATTTGACCAGTATCATGCCAGTAAGATAATACCAGAGTTTTGCCCTTTCACACTGGTCATTGCATCAGTCTGTTAACTGCATTCTCATATTACTTGTGATTCATACTTTTATTTGAGAACTGTGGTAGCATGGTGACTAGACGCAGGCCACTTGGCCCGGCTTTCATGGGGATTTGAATTCTCATCGCGATTGATTTTTAAAAATTGACACGGGCTGCCAGGTCGACACAGCCGACAATGGATACCAGGAAATGTCTTGGGAAGTGAAGGAGGCTGACAGGATACTGACCACATGACCCATAAAGTGCTGATTGGTGTATACAAATATGATTCTATCACCTTATTGTAATATGCCGTAAGGTGTGCAAAATGGCCCGTATTGCTTTACCACTTATTTTATTCTCACCTCTCTGTTAACTGCCTTATCTTAAGATAACTTGCGACTCTCTACTATTCACGTGTGAGTGCAGGATGAAACTTTCAGCGAGATGCAGTACACCTGGCATTATAGGTGACATTAATTCACAAGTGCCTGACCTATCCCAGGCTGATCCGCCAACCATATGGTTTACCCATGAAAATGGGATATGAGATTTATATGTACACAGAACTGTACAAGTCGTTTGACATAACATAAAATGTTGCTGCGGGTCATCGTAATTATATTTAATTTGCATCATTTACTATCAAATGCTGGTTGTGGTCTTTATTTGATTCTCCAAACAAATCTTTTAAGGCGGATCTGCTAATATTTTCATTACTCAGGTCAAGAATTTTGATGACTCTATGAGCAACTGCTGGTTGAAGAAATAATAACAGATGGAACAGCATATTTAAGGATGTAAGAGATTGGATTTACTTGTGGTTCCAGTAAGCAGGGACATATGAGGGAATGAATCTGACATGTCTACAACCAGACCAGACCGCAAGAACATCAAGTCAAAAGAGATGAAGCCAGACAAGAACACTCTGTAGGAGGACGAAGAAGAATAGTCAACCAACATAGAACTGCTGATGTCAGCTGCCACACGCTGAGGGAGATACTGAGGAGGGGATACGGGCACTTAAGGAGTGAATGGTTCGATGTGCAGCGTGGATAATCTGTCAACGAATTAACCATCCTGTTCCTGGAACAGTCTGCATGCACTTCTTACATTTGTTGAGGGGATACAGGCATGTATGGACTGAATAGTTTGATGTGCAGTGTGGATAATCTGTCAATGAACTCACTAACAACCATCATGTTACTGGAATCGTCTGCATCCACATCTTACACTTGTTGACAGAGATGGAACATACATGGGTTTGTCAGAATGCTATGATGTTGAGGAACATACATGGGTTTGTCAGAATGCTGTGATGTTGACTCTAAAGACACCACAAATCTCATTGTACTGACTATGTAGCAGGGCCCTTGATCCTAATTTGCATAAACAAGAGTCTCACACATTTGTAAATGCTTTCAATAATCTTGTGCTTCAGATTTGTGACAGCCGTGTACCCATCGGCAAAAGATGATGTTGTTACTTCACCTTACAACAGTGTTCTAGCAATGAGGGAGCTCACGGAGCATGCACATTGTGTTCTGCCTATTGAAAATCAGGTCAACTAACTCTCTTGCAGTATTGATATAGCAGTTAGGGTACTTTTGCTTTCTTTCACCCCAAACAAAAGGGAATCCCAGGGTATGACGTCACATCCAGGGGTTCCCTGTGTTGCGCCGAACATTCAGGGGGTTTCCGTGTGTTGCGCCGTAGCTCAGTGCGCAATTCTATGCGGCGGCGGTGGTGCGCTATTCTTTCACTTTCCGGTTAGGATTAGGGTTAGGGTTAGTGTGTGTACCCTAATCCTAACCCTACCCCCTAACCCTAACCCTAACCGGAAAGTGATTGCAGGACAACCGATGCAAATGAGGACATCGAAGGGAGACAGAAACGGTTGCCACAGCCCAAAGAAACAACACTGTGGTGTGGGGCAATTGAAATGCACTGACACGCACTCCAGCCGAACACAGAGGAGATCACCGTCGGCGCTAACTATAGCTGGTGACTCTAAATATAGCTGGCAAAGTTTGTTTGGGGTGAAAGAAAGCAAAAGTACCGCAGTTAGTTAATGTAGCAACCAGTTTATTGATGTTTCATTTATTTAATTGATGTAGCGACACCTTTATTTATGTAGCTTCACATTTATAGATTTCACATCTTATTAATTTATTAAATAATTAGTTAATTGATTTAGCATTCTAGTTTGTTTTGTTTCTTTTGTTTACTCAATATTTAGGCTTTGTTTTAAATTATTTCTGTTAAATTGTGATTCTTTTTATTATGTTTTCATTGTCCAGTGTTTATATATATATATAGCACACATATTCTAAATGTTGCTGGCATATTTGATTATTATTATTAATTTTTCTTTTTATATTTCCATTCTGCACTCATAGGCTTTAATAGACATTGTCAGCAAAATAACGCAAGCCATCCCATCATCTAAAACTGGAAAGAGAGTTTATGGCAGCTCCGCAGTGAAGCTAGATAGTGCTCTGACCGCCGGAGATGGAGGTGTTGCCAAGAAGGCTGATGAGCGCCCCTTTGATAAAATGAACAATTTAGTTGCTAACGTGCTGTTGAACATGACCAGGTTTTTATCCATGTTTATTTCTTAAGTTAGAAACATGCATTGGCTTACCAACATAATGATCCTTCTTTTGGACTGCCTGATTAACTAACAAGTAACTGGAAAGACCAATGAAAGTAGAACATTATATACAGCAATATGGAAGAGACAAACAATATTCTTTTGTCACGTAATGAGAAGAAAGGCAATGGAAAACATCATGACAGCTGGAAAAATCAGCAGTAAATTAGGCAGAGTAGACTGAGGCAAATGACGCTGGATGGCCTAAGATGGTGGCATGGAAAAATATGCACTAGTTAAATCTAGAAGACTAGTTAAATTAGTATAAGACCCGGTCTTATTTTCGGGGAAATACGGTAGATCAGAACACCAAGGATTGAGATGTGTGAAGACACATGAACGCCAGTGTCTTTTGGATGGCGCATAATGATGATGATGGTCCTAGTGTTCAGCCCACAGTAGTGGTAGTATTTGTGTCTAAGTACAGCTGGAGTCATGTTGAATTTCTCAAATGGATGCCAGAGGTTTCTCTGGAAAAGACAGATAGCTAGGGAGTTGGTCTCCTCACTTCATTATGCAGTTATTGAGTACATATGAAAACATATCTACTGGCACCTTGTCGTCTTGATAGACGATAGTTTGTTATATTGTGCCTCAAAAAAGACATAATAATCTCTACATAGCAGCAAAGCCTCGGCTGAATTGTAGAGACCATGTGTAGCTCATGGGGCACTGTCTCGTGATATACTCTATACGACTTCTTTTCCACATTTGTTTCTTCTTCTGCAATCTATGTCCTTTGCTCAGGTATCTAAACAAAGAGATGCATTGCCTTCATGAATGCACTAGTCAGTAAGAGATAATCTCAGACATGTGTCTGTTCTTGCCGTCATCTCGGTTTCTGCCAGGGTTTTTCCTATCCATCTCTAAATATTATCTGTCCTGTGCAAATTGGGTCTTTTCCATTTTCTTTCTGTCTGTATACTGTTCCAATAAAACCATTCATCATCATTATCACTATACAGCAACTTCTTTGCAGACCATCTGAAAACGAACTTCAGAACATGGGGCAGATGACTTGACCATTGCTACGGTGGTATCCCAGGGTACATGATGACGTTGACTGATGATACTTTTTTAGAGAAGTCTATAGTATCGATGGTATGCAGCCGGGGGCGCCAAGAGCTGTAGTAATAGTGATCAATCCCAGGGACCACCGTGTTGGTAATCAAGTGCAGTAACCACTCCACCACCTCAACTTATATCTTTATAATACGAAGAATACAGGAAAATTCTCCATCCTTCACAAGTTGTTCTGCCTCGTGCAACTTCTTGCCCAGGTGGTCTTTAATATCCGATGTCATCCATATCCATCGTATTAGTCTATCCCTGCCTGTTCTTCCAGGAACCATGCCTCCCATTTCTGCTGATTTCATTTATCAGCATCATCATGTGCCATGCAGATAAGCATGGCGGTCATGTTTTCCCATCTCACATGATCACCAGAGTCATGGATCAGCTCTGTGTTCTTGTCCCCACCATGCCATGTGGTCAAGCTATCCAGATATTTACTTTCATTTATACTATTCCGTTACTGCTGTCTCCAAACCCACATAAATCTATTACTTAATGATAGTTATTTGGCATGTGAATTGATCACTTGCCTGCCAAGAGAATGGTCCAGGTTCAATCCCTAGGAGAGACAGCGTTATTTTTTCTGATCAGTACAGCTCTGGGATTGATCCAGCCTCATAAAAATAGGTACCAGACAACTCTAGAATGTTCTAGGAATTCAAAACAATGTAATCCCTTAGTGAATTAGACATGGAATCTGTACACAATATATTGCATGATTTCTTGCCTGGCAGATTTTGTTGCATCTTGTCAGGTGTAACTTACATAGGTAGAACAAAAAGTACAATTAGCATATTGAGTAACTGAACATATACCAGTGTTGGTGAAAAAGAGAGTTAATCAATCTTCAGGAATCTCTGTGCAGTTAACAGGTCATAAATGTTGAAGTTGGCCGTCATAGAAACATTTGCTTATTAGCAGTCATAGAGTTAATAAAGAGAATGCACTTCATATATTTGCATTCAATGAACAATAATTGATTGCTTTAGCTGTTGCTATGCAAACAGAAGGACTTTCTTTTAAATCTTATACTTCTGTGGGGATAACATTCTGCACATTCGAACAATATCTGTGACTATGTATTCAGCATTTTATCCAAAGTATTGATCATATGATATATAAAAATGTAGTATGCAAGATGCAGCAAAATGTGCCAGGCAAGAAATAATGCAATATATTGTTTGTGGCTTCTGTGTTGAAATTCTGGGTATTGTCTGAGACGGAACAAACAAACAAATAAACTTTATTTTCAAAGGGTTTAGAAGTGGTCGTGCTGGCCTGTCTAAAAATCTGCACTTTTTATCTCTCTGCTATCATACATTTCACTCATGTATCACATACAAGGCTAATCTTATACAAAAACTGTCAATGTCATCAACTGCCTATAGTACCTTGCAGTGTAGGGCAGGGGGTTTTGAGTCTGAGAAATCAAGGCCTTTAAGGCCGCCTGGCTAGTGCAGTCACCGCGAACTGTGCATGTTAGGATTTTTTTTTTGCCTCCGACAGAAAAAAATCCACAGCTTACCGAGATTTGAACACAATAATAGTTTAAACATTAAAATGCCTTGAAAATAATCAATAATCATTAATAATACATGACTCATTAATACTAATACTATAGCACTTATAATTCTCTAAGATAGATATACTGTAACGCTGTTAAGATTATGTTAATTGCTCTAGTTTGTTTATGAAAATGATTGTTGTTGTCTCTTTAGGGGGCATATAGTATGTGCTGATATAGTGATATAGATGTGATTGTATGTACAGGGGTTGGTGATGTCTTTGATTCATTGTAGAAGATTGTTTCACAGCTGAGCTGCTGAGTGTGCTGAGCTTGTTTTATATAAGTCTGACCTAGGTTTGGGGGACATGTAGTGATGAGAAAGGGAACTGGGCATACCATCTCGTGTGAAGGCATAACACTGCACATCCCTACAACAGTAACTACTATTGGGTTGTCATTAACTTTTGTTTTTGTTAAAGCGATATAGACATTGATTTGTTTGCTGCGTTGACTACTCTCCAGCTCAGCTCGATTTGAAGGATCTCTCAATGTGGATCTGAATGAGATCACGATGAATCTGGTGCCATTTCCCAAACTGCACTATCTGGTGGCCAGTCAGTCTCCATTGTATTCATCAGCTGATGTCCAGCTTCCACTACGACGGTATGTTTAAATATGCCATGTTATCATCATCTGGATGGCGGTCATCATCACGATGTTGTTGTTGTTGGCCTCCTTCTTTTTCTTCTTCTTCATCTTCTTCTTCTTCTTCTTCTTCTTCTTCTTCTTCTTCTTCTTCTTCTTCTTCTTCTTCTTCTTCTTCTTCTTCTTCTTCTTCTTCTTCTTCTTCTTCTTCTTCTTTTCCGCCTACTTCTTCTTCTTCTGCTGCTTTTGCTGCCTTTTATCTCCCAGTCCAGCATAATGTTCCAACCATCTCATGCCAAGCCCTTTATAGATTGGTTGGATTCTGCAGCTAAGTTTTCTACAGGGTTGAGGTAGATAAGTCTCACACCAACCAACTTCACCTTATATGGTAGATTACAAAGTAACTATTCTTTGCTTCCTGTATGGGCTTTGGTAACACATATGTGTATAATAAATGTAGCGACATTCAATGTCAAACTTTTCTTGCAATTGCTGTTTAGATGATTACAGCATAAGCTAACTGGTGCTGTGGATTAGGGGCAGTGAACATGTTTCACTATTCCAGATATCCTGAATCGAGTGTTTGAAATGAGCCGCAGATAATTTGAAAACAGACTGCTTTGTGTTGATTTTGATGGTGTGAGCATCAGTTGTTCAGAAAGCAATCGCACTACTGAATGTAAAATTTCCTAGTAAATTACAAAAATATGCCTGGATTGATTGGGACATCCTGTACAGAACATGCAACTAACTTGTAAACCATGTTTTCACTTCACATTCAACTTCGGCATCATTCGCGAAATGTCTCGCGCCAAGGTGGGTTGTCAGTGTTTATGCTGACAAATGTTTGTCCCGTAAAGTGGTGCGTAGCTGGGTAGAAAAAGTTACGAGGGCGAGTCTATAAGTAAGTCACACAGTTCTGTGGGATGGCCAGTAAGTGAAAACAAAGTACGCAGTTCTATGCAGCCGATTTGGGAGGACTGATAAAACGATAGGATAAGTGCATCAATGTTGATGGTAATTATGTTGAGAAATAAAGGGACAATGTATGTATAAAAATAAACTGGTTTCAAGTTATCATGTGTCGTTATTTTTCTACAGCAATTTGTGACTTACTTATTAACATACCCTCATAATTGTTTCAGTTAAAGTATTCATTTATTCACTGTTTATAATATATAACTCTGCAGTATGCACCCAATGAGATGCAGCAAAATATGCCAGGCAATAAATCATGCAACATATTGTATGTGGTTTATGTCTTAAATTGGTTCATTTTGTTGTTGTTTTTTTTTTTTTTTTTTTTTTTTGTGTGTGTATGGTCATTTCTATTATCTTTTTCAACACTGTTTATCCTTGCCAGTCTAGACCAGATGTTTTCAGATGCCTTTTCTAGTGACCATCAGATGCTGAAAGTCGACCCCAAACGCAGTCTGTACCTGGCCTGCGCACTGATGGTGAGAGGCAGCGTAGAACTGTCGGACATACGACGGAACATTGACAGGTTTTATTTGTTGCAGTTTTTCTATGTCTTCAACATTATGTGGCAGGTTCTTTGCAGAACATCGCCCTCAACATTACCCATTGGAAAGTGTCTTTATCCCTTACCAGTTTGCCTGCTTCATTCACCCTCATGCCTTTAATTTCTTTTCTTTTTTTTTCTTTTTTTTTTTTTTTTTTTTGTTTTTATTTTGTTTTTGTTTTTGTTAACCATAAGATTATTCATATTCATTTGTTTTTTTCTCTGCTGCTAAGTTGAGTGATTTGGGTTACATAATGATGTGGTTTCCCCTTGCTTTCCACTTCCACGTGTTTATGCAAGGAAGTTACTTTTTAAATTCAATATGCAGCAATTACAGTCCATCTATATATAATTATTTCATTGTGTAGAGAATGTCACTCTTCATGCACAAATTTAGATTTCTACTTTTTTCCGGACTAGTGAAATCTGCTTTGTAGACTCTTGAATTAATTTATTGATAATTGATTGATTGATTTAAGAATAGATAGCTTGGCACACCAAAAAACCCATAGATTCTCTGTGTCTGCAACAAGTGACAGAAGGTGCACATGCTAATTGCTCTAGCATTTCATTGGGTGTAAAATGTAAAAATCTATTTTTCCTTTCATACATCTTTTCTTGCCAGAGCCATTACTAAAGTCCATATTTATGTATCCTTGAATATGTTGCTTCATCCTGTCATTGTATCTTCAACTACATTTGATCTTTTTAAGAGGATAGCTAAACCTGCTTTGCTTTCAGGGGGTAGAGGCGTTGTAGTAATAGGTGAAAATTGACATGAGGTAGTGCACATGTCTTGTGGGAAGATTAAAATGGTGACACCCATGAATATTGCAAATACCTTGGACTGTAAGAGTAACTATTGCCTGGAAGAGACTAAAGAAAGTAGAATATTATACATAACCATAAGAAAAAAGACAGATGGCATTCTTTGGTCGTGTAATGAGAAGAGAAGCATTGGAGCAGATCGTGACAACTGGAAAGATCAGTGGGAAAAGAAATATAGGCAGACTCCATGCATTGAGTTGTGTATAATGTTCTAATTTCTTTAGCTTCTTCCAGGCAGTCATTACTCGGTCAGTCCAATTTATATGCTGATGAAATAACCCTGGATGTCATTGTCTATGGAAGCTTGCAAGGCATGCGGGAGACTGTGCTGTTCATGCAGGAAACAAAACTGCAGATATAGGCTGATTCCAAGCAAATTAAAAAGAAGGAAATTATATTTTTCTAGTTTTGTAATGTTATTCATCATGAAAGGATATGATTAAAAATATTGTGTAAATGTGACCGTGGTATAATAGGGATACAGTTCCAGCCCATTATTTAAGATTGAGTATTAGTTTAAGAATCATCATTGCCCTCACAAGATCCACTTCTCCAGCAACCAAATATAAAATATAGTTCCCATGCTGGTGGTACCAGTGGCAGTCTGTGTAAATGTCCGTCTGCACTTCCCCCATGCATTGACTGTCATTCAGACACTCTGCTCACTCCATTCTGAATCCTCTCCGGGTGTAGATCCCCTATCTTTGCAGCACTTTCCACTCAGGCTCAGAGAGTCTTCAGCCTTGTCATAATGTAGCCCACTGCCCGAAGGCACAGCATCAGCACCCAGTCTATCAGCCTGTTTGTTTCCATGCACACCCACATACCTTGAACGGAAAATGCATTATATGCTCTTGACCTTCATCTTGTCGAGTGATGTCAGCCACACCTTGGTGCATACCAGTTTCTATTTTTTTTTTTTTGCACTCGCTTTGAGCTCAAGCGTAGTCCACACACACTGCTTCTAGTAGTGCTGGACTGAAAGTGTATGTATTAGCTTTCTATATTAACAGTGTCCTTCGCCATCAGGTGAACCCACTCCAACTTCAAAGGTACTTGTAATTTATGTTCCAAAGTCAAGGATGAGAGTTCAACATTGTAGTACAACTTACGGGTGTAGGGGTTGAACCCCTTATCTCAGCATCAGCACACCATATGTTTAATGTGTTCTTATCCATTCAGCCAAGCTGACCTCCATTTCTATTTTACTTAGCATTCTCTGCTAGTCCATTACAAACACATGTTGGACTACTTTTCGGCCATCAAAATATAATTGTTACAGCCTCCACCTCCATTCTCATGCTGAAAGTCATATTACACGCAGACTCTCCGATGTACAATGTCCTTTAACCTATTTCTTTGTCTTGACCAAATGGTACTCATTGAATGATGTGGTCAGTATCATGTTGACCACCTTATCTGCCAGGAAATTTTCTGGTGCTCGTTTTATGAGTATGGGCTAGCCTCAAAGCCATGCGGTCATGAATAAGTCACACCTCAAGGGGGATATCACTGAACTGGTGTGTGAGTGCACTACAGTATGTTGAAAGTGGAGTGGATTGTATCGCTCAACAAGATGCACATTGCAAGCCTGCCATTGATTTTCTGCCCAGGACTTTCAGGTGTTCACGGCCATGAACAGGCGAACAGATTGGCTGCTGCTGCCCCTATAGGCTGATAGCATCTTTACAGTAAGGATGATGTGGTGAAAACTCTGAGACCGGATGAAGAATGCAGCTGAACAGACAACATATCCATATATGGAGAGACAGATTCAGAAGGGAGTGAGTAGAGGGTCCTCACATTGCTCAACAAGATGCAGATTGCAAGTATATCATTGATTTTCTGCCCACGACTTGCAGGTGTGTGCACCGCATTGTACAGACATAATGACTGCTGCTGCTCCTCTGGGCTGACAGCTTCTTTACAATAAGGGTGATGTGGTGAAGGCTGTCTAGGACCAGTAGGAGAGTGCAACTGAACAACGTATCCGTATCTGGAGAGAGTATATCAGAGGGAGTGAGTAGAAGATCCTAATGATGCTCAAAGCATAGAAGAAAAGTCAGGCAGACTTTTAATCAATTTTTTTTCTTAATCAGCATGCAACCTTTTTAGTGGCTTATAAAAGAGTTAGAGAATATTTGGGAATGTTCTGAGTGCAGTGATAGTAAAACTTAAATTAAGTAAGTAAGGTTAAAACAGTATATATGACCAAGCATTTACAAACATCAGTTCATACTGTTGTTATTGTTTCCATATAGGTTGAGGCAAAACCTGCATTTTGTTCATTGGAATCAAGAAGGCTGGAAGACTGGTTTGTGCTCTGTAGCAGCCGTAGGGCAACCATACAACTTGCTGACTCTAGCAAACAATACATGTGTCCATAATTCTTTCTGTGACATCCGAGACCGATTCAACAAACTCTATAAACGGAAGGTACAACTGCATTTATTATATCATTAATATGTCATTAGTTTCAGCAAAGTACACAGGGCCTTTAAATGAAAATCTTAAATGTTGTGCTCCGAAAAATGTTGGGCGTCCTTTGCAGGATGTTGCAATCAACTCCAACCACAGTTGATATACTTGGTAATTTTACATTCAGTAGTTTGCCATTGCTTTCTGTAAGAGAAGTTTAAGTCCAACTGACTACCACTACCCCCGCCATCAGTGCTCAGAAGTTGAAGTACAAGTGCATTAAACCCCGCTAGAAAATTACAATCAGTGGTATCATCATACAAGTTGACAGTATTGTTGCTAGGGATATCAAGAGTGTCCTGCAGGTGGTAGCACAGTGCAGATGAATGTGACATCACAGTAGGAGTATACAGAAAACCTCACCACTGATAACATAAACCACGGGGGATCAAAGTTCATTTGAAGCCCTCTTCTGTCTTACAGAGAATCTTCATGGTAGAAGATGAACAATTTTGCCTACCACCATGGAGGGCCAAGATTTGTAATACCATGAGACCTCTCTCTGCTTTTATTTGAATATTTTATAACAATATTGATAAATAAAGCCGGCTCCCTGGCCGAGGGGTTAGCAGCTTTCTTCGTAATCCTGAATACTCTCGTGGTTGACGTGAGTGCACGAGAATTGGAAGCGGTTCATGTCACACCAGTGACTTATGAGAGTATGGAGCCGGTCGCTCAGAAAGTCGTGGCGTGCTGATGAGCATAATCTAGCCTAGGAATCAACATACAGCTGAAAGATGCTGATGTTGACCGCAATATCCTGAAACAGGATGGAAACGCAGGGGAAAAAAAATTGATAAATAAAGCAACAGATAGTGTAAGGCAACACCAGCAAACAAAGTAAACATTTTTACAGCATGCATATTCCCTAAGGCAACATACACATGGAAACCATGGACTTCACATTCACAGAAGAAGAACAGGCTTTTTAACTTAGTGTTTCAGAAAAAATCTTAGAATATTGTAGATCAAGAAAAGTACTGACATTCCACAAGATCTGAACATCGAAGAAAATTGACTTATCAACATCATTTCTTGAAAACTGAAATGCTCTGGCTATCTTAAACATCAAATTGGCTTAGAGAGAACAGTACAGGAACAGTACATAGTTCCTGGTGGAAGATGCAGGGCTAGAGGAATACAAAGGTGGACACAGGATTTGTAGACGACCTAGATGAAAATGCATGGAATAAAGGGGCTGGTGGAAAATGGAGTCTTTTCTGTAGACGTCTCATGAGAGCAATGTTTTGGCAAGGACCTGCTACATGACGTTGATGTACCTAAGTAAGTGAACACAGTCATCTATCGAAACAGTTGCTAATAAACTACAGACATTCAATAACTGCTGTCTGTGCAGAATACAAGGACTAAAATGCATGACAGAATCACTAATGTGGAGCTTAGGAAGAAAACTAGGGAGAGTCCAGCTAACCAAGAGATGAAGGAAAGGCATTGTGTGTAAGACACACATTGAGAAAATCTGAAAATAATATAACTGGAAAGTCTTTTATTTGGAATCCTCAGATTAAGTGAAATTGAGAGAGAGAGAGAGAGAGAGAGAGAGAGAGAGAGAGAGAGAGAGAGAGAGAGAGAGAGAGAGAGAGAGAGAGAGAGAAGGGGTCAAAAGCAAATAGATATGGAAATTAGAAACAATACTGCTTTTCCACATCATGCGATCTCCAACAGCAAGTATCAGTTTGTGTGCTGATACTTTTCAATGCCACAACAAGCCTGTCAAGAATCTTCTCTTGCTGTCCTCCTCTATCTCTCTGTTCACAAATCTGTCATGTTCCACTGTTTGTCTTCTGAGAATGTTGCCAAAAATAACTACAGCCACCATTTTCTGGTGTTTGTAATAAGTTGTCCTTGTGTCTTACTTAGCCTCTTTCAAACTTACTTAGCCTCTTTCAAACTTACTTAGCCTCTTTCAAACTTACTTAGCCTCTTTCAAACTTACTTAGCCTCTTTCAAACTTACTTAGCCTCTTTCAAACTTACTTAGCCTCTTTCAAACTTACTTAGCCTCTTTCAAACTTACTTAGCCTCTTTCAAACTTACTTAGCCTCTTTCAAACTTACTTAGCCTCTTTCAAACTTACTTAGCCTCTTTCAAACTTACTTAGCCTCTTTCAAACTTACTTAGCCTCTTTCAAACTTACTTAGCCTCTTTCAAACTTACTTAGCCTCTTTCAAACTTACTTAGCCTCTTTCAAACTTACTTAGCCTCTTTCAAACTTACTTAGCCTCTTTCAAACTTACTTAGCCTCTTTCAAACTTACTTAGCCTCTTTCAAACTTACTTAGCCTCTTTCAAACTTACTTAGCCTCTTTCAAACTTAGTTAGCCTCTTTCAAACTTACTTAGCCTCTTTCAAACTTACTTAGCCTCTTTCAAACTTACTTAGCCTCTTTCAAACTTACTTAGCCTCTTTCAAACTTACTTAGCCTCTTTCAAACTTACTTAGCCTCTTTCAAACTTACTTAGCCTCTTTCAAACTTACTTAGCCTCTTTCAAACTTACTTAGCCTCTTTCAAACTTACTTAGCCTCTTTCAAACTTACTTAGCCTCTTTCAAACTTACTTAGCCTCTTTCAAACTTACTTAGCCTCTTTCAAAACATTTAGATTACTCATTTTGGCTGTCCAAGGAATTTTCAGAATTCTTATGTAAAACCACATCTCTGAGGGCTCATGGGATATTTTAGCTTGTTTACTAATTGTCCAGGATTGACAGCCATATGTTTAAACTGGTCCTAGTTAACACTCCACTGTAGTTGTGCAGTTGGAAATCAGACATCAAGCCTTCTCAGAAAAGGCAAAAATTAAGGATCTGTGTGCACATTGCTCTAGCTAAACATTTCTTGGTAGTTGTAAATAGAAACAAGTAGGCTGAATAGGCAGCAGCCAAGGCTGAACTTAAATATTTAAAAACCTACCCACAAAAGGAATATTTATAGCATGTGTGGATCTGAAATACATACGTTTACAATCATGGCAATGCTACAAAGTTCATACGCTGTGCAATGATTCTCCTGGTGTGCTCTATTTGAGGAGATCAGAGCACATATGATTGTGCAGTGAGGTTGATCCTTTACAAGCCATACCAGATGTTCTTACATTAAATGAATATATCAGTATTTGATCATTGCTTTTATTAGGCCCATCTGCATCATTATACCCTGTGATGAAATGGAAATGTCTTCACAAAACTAACCAAACGTAATGTGCTTCTTCTTCTTCTTATAGTCCATCCCATGTGGCTTTATTGATCATGTCTGTCCCCAGCCCTATGTTGTGAGCTGCCAGTCATTTCTGATACTGAAGTTCCTCCATGCCATGATGTCAAACTGTCCAGCATCCTCTCTCTTGATCTCCCCCTGCCTCTCTTCTCTTCAAACCTTCCCATAGTGATGACATACTCCAGCTTTCCTCTTCTTCTGACATGCCCAAAGAATGTGGACTGTCTTCTTCTGATGAGAGTAACCTGTTCTCTTTATGAGTTAACTTCTTTTAAGATATCTCTTCAGTTTTCTTTCTATCCATCCATATGTGTTCTCAACATTCTTCTATAAAACCACATCTGCACAGTCTAAACAACATTGAAATGTTCTTACTTTAGTTTAATATATCTACATTTGTTTATAGCTTTCCTAAGGGGTGTTGGCATCTGTGGCTTAGGGTTAGTGAACGCAGTTTCCCAAATCCTGACACCCTAGGTTCAAAGTCAACAGCATGCGATTGGGGAACAGATCGCTTTGTGTTTTGCAGTTGCATGAGCGTAGGCAGTTAGAAAGGCAATGGCAAACTACTGAACATAAAAATTATCTAGAAACTCACAAGAAGCCAACAAATGCTGGGATTGACTGTGGCGCCCTGTACAAGACATGCAGCTAACTTAAATTTTTACCTCTGGCCCATGAGACTCACTACACTCTGGTCGATGGAATGGAAATGTCTTTACAAATCAAGCCACATCACTACACTCTGGTCGATGGAATGGAAATGTCTTTACAAATCAAGCCACATCACTACACTCTGGTCGATGAAAAGGAAATGTCTTTACAAACCAAGCCAAATCAGATCTGCCTACTTTAATTGAATATGTCCATGTTTGACTGAATGTAAAACTTGCCTAGTACGTCACAATCAGCCCAAAATTGGCTGGGGTCTATTGTGATGTCCTGTAAAGGATTGCAATTAACTAAGAAATATTTGATGATTACTGATCTCAGGTCCATCCACAGCACTACACTCTGGTCGATAGAAAGGAAATGTCTTTACAAACCCAGCCACACCAAATGTTGTTACTTTAATTTATATGTCCATATTTAATGAGTTTAATATGTCCATATTTCCGGGAAGTTAACGTCTTTCTCCGTAATCACGTATATTCTCGTGAGTAACGCAGCTGCGTGAGAATTGGCAGCGCTTCGCACAGCACTGGTAACTTATGGAGTATGCAGCTGAAAAATGTGGGTGTTTGTAACAAGCTACGTGGAGGGTCCCAAATAGCCCGGTCACAATATTTCAAATATCTTCTATAGCCCTGGCTTAGATAGGTCTTTACCTGCCAACCCTCCTCCGTTTTCCCTGGACACACTGTCACGCTTCCTTTCGACCTAGGGACCTATTTCCTGCAGTGTTCTTCTGGCTGACGCATAAATAACATGGCAGTCGTCAGAACAACTTGGAAGTAATTTTATTAACCTAATCAAGAACAGCACAGGAACACATAAAGGCAGATAAACAGATAGATCTACACAGACACTACACTGGTAAATTCTAACACAGAGCCTCAAGTCGCCACAGTCACAGATCCAGCTTCAGATACTGTCTGATCTGTCCACACACTTCTCACCAAAGATGACCGAATCTCCTTCCTTCTCCAACAACTGGGTGTAGGTTCAACCGGCTTTTGTAGAATCCAAGCGACTGGTGTGTTGAGGACTTCTGTTCATTGTCATCTGAATTAGTTCGGCACTAGGTCTTCACTGACCTATGAAAAGCTTTAGTGTTGCCGATAAGGTGAGGTGTTTGTGAAGGATAATGGTTGGGTCCTTTTAATGTCCGGGATAAAATGGGTATGCCAGAAAATCACTCTTAGGCTCCCTCCGGACAACAACTGCTCTCAGGCGTATGTTGTTAAAACAAAACCGGCAATGCACCAGTCATACAAAATGTCCTTGCTTCAAGACCTGCACCTTGCCTTGAGTTGGCCTCGTTGGACATATTTACGTTAGCCTAGAAGCACCGGTGATAATGTCCCTTCGAAGACATAGTCACTTCCCATAGAAGAGGACCCTGGAGATGATAAATAAAACCTGAGCGACTGGGCTGACTCATGTATCACACAAATACACTATATTTAATACCTGATTGACCAGGCCTGACCTGTCAGGTAGCCCCTGGATTGGCCACGTCCGGGTTTGAGTAGACCTCCAGCTGGACGAAGTCCGGTTGTCTTTTTGGCCACACGACACACCCTCCACACTCATACCAAGCCTTTATTATGATTGGGCACATTCATTCCCATGCTTCCCTCTCACTTGCAACCATGCCTTTCTCACCCGCAAGATCTTGTGGTGTGGTGCGCCCAGTAATCCGTGTGTTACATCTCATTAACTCATAGTATAGTAATGGGGTTGTATGGCACGCTTTGTAGTTCCCCACTCCCTGCAAGAATAGGAAAGAAGATCCTACCCCCTCCCGGCTCCGCTCTTGTCTGAGCGGTCGCCGCAATGTACCAGCAGTGCCCCACAGAACACATAGATTCAGCGGAATGCAGGTTCTCTAAATGAGATACAGAAGTCCATTAACTTCCCTACATCATCCCATCTAGTAACAGATGAAAGAGATAGTCCTGTGAATAGCCTCTTCTGGCTCAAGAAGATAGATCAGAGATTGGTGTACCCCATTCCCAAAATACCCACTGAGTATATACAACAGAAAGATGACAATCTGTCCAATTCAAGCCGTAGATAGAAAGACAGCAACAGCTCATCTGACGCCAAGAACAAATGAAATCCTCTTGGGAGATATATGGTTCAGATTCACTTCCCCGGCTATGCCAAGGACAAGACGTGCAGCCAAATCGGCTAACGGTCACCCAACTCGTCATTGGTTATGATTGGCCTTTCGCCAATTCATCTTCCCCTTCAACCCATGGTATATTTATAACTCCATGTTTGGCTGGAGTACCCACAACCCAAGCCCTACCTTTCTTCACCACTTCAGTAGGAGGTTGCATCTCTGTCCCAATCTTCAAATCGACTTGACAAGATGCCACTATCCAACGGTAGGTGTGTACACGGCCATGAATTGCTTAGCAGCCGCACCAGCGCTCATTTGGCGCAAGGCGCTCCATCGGGTTTACCCGATGTGAAAGACATTGGCTACTTGCTCCATGTAAAGATTGTGATAGGAAGATAACCCAAAGAACCATCTTTCATGGAGATTTGAGAGAACAAGAGAACTGAGAGCTTCCGAAAGCCGTTCCCCCCTGTCTACCCAAAATAAAAGAATGCATAAGGACATGGACCACTGGCGTTTCGCTACATAGGCCCCCTCTTAAGAAAGTCGAACCCTACGAACTTTCTACTGTCAGTGGTTCTGTTCGAATGACCCCACCCTCACATTCAACCATAGGATGCCGTGATAAAAAATCTGCTCCCACATTCTCCCTTCCGGGGATGTATTCGACCGTGAACTGATACGGTTGTAGGAGCAATGACCATCTCATCAACCTCGCGTTCAGTTTCTTAGAAGTTGCCAAGAACGTCAGAGGTTGATGGTCGGACTGCACTTTGAACTGGACTCCATACAGATAAGGTTGAAATTTCTGTACCGCCCACACTAGAGCTAGACATTCCCGTTCGACGGTGGAATAATTCCGTTCGGCGGGTAACAGTTTTCTACTGGCATACGCCACCGGACACAACACCGAAGGATTATCTCGCCCTTCCTGCAACAGAGTTGCTCCAATCCCTATGTTACTCGCGTCGGTTCTCAGAACAAACGTTTTCTCCAAATTCGGGAGTTGCAGGACTGGCCTATCCACCAACGCCTGTTTCAGCTTCCCATAAGCCTCTTCACAGCTCGGGGTCCAGACTATAGGATCTGGCGATCCTTTCTTCAGGGTTTCGGTTAACGGCGCTCCAATTTCGTTGAACTTTGGAATGAATTTCTGGTAAAACCCACACAGAGACAAGAAAGACCTAACATCCTTTTTGGATTTAGGACGGGGTGCGAGACGGACCTTCTCAATATTTTTTTCTTCCGGTACCAGTCCCCCTGGGGTAATAGTGTGTCCCAGAAATTCCAAGGATTGATATCCAATCATACATTTGGCTGGACGGGCGGTTAACCCCTCCTCTTTCAATCTTATGAAGATCTTTTCCAAGGATTTCAGGTGATCCTTCAGATTGTCAGACGCGATGAGAATATCATCCATAAACGAGACGACAGAGGGATCCCTTAAAGGGTCTAATAACTTTCTCATCATGCGAGTGAACACACTGGGCGCATTGCTCAGCCCAAAAGGCATCACCTTAAATTCGTAATGGCCACTCGGAGTACTGAAAGCGAGCATGGGCCGAACCTCAGGCTTCACAGGGATCTGATAATATCCCCGGCTTAAATCAATTTTTGAGAAGTACTTTGCCCTATTTAATCTGGCAAACAATTGATTTGTGTTTGGCAACGGCTCAACTTGGAATGTCGTACAACTATTTAAATGCCTGTAATCAATACATAAGCGGTGTTCCCCGCTTGGCTTCCTCAACAAGACAACCCCGGCATTATAAGGAGAAGTCGAAGGAGTGATGATGTCGTCGTCCAGAAGCTTCTGGATTTCAGTTTCCAGGGCCTTCTCTTTCGAAAATGGCACTGGATATATTTTCTGGCGAACGGGGTCTTGGGTAGTCAGAGTCATATCAAACTCGACCAACCCTGTCCGCCCTGGCCGATCGGTAAGAATCTGCTGATGGGACTCCAACAAACGGATGACACGGTCTGTTTCTTCAGCCGACAGATCAGGATTTATATGTACATCCCTATAGGTTTCCCCAGGGTGTAATGGATACCCCCTATCCGTTTCTTCGCCCGATTCAGTTTCCATCGCGACCGCCATAGTCATGAGTGGGAGAGAAGTACCATCAGATCGTTCTTCATACTTTTTGAGAAGGTTAATGTGGAAGATTTTAGATTTCCCCCTGATCCGGATGGCATAGTTGGTGCGGGAGACAACCCTTTCTACCGGGAAAGGCCCCTGCCAACCAATCTCGAGTTTATTGGAACCTACTGGAAGTAACAACAGAACCCGATCCCCCACCTTAAGAGACCTATCTTTCGTCCTTCTATTGTAGTAGGCCGCGTGTCTCTTCCTGGCCGCTCTCAGATTCTGAGCTGCCAAAGCCCAACCCGTCTGGAGTTTTTTCTTTAACTCTTCGACGTATTTATAAGAGGATACCACTTCTTCGGAAGTTTCTTCCTCTGTCCAACATCTCAATAAGGCTTCTAAGGGACCCTTGATTGGCCTCCCGAATAGTAGAGTGGCTGGTGGCAACCCGGTCGACCCATGGGGAACCTCCCGATAGGCGAACAAGGCGGCTGAGATATACTCATCCCATCTGTCTGGTTTCTCTTGTGCCAGCTTCCGAAGCATGGTCATCAAGGTACCATTAAACCTCTCTACTTGCCCATTAGACTGAGGGTGATACGGGCTTGTGTGAATGTGGTTGGTCTGGAAGATACGAAAGACTTCTTCCATCAGTTTACCACAGAACTGAGACCCATTGTCCGTTAGGATCTGGTTGGGAAATCCCAACCTAGTAAAGGTCTCCATCAGTGCATCAGCCACTCGCTTAGAGTCGATTGTGGCCAAAGGTATCGCCTCGCCCCACATGGAACAGCAATCCACCATCGTGAGAATGTACTTATTCCTCTTCCTAGTCCTAGGAAGAGGACCAACAAGATCGATGGCAACTCTCTCGAAAGGAGAGTTCATAATAGGCATGTCTCCCAGGACTACCGGAGCTGTCCAGTGTTTTGGTGCCACACGCTGGCACTCTGGGCACGACTTGACGTACCTACGCACGTCTCCAGTCATCCCTGGCCAGTAGTAATGGCAGGAAATGCGCTGGAGAGTTGCCCCGACACCCATATGTCCACTGAAAGAAATGGTGTGTCCCATATGAAGAAGCTGTTCCCGATAAGCCTTAGGAACCACCAGCTGTCCATGCTGGTGATCCTCCACTCCGGCTCTCCGGTACAGTAACCGATTCTTCATATAATACTGACCCCGTCTTGGTGGGTCAGAACCTTTTGGCAACTGGTTGAAGCAAGGTTGCAAAGTAGCATCCTGGCTTTGAGCAGCTCGTAACTCCCCAGGCAAGGGATTCACAATCAAGGCCGGCGTCTGCTCATCCTCCAATTGAGATCTGGTTTGCATTGCCCCTACGTACATGGGTTCGGTTGGAATCCCTAGAAAGACGTAGCGACAACCCAAGATCATTGGGAAGATAGGATCTAGCAGAACGGCTGCCTGTATAGTGCCGGTAACATATTTTGATTTGATGTCCACCTTCGCAATTGGAAGAGACATCGCTACCGCACTCTTTGTCGCCGTTTGAATCTCAATAGATTCCCCGGTTAGCTGCTCTGGGCTCACTAAATGTGATGAAATTACAGCCTCAAACTGCAGACCTGTGTCGTAGAGACACTCAACTGGTTGACCGTTCACAAGTACCGTTTCTACTACTGGTGGTTTTTCTAAATCTTTGGTCCCAAGATCCCTCCCTTCTACCTCCTTGTGAGACCCTTCCCCGGTTTCTACAAGACAAGCAGCATAGTGAGAGTCTTTCTGTTTACGCCGGCAATCTACCGTATTGTGTGTGGGAGATTTGCAATAGGCGCACCACTTTTCACTCCACTTTCTTTTAGGAGATCCAGGTGGACTCTTACCAGAGGGTTTCTTACTAGGAACTTTATCGAAAGGATCCTCCTTCCTGGTGTGAGCTGTTTTAGGGTTCTTCTTCTTTCCAGACCATGTGTCTGGTGGTCGGGGATTGGGTTGTGACAATTCCCCATTATCCCCATGAGCTAGCACATACCTTTCAGCCAACGTGTTGACTAGCTCTAACCTTTCTGCCCCATTTTCAAGCAAAAAGGTTTGCAAAGGCTTAGGCATCATTCTCTTCATTTGGTCCACGACCACCAATTCTTCCAAACTTTCATAGTCGTTAGCAAATCCAGCTAAAGACATCCACTTCAAAAGGTAAGACTTCAATCTGACACTGTAGGCTGCGAACATCTCTCCTGGCTCTCTCTTCGACTTTCTGAACTGTTGTCGATAAGTATGAGCTGTCATCTGAAACCTTTTCAACAGTGCTTTCTCCAGAGCTTCATAGTCATTCTCCATACCAGGTGGCAACCTAGAATAGACCTCGTATGCGGTCCCCCTCAGGCCCTGTGAGAGTTTCAAGTTCCATTTCCCTCGCTCCAATCCCATAGCCAAAGCCATCGACCGAAATCTGTGAAGATACTGGTCGATCTTATCTTTGTGTTCATCGAACGGGAGCAAAGGGAACTTCATTGCCTGGCATGGACCGCCACCAGAAGTTGTTGAGTCAGGGAGAACTGCGTCTCCCACTGCACCGTCTCTTTCCTTGGCAGTTTGAGCTTTCAGCTCCAACTCTCTCATACGGAACTCATGGTCTCTGACTGCCTGCTCGGCCTCCATCTTCCTAGCCTCAGCCTCCATCTCAATCCTCTTGGCCTCAGCCTCCATCCTCTTAGCCTCAGCCTCCGCCTCAATCCTCTTGGCCTCAGCCTCCATCCTCTTAGCCTCAGCCTCCGCCTCAATCCTCTTGGCTTCGCGCACATCCTGTCTGTAGTCTCTTTCCACTTCCCGCACATATTTCTGTAACTCCGCTCCATCATATCCCATCTCACGCCCTGTAGCCTGTACGTCAGCGACATTAAACCCAGCTGATGCCATCTTAAACTCAGAGGGTAAGGGAAGAGGTAATTGTCTAATAAAATTTTTCTCACAATTACACAACAAGTTACATTACACGACCACAACACGTCGTATGTCGGTCAGTCTGTGTCAGGAAGAGTATAGACAATAGCCAGGCACGGTAGGCAGAACCTATTAATAGAAAACAAGGATATCTGTCCCCTATCACTAAATCAGCCAGAACTTCACCAGGATTACAAATATCCCGGGACGAGCCCCCAGAAATTGTAACAAGCTACGTGGAGGGTCCCAAATAGCCCGGTCACAATATTTCAAATATCTTCTATAGCCCTGGCTTAGATAGGTCTTTACCTGCCAACCCTCCTCCGTTTTCCCTGGACACACTGTCACGCTTCCTTTCGACCTAGGGACCTATTTCCTGCAGTGTTCTTCTGGCTGACGCATAAATAACATGGCAGTCGTCAGAACAACTTGGAAGTAATTTTATTAACCTAATCAAGAACAGCACAGGAACACATAAAGGCAGATAAACAGATAGATCTACACAGACACTACACTGGTAAATTCTAACACAGAGCCTCAAGTCGCCACAGTCACAGATCCAGCTTCAGATACTGTCTGATCTGTCCACACACTTCTCACCAAAGATGACCGAATCTCCTTCCTTCTCCAACAACTGGGTGTAGGTTCAACCGGCTTTTGTAGAATCCAAGCGACTGGTGTGTTGAGGACTTCTGTTCATTGTCATCTGAATTAGTTCGGCACTAGGTCTTCACTGACCTATGAAAAGCTTTAGTGTTGCCGATAAGGTGAGGTGTTTGTGAAGGATAATGGTTGGGTCCTTTTAATGTCCGGGATAAAATGGGTATGCCAGAAAATCACTCTTAGGCTCCCTCCGGACAACAACTGCTCTCAGGCGTATGTTGTTAAAACAAAACCGGCAATGCACCAGTCATACAAAATGTCCTTGCTTCAAGACCTGCACCTTGCCTTGAGTTGGCCTCGTTGGACATATTTACGTTAGCCTAGAAGCACCGGTGATAATGTCCCTTCGAAGACATAGTCACTTCCCATAGAAGAGGACCCTGGAGATGATAAATAAAACCTGAGCGACTGGGCTGACTCATGTATCACACAAATACACTATATTTAATACCTGATTGACCAGGCCTGACCTGTCAGGTAGCCCCTGGATTGGCCACGTCCGGGTTTGAGTAGACCTCCAGCTGGACGAAGTCCGGTTGTCTTTTTGGCCACACGACACACCCTCCACACTCATACCAAGCCTTTATTATGATTGGGCACATTCATTCCCATGCTTCCCTCTCACTTGCAACCATGCCTTTCTCACCCGCAAGATCTTGTGGTGTGGTGCGCCCAGTAATCCGTGTGTTACATCTCATTAACTCATAGTATAGTAATGGGGTTGTATGGCACGCTTTGTAGTTCCCCACTCCCTGCAAGAATAGGAAAGAAGATCCTACCCCCTCCCGGCTCCGCTCTTGTCTGAGCGGTCGCCGCAATGTACCAGCAGTGCCCCACAGAACACATAGATTCAGCGGAATGCAGGTTCTCTAAATGAGATACAGAAGTCCATTAACTTCCCTACATCATCCCATCTAGTAACAGATGAAAGAGATAGTCCTGTGAATAGCCTCTTCTGGCTCAAGAAGATAGATCAGAGATTGGTGTACCCCATTCCCAAAATACCCACTGAGTATATACAACAGAAAGATGACAATCTGTCCAATTCAAGCCGTAGATAGAAAGACAGCAACAGCTCATCTGACGCCAAGAACAAATGAAATCCTCTTGGGAGATATATGGTTCAGATTCACTTCCCCGGCTATGCCAAGGACAAGACGTGCAGCCAAATCGGCTAACGGTCACCCAACTCGTCATTGGTTATGATTGGCCTTTCGCCAATTCATCTTCCCCTTCAACCCATGGTATATTTATAACTCCATGTTTGGCTGGAGTACCCACAACCCAAGCCCTACCTTTCTTCACCACTTCAGTAGGAGGTTGCATCTCTGTCCCAATCTTCAAATCGACTTGACAAGATGCCACTATCCAACGGTAGGTGTGTACACGGCCATGAATTGCTTAGCAGCCGCACCAGCGCTCATTTGGCGCAAGGCGCTCCATCGGGTTTACCCGATGTGAAAGACATTGGCTACTTGCTCCATGTAAAGATTGTGATAGGAAGATAACCCAAAGAACCATCTTTCATGGAGATTTGAGAGAACAAGAGAACTGAGAGCTTCCGAAAGCCGTTCCCCCCTGTCTACCCAAAATAAAAGAATGCATAAGGACATGGACCACTGGCGTTTCGCTACAGTGTTGACTGCAACATCCTATAAGGGATATGCAACATTTAAAAAAAAATATTTCCGGGAAGGTAACCTGGTCAACAAATGCCTGAAGTCGGATGTGTCGGCGAAAGGTGCGAATATCGCAGCTGTGCTGTAAACAGGCACAATGCGATTATGTCTAAAACAACATTCCAGATGAACGCAGAAGAAGAAGAAGAATATGTCCATATCTGATGAGTTTAATATGTCCACATTTGATGAGTTTAATATGTCAAAATTTAACTGAATATAAAAATTGCTTAGTAAATCACAGTCAGCCAACAAATGCTGGGGTTGATTGCGACCTTATGTAAAGGAAGTGAAATTAACAAACAAATATTTGATGATTGCTTATCTCAGGCCCATCTGCATCACTACACTCTGGTGGATGGAATGGAGATGGGTGACTTTTCTGAGAGTCTGGAGTCACTCAACAGTGTCATTACAGAGTACTCCAGCTTGGAGAGGTCTCTAGGACAGCCAGTCACAATAGAACCAAGACTTCAGATGTTATCCTGATGATTTGTAGCAGCTTATGTGTAAACGCAACTGTCATTTTACTTACGACAAATGCATGGTTGTGCAGTGTAGCCTGAATAAAAACACGAAGTAAGGCTAGGAAACTCGATGAAGGGAAAAATGCAGACAGATGCAGAGAAATGTTTTAACTAAAGTCTGTATCTATAAGCTAGAGAAATAAAACAGACACAAAAAGATGCAACAATACTTAACTCAGGATCTAAAAAGTAATCCAGTGAACAAAAAACTAAGAACGAGTTGATTGGGTTACTTTTGAAATCTGAAGTTTAGTATTGTTGATTTGCCTGTTTTGTGTCGTACTGTTTTTCTAGTTCATTGATGAAGACTTTAATGGAAACATTCATCTATGTCATTGTGGGTTTTTCCTTTCATCAAGCTTTCTAGCCTTATTTTGTGCTTTTCTTCAGACTCCAGTATCAGTTCAGCACCAACCAGCACCTTTTTTATAACCAAAGGTGATTAGTCTTTCTCAGTAGATGGTCCAGAATGTGATAAAAAGCTCATTTAGTCATTTAGCACCATAGTTGCCTTCACATCTGAGATAGTCTCATATTTTATTTCCGTCCAGTACTGTATTTAATATACTGCCATCTAAATCTTCTGTAATTTTTGTTTTTGCCGTATTTATCATGAGAATGGATTTTTGTGAGATGTCTGTGGGAGCTGCATTAGCATAGTGGCCAGATTCTCACCTGCTGGCCTGGTGATCATGGGTTCAGTTTTTATCGGGCTGGATTCAAATTTGTTTAATCGATATGGGGTCCAAGGTTCACCCAGTCTAAAATGGATACCAGGAAACATCTTTGGGAAATGAAGGTGGCCAGAATGATAGAGGCTACAACACTCAGCGAGTGCTGATTTTACAGTATGCCCAAAACACCTTAAGGTGTGTTAATTGGTCCTATACTTTAAATTCTTTAAGAGGTGTCTGTGTTGTTTGATTAGGCACATCCAACTTCCACACATTAAATCATTTTTCTCATTTCTGCTCATTCACAACTCACAGAATACACTTTATTTCATGAAGAAGAGAGTATCCTATTTTACCCACTCATACCATAGCCAGTTGTTTCCAGTTTAAGGGTCTTCTGTGGCAACTACAGAACAGACACTCAGGGAATTGAGGTCTAGACAAGAAACAGGCCACACAGAAAGCTGCTTTTAGGGTTGTCTGAATAACTCAGTATGTCCTCAACACTGAACAGCAGAAGAAGAATGATGAAATAAGTAATTGAAATGTATTATACATTCCAGTAGATGAAGTATATTATACTTTCCAGTAAATGAAGAATATTATACTTTCCAGTAAATGAAGTATATTACACATTCCAGTAAATTACGTATATTATACATTGCAGTCACGGTAGTGCAGCGGCTTGTCTGCTTGGTGGTCATGTGTTTGAACGCCACCGAGGCAGATTTGTAACAACTGATATGAGGCTTCCAGGTACCCCAGGTAAACATGGGTACAGGTGAATGTGCTGGGAAGTCAAGGTGGCAGGGATGCTATTGACCACATGACCCGTTGAGTGCTGATTGGTCTGTAGACATATCAGGCTAGAACCATATACCCCATATTTTTATTGGGGGGGGGGGGGGGGGGGGGGGGGGTTTTTTTGCATATCCTTTACAGGATATTGCAGTCAACACCAGAATTTTTCAACTGCTGTTGTTTTGGAAGTTTTACGTTCAGTAGTTTGCCATTGCTTGCCCAATGACTGGTCTGTAGAAATATCAGGCTACAACCATATCCCTAATGATTGGCCTGTAGAAATATCACGCAACAACCATATGCCTAATGATTGGTTTGTAGAAATATCAGGCTACAACCATATACCAAATAATTGGTCTGTAGAAATATCAGGCTACAACCATATACCCAATACACTTGCAAGTGTGCAAGTGGGTTCTATACTTGATATATTTAGGTCAACTGTGTTTATGGCGACATCATAGGATCTTTTACTACACACTTCTTGTTGGAGATGTCATCTCTCATTACTGTTGTAAATTTATTTTGTGTAATAAAAGAAGCTCAGTTGCTGATTTTATGGAGAATTTTTTTTAAGCTGTGACCATACAAGATAACTTTTTCAGTGTTTTTTGTTATTGTTATGTTCTAAGCTGGCTCTGTGGCAAAGTGGTTATGAACACAGATCGTAGTCCTGCATACCATGTTCGAAACACAGGTGTGAGCGATTTCGCAACAGTCCGCCTTGCGTCGGTTTTTTATGAAATTGTATTGGTGCCGGTCATTCAGAGAGCAATGGCAAACTACTGAACATATACTTGCCCTGGAATCACTAACTTCCAAAAAGAATGCTGGGATTGACTGCTACGTTCTGTAAAGGATATGCAACTAACATGTTCTATGATGGTTTATTATATCACAATTCAAAATACCTTAAATGTTATGAGTTACAAGACTGTTTGGGTAGAGGGTTATAATTAAAAAAGCTTAGAGCTACTGTGAGTGTTTACACCACAGGCCTACACTGCTGATTAGTCAATGTATTATGTACAAACAACATGTGGTGAAGATGTGAGTGGGGAGATGAGGGATAAAGACTGGTGAATATGTGAGTGGGGAGATGAGGGATAAAGGATAGTAGTAACTTGTAGTATTTGACTACATGTGAATCGAGAGGTCAGGTAAAGATGCTGACACTGGATAAGTTATACATTGAGAACACCTCAGAATAGTTATCACATTGAGAACACCTGAGAATAATATCACCAGAAACTCCTGTGTCTGGAATCCACAGGGCAAATGAAATAAGGAAGTTACCTAAAACACAGAGAAGAGACGTAAAGACAGAAATTAATCATATGGGGAGGACATATATCATGATATATGTCCTCCCCATATGATTAATTTCTGTCTTTACGTCTCTTCTCTGTGTTTTAGGTAACTTCCTTATTTCATTTGCCCTGTGGATTCCAGACACAGGAGTTTCTGGTGATATGGGGCCATAAGAAGGAAAAGACAAGATGGCTTGCAGTGTGTTGTTTGAAAGCCTATGCACCAGTGGGGATTAAAGGGTGAAAGAAGGAGTATTTGTTCACCATCATTATTTCACACAAACTGCACAGTTGTGGATCAGCTCTGTGTTCACCATCATTATTTCACACGACCTTCACAGTTGTGGATCAGCTCTGTGTTCTTGTCTCAATTATGCCATGCGGCCAAGCCATCTAGATATTTACCTCTGCCTTCCCTTTGTTCTTTTCACCTTAATCTTGCCAGTTTTCATCAAGTTCGTCAAGTGTTGGACACTCATTGAGGTGTTGGTCTATCCTTTTTAAAATTCAATGGGATATAAACAGAGTTAGCATGATACCCAAGTGATTTCACTTCATATATTTGGTGAGATCTTTATTAGCTGGGGTGATATGTTCTTTTAGGGGATTCTTCCATGGATGGCATATCGACACGCTGGAACAGCATTCTGGGCTCAGAAATTTACCTGGAAGTAAAGGTAGTGAGAAAGAGGCACTTTTTACCTAACCTTTCCTTGCAAGATAGTTCTTCAAACCCAGATTCCTGTAAATTTAGTGTAATGTAAGGAGCTCTTTTACACACCTTAAAACAAAAGGGTTGTGCCAGCCCCATATTAATTGCTGATGAGTGAATGTATTATATACAAAACTGCTACAAAATAGGGTACAAACCTTATCTTGATGTGAGGAAATGTCATCTAAAGACTAAATGTCACGTCAGGGCAGACCAGGTCCCAAGCCTTGGTCGGCAACTGGTGGAAGCTGCGATAGGTGGACAGATAGAGCATTGCTTTGCTGATCCAGCAGCTTTTGCGCCTTGTCTTGTTCCAGATGTATTGGTATTACCTTTAATCTGGAGTAAACTAGCCATACTGAGAGAGGGATCATGCTACATGGCAACATATGGTCTCTACATACAGTTCAGCCTAGGCTTTTTACTATGGAGAGGTATAATGCCTTTCTTGAAGCACAACGTAACAAGGTATCAGTCAGCTATGAATTATGTTGTTATTAACCAATATTTAAAAACAGACAAATCGTAAAACAGGAACCTACAATGGGTATGTGCTGTGTTAGGATCATCACATATTAATATAATTAAAGAAACAAAATACTTCTACACTTAAATGAAACTATAAACACATTTAAAATAGAACAATCTTGACTACATTCATTTAATGTTCATATGTGAGTAATTGACAAATTATAACATTTTCAGTGCAGTTGTGTTTTACTGATATGTGAGTAAATGTAATAGACATAGAAAGATTCAATAACTATATGTGAGTACATGTAAAATAGCAATGGTGACTATTGACATGTAACAATCATATGTGAGTAAATGTAAAATAAATGAAAGGATGATGACAGTAGTCACATAGTAATAATTTGTAATTAAATGTAAAATAGAAATATTTCAATGTCATATCATCATCATATGTGAATGAATATAAAATATAAACCTATTGATTGTTCTTCTTTAGTCCATGCCGTATGGTTTTAAATCATTATGTCTGTACATAACCTTTTTGTCTCATACTGCCAGACATTTATGATGTTCCTCAATGCCATGATGCCAAACTAACTAGCATCTTCTCTCTTGGTCTCCCCATGCCTCTCTTCCCTTTTGACTTTACCATATACATATATAAGTTTTACCGTTGCAGTTTTTCTGTTTAAACAAAAGTTAAGATTATCACACAACAGTTATTTTAAATATAAAAATAACTCTCTCACTCACACATACACACTGATTTGATAAATACGCCTACTAGCTACTGTGCTAACATGGTTTCTCATGCAATGCCAGGATATAAATAACCAGGCTGAATTATATCCAAGATATATATCTTTGGTGTCTGACAAACCTGGCTAGTGATGAATGGTACAATGTGAAGGAGCGCGAAGAGACTGTTTGACAAACTCCATTAAATAAGGTGACGGTTGTTATTTCAAGGGGGGCAGACCTCTGTTAGATTTCAGTTGAGTCAAGAACCAATATCACGGCCATCGAACATTCCCAAATGCGCTCAATCCTGACCTTTACACCCAACGAAGATTCCCAATAATAATGGTTCCTTAACTTGTGCCAGATCCTCTGGTCACTTTTTGCTGCACCATTCTCTCAAGGCCATGATGTTTTATCTCTTCTCCCACACAATACATATGATCTCAAAAGACCCTGACTATATCTGCCTTTATATATTAGATGTGGTTACAGCTTTTAATTTTTTTTTGTTATTTGGTACATAGTCTGATATTGTTGTTTGTCATCTTGCCCTCTAAGAGTTACAGTAAATTTTGCGAATCTTATTACATATTTACATTTTAACACATTCCTAATATAACCAACACTGCGTTGTAGGATGTGGTTGGGGAATTCCCAATCTTATACCCAAACCAAAGTTTACAAAACCAGGTAAGCATTTTGATCGTCTTCTTTAAAACGATGGTTTCTTTTGTAGGATTGTCTGGCACTTCTTAGCTACATAGCTTCCATGCTCATCGTGTTCGATCTTCTTGTTGTCTACTTTGTCATCAAACTTGGCTGGGCACAGGTGGCCTTCTGGACAATTGCATAAAAATGTCACCTGTTAAATAGTATAAAACATGTGTGAGTTGATACTTGTGTTATATGAGAATCAATATGTCACATTTGTGAGCTACAAAACATATGTGAGTTGATACTTGTGTTATATGAGAATCAATATGTCACATTTGTGAACTACAAAACATATGTGAGTTGATACTTGTGATATATGAGAATCAATATGTCACATTTGTGAACTACAAAACATGTGTGAGTTAATACTTGTGTTATATGAGAATCAATATGTCACATTTGTGAGCTATAAAACATGTGTGAGTTGATACTTGTGTTATATGAGAATCAATATGTCACATTTGTGAACTACAAAACATGTGTGAGTTGATACTTGTGTTATATGAGAATCAATATGTCACATTTGTGAGCTATAAAACATGTGTGAGTTGATACTTGTGTTATATGAGAATCAATATGTCACATTTGTGAACTACAAAACATGTGTGAGTTGATACTTGTGTTATATGAGAATCAACATGTCAAATCTGTGGGCTGTGTAAAAAAAATACATATTGAAAGGTAGTGTGCTACATGTGTAAGTTAAATTAATCTTGGTGTGGCCATTCTGAGTTTGATGAAATTGAGAGAATAAATTGTCATCAACACATAACGCCACAACACCCGTGGCATCTCTGTATTTTCATAACAATGTTTTCCCGTAGTGAATTTAATTAACGAAGACGCAAATAATATATTGCGCTATTTATTGCCTGGGATATTTCGCTGCATCTCGTCATGTGCATATTGCAGAAATTACACAACATAGACTAAAGCTATGAGAAAACTCTTCAATCTGAAATAGATAACACAAACAATCACACAGTAATTTGAATGATCTATCACGTTAATTTTAAACTGAATATCATGTGTTTTTTGTTTGTCAAAGTTGGCTTTTGTAAATGAATAGCAATTATCTCGGCCAGCTTTAACATGCCGGACTCCCTGGCCGAGGCGTTGACAGCTTTCTCCGTAACCCCGAATACTCTCGTGGTTGACGTGAGCGCACGAGAACTGGAAGTGGTTCGAGTCGCGCCAGTGACTTATGAGAGTATGGAGATGGTCGCTCAGAAAGCAATGGCAAACTACTGAGCGTAATCTTGCCAAGAAATCAACAATCAGCTGAAAGATGCTGATGTCGACAGCTATGTCCTGTAAAGGATATGCAAAAAAAAAAAAAAAAAACTTTAACATACGACCATTTTATGGGTTAAAAACACACGAAACGCATTGTCCCTATCAATCACGTGACCGATTTCCAACATGTGGCGTACAGTCTATGACGTACATAAATAAACACACATAGTAGTATTTGGCGCTCATAGAAGGAGAAGAAGGAAGTAGATATTAGAGGACGCACGTCACCATTTGGAGGTGACAGGTTCTAATCCCGGTCGGTAACTATAGCCTTCAAATTTTATGTTGTCTAGTGCATCCTCTAATCTCTACTTCCTTCTTCTCCTTCTGTGTGCGCCAAACAATACATGTAATAATGTATGTTTATTTATGTACTATCTCAAAGGGTTCCCCGATCGATTTTCTGTGTAATACGTGTACAGCATTAAAACCGACCAATCATTTCTCTTCTTTAAATGTTTATTAATATACTTGACACAGCATTACCGGCCGATGTGTTTGTGTATTTGTTATTTGACCTATGCTGGTTTAATATAAAATTATGACACTTGTAGTGCTATCTAAATGGTTTGATACGAATTCTGTCCGTATTCCATAGTTGTAGGTTCATCTGTATGATAAACATGGCTAATTAAGACACTTATTGGAGTGTCTAGTTGGTCATGCGTTGAAGTACACTTGTTCCTGCAGCGAGGCTCTGTCATTTGGAGGTGATAGGTTCGAATCCCGGTCGGTATCTATAGCTTTCAAATTTTATGTTGTTCAGTGCGAAACAATACTATGTGCGTTTATTGATGTACTGTCTCAAAGGGTTCCCCAATTGATAAACTATGATGTAAAAGATTTGCGGTGTATAGGTTTTGCCAGGTTACCAGAGTCGTTTATTATTCTGTCGATCCAATTAACTATTTTGCTCGACCACCCTGTTATTCAACTGCTTTTCTATTCTGCACATGTAAGTAAACTGGCACCTGCGTGTAAATCCTCATATATTCCCAGAAGAAACTGAAAATTACCAAACCTTTGAATATATTGGTTTCTTAATTAACGACAATGAGGACAGTTCTTACAAGTCATGCGTGAACTGGGCATATCAATGCAGAGGTTAAACAGTATTGGAGTCTATGGCATAACACCAGCAAACAAGTTAAAATGGCATGTTTGAGAAAATGCAACTTGTCCTATGTAACATAGGGATATGAGACATGAACCATTTCGCACTCACAAAAGAACCTGCTACATGATGATGACTCTCGGGTGGTGCCGAATAGTATGCATACTTATAGTTCTAGTAAACATTTGGTTACGCACGCCTCTGCTCCATCCTCCATATCGATCCCTCCTGCTAGTACCAAATTGGATTCCTGATTCCATCAGTCATAGCCGTGTGTAGTCATATATTTGTGTTCCGTCGTGCAAAAGATGATCATTTCTAGACAATATCACTTCTCCAGTGCTCAGCCTCAACTCAGTATGCCCCAAGACGTGTTGATGAGTTTTTTACTTGAATAGTTACAAAGAAACCAAGAAGAGATGGAATAATTATACACAAACATATGTCCTTTACTTCCTGCGTTACTAAGCAAAGCCTAGGATGAGATCGGCTCTTCCCATTCAATAGAAATCATTGTGTAATGTGTTCAATAACATTTTACATTTCACCAGAACATTCTAAATGAATTCAGATTTTTCGTGAGTCGCACAAGGAAGTGTATTTAGCATCTGTGAAGGTCATGCACTTGGCTAAAATTAAAATCTGTACTTGACCTGGTCAGGGCGTAGACACGGACTGACAAATATAAACTCCGATTCACTGACAACTGGTAGACGGGCCTTGTTGAACAGTTGATGGGCCGAAAGGCACATGGTGCGACTAAGAGGCCTTAAAAATCATTGTTCATAGTGGCTATTTCTAAAATAGAATGTGTCAATGATTGTTTAGTGGCTTTTTTAACCTCGGGGATGCTCATGATTGTTCACGGTTGCTATTTCTAATCTTGAGGGTGACCAATAATTGTTCATTGTAGCTATTTCTAATCTTGTAGGTGACCAATAATTGTTCATTGTAACTATTTCTAATCTTGTAGGTGACCAATAATTGTTCATTGTAGCTATTTCTAATCTTGAGGGTGACCAATAATTGTTCATTGTAGCTATTTCTAATCTTGTAGGTGACCAATAATTGTTCATTGTAGCAGTGGGTGGCCATTGATTGCTCATAGTGACTATTTCTAACCTTGGGCATGCCCATGATTGTTCACATTGGCTAGTTCTAACCTTGAGGATCCCATGATTGTTCATAGGGGCTATTTCTGACCTTGGGCATCCCCATGATTGTTCACATTGGCTAGGACTAATCTTGGGGATCCCCATGATTGTTCACATTGGCTAGTTTTAACCTTGGGAATCCCATGATTGTTCATGGTGGCTATTTCTGACCCAGTTACATTAATACAATCAAGTGGAGATCAGCATGGCCCAACGGGTAAGAGCGCTCGTTCTGAAACATTCGGTGTGCTGATGCCGGGGTAGCGGGTTAAACCCCTACATCGGTCAGCTGGACTAAAATGCCCACCTTGGCATCAGCATTCTTGCCGGGGTATGTGGCGTAGAGGTTAGTGAACGCAGTAGAAGAATTCCTAGACATACCGGGTCGACGTTCCGATATCAGCCGCATGCGTTTTTGGAGCAGATCGCTATGCTTTAAGTGGTATGAGAGTCGGCCGTTCAAAAAGCAACGGCAAACTACTGAACATACAATTGTATAATAAATCGGAAATAGCCAATAAATACTGAGTTGTATTGGAGCGTCTTGCAACAGAACATGCAACTAACTTCTGATGCAGGGCGCCCTGGTTACATAAATAAGTAGCAGGGCGGCGCCCCGGCATGGCTACGCCACTGTAAGTTACCTTCTGCTATGATAAAAAGAAAGTACGAAAACAAGAAAGGTTTCTTCTACCTCAATAACCTTATCCGTGGCTTTGCTTGTATCCACGTACATTTTGGCGCAGACGCTTTCGTCATTTAACGTCTGCGATGGCACCGGACACTCCTCCTGCAAAGAAGAGGTTTAGAACATTGCATTGTATTTGCTTCAGCGGTCGCGTTGGCGTAGCGGTTAGAGCGTAATAGTGGCATGAGAGCGGTTTGACGAGGGTTCTATGCATGTGCTCGACGTTCGCTGCGAGCATCTCTTCCTCCGTGCGCTCAAGGTTACATACTGCGATAGTCCTACCACTGCTCATACCCACAAGTAGTCTCTGTTACGTAAATGGTTTTGTGTTTTCCACATTGGATTTGTTTCGCCCGTGTGTTACCCAGGCTCATATGGGGAGGAAAGAAGATCAAGAGTAACACAGTAGCTTGCCATGCATGTCGTAAGAGGCGACTAAAGAGGTTGGTGCGAGCCTGGCTATGTCATTTTGCAGAAAACTTCAGTTGCAAATCCCAACCAATCATGAACAAATCTATAAAGGGATTAGTGTGAGTTTGGTTCAGAGCCTATGCCCCCTTTTGTGTTGACAGGAACAAGAAGAAGACGGCGAAAAAAAAAAGAACAAGAACAAGAAAGTTAAGTTTGCTAACACTCTAGTTTAGTTTAATTTAGTTTAGTCGATGGATCAACATCATGGCACACGGGAGTAACTCATAAGTGCTCCGTTTTCCTCCTAACTCAAATCTGAGTCTGGAGAAACTCAGCTTAGTGCACGAACTCCGTAGCACCGGCGAGGATCCTGAAACTTGCTAACTCTTTGCGGATAAATCTACAATGTACAACTACCACATTCTGTTTGTCACTTGTCATGAAAAAAGTTACTACTACTGTTATTTTCTCTCTCTCTCTCTCTCTCTCTCTCTCTCTCTCTCTCTCTCTCTCTCTCTCTCTCTCTCTCTCTCTCTCTCTCTCTCTGTATCTGTTTGTGTGTATGCGTATGATTTCTTTAGCCATGTATGACCGTACTCTTGTTCATTCAGCGAGGAGCTGTCGCCATATGTCGGTAGAACGCTGAAATCCGAACATACCCGTAACTTAAAATGTTTATATTGTCCAGTGTTCCATTGACGTCTGAATCTTTCTTTCCCATTAATAACTGAACGTAAAATTGCCTAGAAAACAAAACAGTTAATACACGCTTGGGTTGATTGTGACGTCCTGTAAAGGACATGCACCTAACTTTCTGCATACATCGCGACATCTCTCTCTCTCTCTCTCTCTCTCTCTCTCTCTCTCTCTCTCTCTCTCTCTCTCTCTCTCTCTCTCTGTGTGTGTGAGAGAGAGAGAGAGAAAAAAAAAAACTGACCGGTCCTTCCATGTTAACCCAGCCCAGTATGCATACCGAGAAACGCACCGGGTTAAGCTCAATATCAGTTCCCGGTCTCGTGGATTGGGCTCCGTTCAGTGAGCTCATTTTGTGTGCTTTGATATACATTTTGTATTGTTTTGTTTTTTGTTTGTTCCGTTGATAAAAATTTGTGTCGAAACGTGTGCCTGTATCTCTGTGTGTTTTTCCATCCATCGACTGAGAAAGTCACATTGTGTTTTTCCACCCATCGACTGAGAAAGTCACATTTTTTTGTCCATCTCTGAAACAAGTTAAAGAATTCAAATATCTTGGAAGTATGATTACAGAAGATGGCAGATTGGACAGAGAAATCGAAATCAGATGCCAAAAAGCTAGTGCACTTACATATCAACTATCACCCTTACTGAAACATCCAAATATACCAATGTCCGCAAAAGATAGATAATAAACAACATATTCACACCAACCCTATGCTACCAATTTCAAACTTGGACTTTATCCAAATCACACTTTCTCAAAATCAACACCTGCGAGATGAGATGCCTGAGGAGAACTGCCAACTTAACAATCCGAGACCGAGTAAGAAATGCTGTTATCAGACAGACTGTGGGATCAATACTTGTGACACATTTATTGAAAGACAGACGATCACGTGGTTTGGCCATGTCGTTAGAATGCAACACCAACAACTACCATCACTGGCCTTACATCAAAGATCATCTGCGACGAGACCACGAGGACGTCCAAGAAGAAAATGGATTGACGACATCAAAGACATCGCGACATCTCTCTCTCTCTCTCTCTCTCTCTCTCTCTCTCTCTCTCTCTCTCTCTCTCTCTCTCTCTCTCTCTCTCTCTCTCTCACACACACAATCATACAATCACACGGAATGACACTATCCAGTGTCGCCCACCGGGCGCTGGAGCGCAAATTATTCCGCCCCACGACGCTTGACGGCAGAAGTGGAAGATGTTGATGATGATCCGTCGAGTTCCTCTGTCATATGTTGTGTTTTTATCCTGACTCCCTTAAAAGCTCGGCCGCAGCATGCCGTTATTATCTATACAGTTTTGGCTTCTGTCATCTACGCAATCATCTTTAAGGTCACGTCACTCACGCGCAAACACACACACACACACACACAGACACACACACCGGCCAGTGTGTGGCTATTGCTTACTTACACATATACATACTGTACAGTACCTTTTCGCATTTATAGTAGTACTTCCAAACCCCGCTCTCTTTCTTCCAGCCCATCATCTTGAAAGCCACATCACTGTCACACAAACAGCGTGGGTTGCTGACGTACGGTTCCCACTTCTTGACGTCTGTTTCAACAATGGCCGCCATCTCGCCCGGCAGACAGTTCTTCTTGCCGCGAAACACGGGCGTGCAGAATCTGTACTGAACTGTCCAGTGTGCTGTGGAATGTTTGAAGACGCTTTTAGCCATGAAATTGTAGGGAACACAAAACCGTGATAAGTAAACAGACATTAGTGGACACATCATCATCATCATCATTATCATGCGGCATGCCGGTAAATGTATTGGATCATGGTTTGACATCTCACATGATCCAAGTCTCAGATTACGTCTATGTTCTCTCTCTCTCTCTCTCTCTCTCTCTCTCTCTCTCTCTCTCTCTCTCTCTCTCTCTCTCTCTCTCTCTCTCTCTCTCTCTCTCTCTCCCCCCCCCCCCCAATTATATCATTTTCTCAACCCATCCTGCATAAATTACTTTGTCATCTTTTTGTCCTTTACCAATTAAAATTGTCAGTTGTCACCAAATTCTCGCGTCGACCTCTTAAACAACTTGAAAGTCAAGTTCGGAGTTTTTCTTCAACTGGTGTGGCACCACGATAGCCTGTCTCATACTCCCTAGTACATTTATAGAACGTTAACTGCATACATCTAACTTGTCTGAACTCTAATTTTTATTTTATGTTTTTTTTTTTTTTTGTAACAACCTAGACTGAAGACACCAGATCTCGAAGATATAGACAGAGGATTTAGGTCCTAACTTTAAAACTTGACATTATTGACCCTTGCCGATGCCTCTTCGTATTAGCTTGAAGTCTGTTGACATTGACGTGGTGAAAACTTGTGGAGGGAAGACTACCAACTATAGCTTAAGCCCTTAATCCCACCCAATCCGTATGTGCTGCCCGGAGTCATGACCTAGTTAGTTAGTTAGTTAGTCGCGGTTCCAACTTAACGGCAACAGGTCGTCCCCATTATGCTCCGTTCCTGTGCCAGTGAATATCACACAAAATGCTCCTCACTGCCCATTGTGAAAAGTGGAACAGAAAAGAGTCTTGGCAAGCCAACAGCCCGCACAGGTACACTGTGTATAATTCCCCAGCCAGAATGCCAACACAAAAGTCCTGCACGAAAAATACAGTTTATCGTCGATGGAATTGGCAGTCACCAGAAAGACTTCATTGACCCTGGTTTTATCCCATATTGTTCGGTCTCTTTCAGCAGGGCGACCAGCCGAAAGCGCGGCACAAAGCACGAACTCCGTAGCTGTAGCGACGACTCCCAAGAGTCTCCTGAAAAATGCACTCGTGAACCGAAAAGACAAACCAGTCAGTTCAGCAACAGTCGGCCGCCATTGTTCCGAACATGCAGTTCACCCTACAAACAACCGCGGACAGATGTAAAAGCATCCCACACGAAATTCACAGCTCATAGTGTCGCGCCACGCACTCACTCAGTAGCAGGGCGACGGAACCATAAGACCTGGTTACATCCTAACATGCATCTCTACAGATGTGGAATTCCAGTACTGGTCACGCAGACTCGGCTGTTGTTTTTTTTTTTTTAATTTTTTTTTTTTTAAAGGTTGGAGCGAGTTGGGAGTGGTTCAGTCTCACCTTGCTGAACACAAGTAATCCTTATATACATACTCAACCATTGCACATAGACCGTGTAATATTATTTAAGGAATAGCTATACCTAATAAGCTGTGGGTCAAACTTGATGCCGACCCGATCACACAAAACATAAGATGGCATCCATCCATCCATCCATCCATCATGTGCCATGCCGATAAGCGTGGGCGGTCATGTTTTGCCATCTCACTCGATCACTAGAGTCGTGGATCAGCTTCGTGTTTCTGTTTCGACCATGTAACGTGACCAAGCCATCCAGGTATTTACTTCTCGGTCTTCCTCTTGGTCTCTTCCCTTCAATCTTGCCAGTTGTCACCAAGTTCTCCAATTTTCTTCTCATAACATGCCCAAAAACATTTCACTGTCTACGTCTAATGTCTCTAATTAGTTTACGATCTTCATTTGTTTCTTGAAGGACTTGTTCATTGGTTTTTCTGTCTGCCCAAAGTATTCTTTGCATTTTCCTCAGAAATGAAATTTCCACAGCCATCAGATGTTTTTCAGCTTGTCTGCTCATTGTCCACGCTTCACTTACATACAAAAGTACTGGTTCCATGTAGCACTACAACACTCTTTTTCTCGTTTCAATTAATATCGTTTTATTGGTCAGTATGTTTTTCATCTTGCAAAAGGCTATCTTCGCAATGGCAATTCTTGTTCTAATCTCTTCAAGGCATCTCCCACCAGATGTTATGACTGTTCCGAGATAATTGTACCGATTCACTTGTTTAAGAATATGCCCATTTACTTGTAGATTACATTGTGATATTTTCTTCTTCCCATTGACGACCATAATCTGTGTCTTCTTACAATTCAATTCTAACCCTAGTTGCTCACTGTGTGCAACAACCGCATCTACTAACTGTTGTAGGTCCTGTTCATTGTCTGCAATCAAGACTGTAACATCTGCATGTCTAAAGTTATTGATATATCGTCCCCCAATGATGATTCTTTCCATATCTTCTATATTTCTGAAAATATTTTCACTGTACAGGAAACAAAAAGATCTGGAAACATTACACATCCCTGTCTCACACCTTTCTTAATAAGCTGATATTGACCTACTTCATTGTCAATTCTGATGGCACCTTGTTGTTTCCAATACATGTTTTTTACACGTCTAAGGTCTTTTCCATCAATTTGTAGATCTTCAAGCATCCATATCAGGTCGACATGTCTCACTTTATTGAAAGCCTTTGTGTAGTCAATAAAGCAAAGGTGTAGATCTTTGTTTACTTCTATAGAACGTTCAATTACGGTTCTCAGTATAACCACAGCATTTACTGCACCCTTGTCTTCTACAAACTCACATTGTTCTTCTCCTATTTCAGATTGTATTTTCTTCCTAACTCTTTGCATGATAATTCTCAGCAAAATCTTTGTGATGTGACTCATTATACTAATTGTTCGAAGTTGATCACATTCCGAAGCTCCTGATTTCTTTGGGATTGCAATAAATACAGAATTGCATAATTCATGAGGTATATCTCCAGTATCATATACTGACATTGTATTCAGAAGTCTGGTAACTTTATCTATTCCATATTCTTCTAAAGCATTAATCATTTCTGTTGTGATGCTGTCTGAACCGGGGTCTTGCCAGTTTTTATATGGTTAAGAGCATTCTGAACCTCCATCTTCAAAATTGATGGTCCTACATTATTATTTTGAATATCTTCTCTGTTATCATCATAAAGGTTTTTCACATAATCTGACCATACATGTACAATCTGATCTTTGTCTATTGTGATTTTTCCATCCTTTGTTTTTATACAGCCTGCTGATCAGGAACACAGTACGTGTTCTTTGATTAGTAAGCTCCTGAATTTTTTGTGCATTAGTTTGATATTTTTACTGTTGTGTTGTTTTTTCCATTTCTATGCAATTTTTCTCGCGGCATGCTTCTTTTTCCACCTTACATAATGTTCTGACTTTTCTGTGAACTCCTTCATATTTGACAGGGTTATTTGTGTTCTGTCTTCGTGTTTCCATTAGTTGTAAAATCTCTGCAGTCATCCACGTCTTACGACCCACTTTCTTTAATTTTGGAATATTTTTTTCTTTTTCTGCAGCCAAACTGATTGAATTCTTCAACATTTCCCATTGATCATCCACATCTTGAAATAGGATCTCTTGATCAGACAATACATCACATTTGTTCTTTACTTCATGTTAAAATTATCTTGTATTTCTTTGTCAGTTTTAAATCTGCACAAATCATATTTAGTGTTTCCTGTTGTATATTTGACTTTCTTTAACTTTACCCTCACTGTGCTTGTAATTAATCCGCGATCACTGTAACAGTCTGCGTTAGGAACTGTTTTTACGACTGTTAACGCATTTCGAAACCTTCTGCTAATCAGGATGTAATCTATTTGGTTTTTAATCCTGCTGTCTGGACTCTTCCATGTCCATAATCTTCTAGGACGATGTTTAAACCAGTGTTTCCTATAACCATTTCTTGTTCTTTTGACCATTCTACAAGTCCGTATACTCATTCGTTTCTCTCTCCCAAACCATGGTTGCCTACACTGCATCCAACGCCTTGATTTCCTACTTTTGCCTTGAAATCACCTATTATGATATTTATTTCTGATTTTTTTACAGTTCTTCAAAGCAGACTCCGTGGCATTATAAAATTCCTCAATACTTTCTTCACTGCATTCAATTGTTGGAGCATATATTTGAATGGCCTTTATTTTAAAAGGTATTTCATTTAATTTTACAAGGGTAAGTTAATATAGTAAGTCACAAATGGCTGTAGAAAAATAACTAACTATGATAACAACTTGAAACCAGTTTAATTTTATACATACATTGTCCCTTTATTTCTCAACATAATTTCCACCAACATTTATGCACTTATCCCATCGTTTTATCAGTCCTTCCAAACCGGCTGCATAAATCTGTGTGCTCTGTTTTCATTTACCTGCCATCCCACAGAACTGTGTGACTTACTTATTGACTCTCCCTCATAACTTTACGGGAAATCGCTAGGGGCTAAGTCCAATGAAACTCACCTTGGCGGGAGACATTTCGCGAATGACGCCGAAGTTGAATGTGAAGTGAAAACGTGGTTTAGAAAACAGAGCACGCAGTTCTATGCTGCCGGTTTGGGAGGACTGATAAAACGATGGGTTAAGTGCGTCAATGTTGGTGGAAATTATGTTGAGAAATAAAGGGACAATATGTGTATAAAAATAAATTGGTTTCAAGTTGTTATCATATTTAGTTATTTTTCTACAGCCATTAGTGACTTACTTATTAACTTACCCTCGTACTAATAGACCTTTGTCTGACACAGCCCATATCCGAATACGGCATGTTTATCAACGTATATTCTTTAACACCGTTTCTTTTAAAATGTGTAAATTTAACCTTTGAGTGACATGTAAGTAGTATATTGAGGTTTCCAGACCCCTATTCTGGGAGGGTAATTTGGAGGGTAATGGCGGCTGATAGGGTTTATGAAGGAAATATGGGGGTATTTTGGGGGGAAATGTCGACTCGGTAAAAATTTGTGTGGGAACGGGTTTTTTCGGCGGGTGATGGTGTCTGTGAAAGTAATTAAGGTAAAAGTAGTTGGTTGGTTCTGGAAAGCGAGGGTGTGCGTACGGATGAAGGAGGGGTGTAAGTTATTTTGGTTACGTATATGAATGTGTTAGTATGCGTTGTGTAGTGATGTATAAACAAGGGTGTGATGGGTCGTGGTTTCTACTCATGGGTTGGATATATGGTGGTTACGTATATGAATGTGTTAGTATGCGTGGTGTAGTGATGTATAAACAAGGGTGTGATGGGTCGTGGTTTCTACTCATGGGTTGGATATATGGTGGTGGCGTAGACATAATGTATTAGTATGCGTGGTGTAGTAATGTATAAACAAGGGTGCGATGGGTCGTGGTTATACTCGACGAAGTAAGAGATGGTTACTATCATCTGAACAGTGTGATAGTAGTGTCTAAGTGAAGGTAAAGGGTGGTATATTCACTATCATCATTACAAAGGAAAGCGTATAAAGTTATAATGGGTATGGTGGTAAGGTGTATTAGTGATCAAGTAGGAGTGATATAGGGGTGGTCATAAATATAATAAGAGGTGTTCGCAATTACACACTGGTCAACCAGTGGTCAAGCAATGGTCAAGTAAGGGTCAAGTAGTCAAGTAAGGAAATTTTAGGGAAAAGTGATTGTAATGATATGGTGGTGATTAAAGAGTGGTAAATTAGTGGTCAAGCAGTGGTCAAGTAAGGGTCAAGTGGTCAAGTGAGGAAATTTTAGGGAAAATTGGTCGTATTGATATGGTAATGTTTAAATTAGTGGTAAATTAGTGGTCAAGTAGTGGTCAAGTAGTGGTCAAGCGGTGGTCAAGTAAGGAAATTTTAGGGAAATATTAGGGAAAAGTGATTGTAATGATATGGTGATGTTTAAAGGGTGGTAAATTAGTGGTCAAGCAGTGGTCAAGCAGTGGTCAAGTGGTCAAGTGAATAAATTTTAGCGGAAAGTAGTTGTAGCGACATGGTGATGCTTAAAGGGTGGTAAATTAGTGGTCAAGTAGTGGTCAAGTAGTGGTCAAGTGGTCGAGTGACCACTTAAATTGTAGAGGACGATGTGCCTAAGATTATGGTAATGGGTAAAGTGATCGATGACGTGGTCAAACAGTGGTCAAGCAGTGGTCAAGTAGTCAAGTAAGGAAATTATAGGGGAAAGTACGTATAGTGCAATGGTGGTGGGTAAAGTGAGGAGGAATCACTAGTAGTGATAATACTACTACCAATATTAGCGACAAGAATATTAGCTGGTGCGTTGTTATTATACTATTTTTTTTTTGTGGGGTGTGTAAAAATCATACAAAGAGGGTCATACAAACACAAGTACACACATGTACACACTTGATACATTTGTACATACATACACATAAAGACAGACAAGCACAAAGACACACCCATACTATTACTACTGTCATCACAACCAGTACACACACAAATACACACCTACTGCAAACTCAAAGACAAATACAAAGACAGCCAAGTACAAAGACACACCCATCGCCTAGGATTACTACTGTCATCACAGCTATACACAAGTACACACCCATAAACAAATACACAAGAACACTCAAAGACAAACACATCTCCTAGCATTACTACTGTCATCACAACCACACACACACACACACACACACACACACACACACACACACACATACACACATGAACACAAATAGAACCAGACATCAACTACACACATACACACTTGATACACTTGTACGTACACACCTACAAGCGTACAGACACAAAGACATACTCATCGCCTAGGATTACTACTGTCATCACAACTATACTCAAGTACACACCCATAAACAAATACACAAGAACACTCAAAGACAAACACAAAGATAACCATACACAGACAACCCATACCATTACTACTGTCACTATCAACAGATATACACACGTGCAGAGACAGCACAGACACACCCATACCATTACTACTGTCATCACAACTATACACAAGTACACACAGACACACTCACCCATAATCAATTACACAAGTACACACCTACAAACAAAAACACACAAAGACACAGACACACTTGTACATACAGACACAGACAATCCATACTATTACTACTGTCATCACAACTACACACCCATAATCAATTACACAAATACACACCTACTACAAACTCAAAGACACACACCCATACCATTACTACTGGTACCAGTACAGATACACTCACCCATAAGACTAAACTATACAACCCACAAATTTTTGGTAAAGAACGCGGATGTCCGAGAAGCCCCTACGTCATCAACGCCATATGCAAAAGTCATTAAGTATGAGTCATCGGTTTGTGGGGAAGCAGGCGTGAGAATAGCTTGTCTAACTGCCACGTCAGCTACGTCGTGTGCAGAACCAGTGTATAAAATAGAAGGCGTCTCTTGTGAGCTCAGTACCAGTTCACGGGCTGACTTGGGTATCTACAGAGGTGCTTCAGGCTGGTGTGAGCAGTGTTCGTGTAGTAAGCAGATATTGTTCACGTACTGACTTGGCTACATCGGTGAAACAGATTGGTGTGAGCATTGTTCGTATAGTAACCAGCTATTATTCACGTACTGACTTGGCTAGCTACAGCAGTGAAACTTGGTGTGAGCCTTATTCGTGTCGTCGGCATCTGATAAAACAGTGAAACATTGTATACATCAGAACTTTTTGGTGTTGTAAGAAAAAAAAAAAAAAACAGTTTATCAATATGACCACCAGATCTACTTTCACGTGTTCAGTGTGCGACAAAGCCTATTGTGATAAGTATACCCTTAATCGTCACATTCGGACCATTCACGAGGGGAAAGACCAAATATATACCTGTCAGTTATGTGATAAGGTGTGTAATACGAACGATGGCCTACAAAAACACAAACGAATACGTCATCAGCCACGTATGAATACATCAAACACTACAACACCAGAGACGACAGCACCACCTGTCTATTTACACCAGCCTCGTAGTCTAACGCAAGTACCAGACTGCCAACACTGTATCTTCAATGATAACCTTACCCGCCATAATGGGAACATTCACAATGATTATCCCTGTCAGATACGTACCAATCTATACAATTCGAACCTACAACGGTACTTACATCACCAGACATCACGAGAAAGGATGACACCCTTAGACACCCTGGCAACACCTCCACTCATAGTAGCAGAGGATATCCAACCAAATGATAGAGACAGCTTGGCAGCCCTTAAGGCGTACTGCAAGGACCTATCGCTTATGCTACCCAATCAAGTGGTAGTATTAGAAAAAAGTGTCGACCACCGCTATTGGGTGGTTTTGGTATGATAAAAAGAAGTATTCAGATATCTTGTATGATATCTCATATATGTCTTTATTCTGGATCCGAAACAAATAAGGTATGTGTGATGACTTCGACAACAACAGTGTTTTTGATAGTCAACCAGCAGAGCCCAGAAGAATGAAGATCACTAATCCAGAACTTTTTGGTTTTTCACTAACTATGTATGTCATTGATTTTTTTCTTATGATATATATCTAAACTGTTTTTCACTACTCATCTATGTCATTGATTGTTTCTTATATCACTAAAAGTGTTTTTCGCTAATCATGTATGTCATTGATTTTTTCTTATATCTCTAAACTGTATTGATGAATATATATGTCTTTGATTGTTTCTTATATCATTAAACTGTTTTTCACTAAGCATCTATGTCTTTGATTGTTTCTTATATCACTAAACTGTTTTTCACTAAGCATCTATGTCATTGATTGTTTCTTATATCTCTAAACTGTTTTTCACTAAGCATGTATGTCATTGATTTTTTCTTATATCATTAAAGTGTTTTTCGCTAATCATGTATGTCATTGATTTTTTCTTATATCTCTAAACTGTTTTTCACTACTCATGTATGTCATTGATTTTTTCTTATATCATTAAAGTGTTTTGATGAATAACACATTCTTTGATATATTGAAACCAAGATTTTTGTTGATTTTCTTTATTGGTTTTGTTTTCATGACGTTGTCTTGTCGGCTCAGAGCTTACATTACCAGACATGAACAAAGTCTTAGAAGAAGTTATGGCAAAAATACAGAAATATATGAAAAATAACCAAGTATGAAAAGACCTAAAGAGAGAAATGTCTCGACCAAATTTATAAAAATAATCAATGGAAAAAAAATCTTGGCCAAATACGAAAATGTATCAACCAAATGGAAAAAATAATATTGACCAAGTAATGAAATACACCATTCAAGGTTATGAAAAGTCGGAAAATTTGTCAACCAAAAAGGGAAAGATGTCGGCAAAATACAGATATAGATCGTCCAAACTTATAAAAACCTAGGAAAAAAATAATCAAAGGCGAAAAGGCCTAAAGAGAGAAATGTCTCGACCAAGCTTATAAAAATCTAGAAAAAAATATTACAACTAAAAGGTTGATCAAAAATTATAAATTCAAAATTATAAAAATAACCAAATATGAAAAACATCGTCCAAAGACAGAAATATTTCAACTAAACTTATAAATAAGTCACCAAAAGGGAAAAGGTAAAGTACAGAAATAGCTAAGGAAAAAGTAAGTCCACAAAACTAAGAAAGAAAAAAATGTAACTTCTGTAGTCAAATGTGTCTTATCTGAAAAGACGCTATCAATGTCACCCCTTTCCTTGTTTTACTTTACCAAAGACCTTCACCGTATCTGGTACAGAAACCCTTATACAGCACTCATCTCTCCACACTCTTGGTTGCTTTCTAATACAAAGTGGTTACATCACCAAGAACATCAACACCTCAATTGTACACGTGCTCCATTGAAACACCCATGACAGTTAACAACATGTATGGCCATGTAATCTGTGAGTCCACCGGGGATAGTTCATCCGAGTATTCCAAAAGATCCATTTCCCATGGCTGACATCTTCAACTTGCTATAACACAACTTATTCTAATATACACTTTACATGAAATTTCCCAAATTTGGGCTCTATTAAAGAATACGTAATGAGATACACAAAGACACCAAGAACATATCAGACAAAACAACTCACAAATTAAAAACTTAAACCATATCAGATGAACCAGCCAACAACTACTACTAGAACACAAACATATAATAAGGAAACAAATGACACACAGAGCTTACAGACAGATCACTTGGACTCAAAAAAATTTTGCTTCTTGTACTGTAGAATTCTACCAACACTTCTTTCCTATCACCAAATCTAAACAACTACCACACAACCACTGGTCATTTTCCAACATAATACTCATACCCTCGCCAACGACATTAAGGAAATGCATACTAGTTTTATTTCTGGTTATAACTCTTTTAATAGGGCAGAGAGATATACATGCTAATTAGACTACAGCTGCCTTCTTCACTGCTGTCCTTTGTTCGATGACTTTTCTTCTGTGGTTGTCCCTCAAGACTGGGTTCAAGATTTTTTCCAAGTCTAGTATACGGCTTTCAAAATTCTCACGTTCTCTGATTACATGATGCCAGTTACCATTGCGTTCTTCGTTGCCAACAGTATGGACTGTCAAGAAGTGAGGCTCTGGTGCAAAATTAACCTGTGGAGGTAAATAAAACACAAAAGGCATAAAAACAGACTGTCGACATTCTTTTGGTCACGCCTTGAGAAAGGGTAAAGGTATAGTCACTGATGGTTTGTGGTATGGAGAGATGTACATAGAAAACATGTATAGCACATAGGTTTTCGGTATTGGTCATGTTTACAAAAATACACATGTGAATTATGAGCATTACTACCATACACACCTTATTCGTTGAAGAGGAACACCTTCGGACACCATCAGTAGGATATTTTTCGTTCCACGTCACATTAATTTTCTTGAGAGACTCTGGGGCATGCCTACTAGCCAAAAGGTCAATATCTTCATCTGAAGACGAATCATCACCCCAAGCAAAGGTTGTCTCTGGTACATCTAAAGCTGGCTGGGTGCCACGAGTAGGTTTCTGGCAGAACAAAATGTCTAATGATAAAGCTGGTGTGAAGAAGCCAGAATCATCTTCCTCCAAAACACTGTCATCTTCCCAACAATTCTCATCTTCTGACCACGATGGCCGTCTATCAATTAAAGCTGTCATTGTACCTGATGAGTGGAAGGTGAAAAAAGTGTTACTCAAGTAGGTTAAAACGTTTTTAAAACAAGTGTCAACGTTAGGATTACAATGTGATTCTATAGAAGAATCTCTGATCACAGACTCATACTACAGATACGACAGTGTGAGTGTTGGTTCTACGACTCACAAATCTGGACTGGTGTAATGGTTTTCACTAACAACTGACAAGAGGGTGTTTTTGTGAAACGGGAACTCGACACCGGTGATATGTTAGTAGTAGGGGATTTAAATCTAATGTCTGATAATGTATAAGTATGCATTTCCTTAATGTCGTTGGCGAGGGTATGAGTATTATGTTGGACAAATGACCAGTGGTTGTGTGGTAGTTGTTTAGTTTTGGTGATAGGAAAGAAGTGTTGGTAGAATTCTACAGTACAAGAAGCAAAATTTGTTTGAGTCCAAGTGATCTGTCTGTAAGCTCTGTGTGTCATGTGTTTCCTTATTATATGTTTGTGTTCTAGTAGTAGTTGTTGGCTGGTTCATCTGATATGGTTTAAGTTTTTAATTTGTGAGTTGTTTTGTCTGATATGTTCTTGGTGTCTTTGTGTATCTCATTACGTATTCTTTAATAGAGCCCAAATTTGGGAAATTTCATGTAAAGTGTATATTAGAATAAGTTGTGTTATAGCAAGTTGAAGATGTCAGCCATGGGAAATGGATCTTTTGGAATACTCGGATGAACTATCCCCGATGGACTCACAGATTACATGGCCATACATGTTGTTAACTGTCATGGGTGTTTCAATGGAGCACGTGTACAATTGAGGTGTTGAAGTTCTTGGTGATGTAACCACTTTGTATTAGAAAGCAACCAAGAGTGTGGAGAGATGTGTGCTGTATAAAGGTTTCTGTACCAGATACGGTGAAGGTCTTTGGTAAAGTAAAACAAGGAAAGGGGTGACATTGATAGCGTCTTTTCAGATAAGACACATTTGACTACAGAAGATACATTTTTTTTTTTCTTAGTTTTGTGGACTTACTTTTTCCATAGCTATTTCTGTACTTGACCTTTTCCCTTTTGGTGACTTATTTATAAGTTTAGTTGAAATATTTCTGTCTTTGGACGATGTTTTTCATATTTGGTTATTTTTATAATTTTGAATTTATAATTTTTGATCAACCTTTTAGTTGTAATATTTTTTCCTAGATTTTTATAAGCTTGCTCGAGACATTTCTCTCTTTAGGCCTTTTCGCCTTTGATTATTTTTTTCCTAGGTTTTTATAAGTTTGGACGATCTATAGCTGTATTTTGATGACATCTTTCCCTTTTTGGTTGACAAATTTTCCGACTTTACATAACCTTGAATGGTGTATTTCATTACTTGGTCAATATTTTTTTTTTCCATTTGGTTGATACATTTTCGTATTTGGCCAAGATTTTTTTTCCATTGATTATTTTTATAAATTTGGTCGAGACATTTCTCTCTTTAGGTCTTTTCATACTTGGTTATTTTTCATATATTTCTGTATTTTTGCCATAACTTCTTCTAAGACTTTGTTCATGTCTGGTAATGTAAGCTCTGAGCCGAGAAGACAACGTCATGTAAACAAAACCAATAAAGAAAATCAACAAAAATCTTGGTTTCAATATATCAAAGAATGTGTTATTCATCAAAACACTTTAATGATATAAGAAAAAATCAATGACATACATGAGTAGTGAAAAACAGTTTAGAGATATAAGAAAAAATCAATGACATACATGATTAGCGAAAAACACTTTAATGATATAAGAAAAAATCAATGACATACATGCTTAGTGAAAAACAGTTTAGAGATATAAGAAACAATCAATGACATAGATGCTTAGTGAAAAACAGTTTAATGATATAAGAAACAATCAAAGACATATATATTCATCAATACAGTTTAGAGATATAAGAAAAAATCAATGACATACATGATTAGCGAAAAACACGTTTAGTGATATAAGAAACAATCAATGACATAGATGAGTAGTGAAAAACAGTTTAGATATATATCATAAGAAAAAAATCAATGACATACATAGTTAGTGAAAAACCAAAAAGTTCTGGATTAGTGATCTTCATTCTTCTGGGCTCTGCTGGTTGACTATCAAAAACACTGTTGTTGTCGAAGTCATCACACATACCTTATTTGTTTCGGATCCAGAATAAAGACATGTATGAGATATCATACAAGATATCTGAATACTTCTTTTTATCATACCAAAACCACCCGATAGCGGTGGTCGACACTTTTTTCTAATACTACCACTTGATTGGGTAGCATAAGCGATAGGTCCTTGCAGTACGCCTTAAGGGCTGCCAAGCTGTCTCTATCATTTGGTTGGATATCCTCTGCTACTATGAGTGGAGGTGTTGCCAGGGTGTCTAAGGGTGTCATCCTTTCTCGTGATGTCTGGTGATGTAAGTACCGTTGTAGGTTCGAATTGTATAGATTGGTACGTATCTGACAGGGATAATCATTGTGAATGTTCCCATTATGGCGGGTAAGGTTATCATTGAAGATACAGTGTTGGCAGTCTGGTACTTGCGTTAGACTACGAGGCTGGTGTAAATAGACAGGTGGTGCTGTCGTCTCTGGTGTTGTAGTGTTTGATGTATTCATACGTGGCTGATGACGTATTCGTTTGTGTTTTTGTAGGCCATCGTTCGTATTACACACCTTATCACATAACTGACAGGTATATATTTGGTCTTTCCCCTCGTGAATGGTCCGAATGTAACGATTAAGGGTATACTTATCACAATAGGCTTTGTCGCACACTGAACACGTGAAAGTAGATCTGGTGGTCATATTGATAAACTGTTTTTTTTTTTCTTACAACACCAAAAAGTTCTGATGTATACAATGTTTCACTGTTTTATCAGATGCCGACGACACGAATAAGGCTCACACCAAGTTTCACTGCTGTAGCTAGCCAAGTCAGTACGTGAATAATAGCTGGTTACTATACGAACAATGCTCACACCAATCTGTTTCACCGATGTAGCCAAGTCAGTACATGAACAATATCTGCTTACTACACGAACACTGCTCACACCAGCCTGAAGCACCTCTGTAGATAGACAAGTCAGCCCGTGAACTGGTACTGAGCTCACAAGAGACGCCTTCTATTTTATACACTGGTTCTGCACACGACGTAGCTGACGTGGGAGTTAGACAAGTTATTCTCACACCTGCTTCCCTACACACCGATGACTCATACTTAATGACTTTTGCATATGGGGTTGATGACGTAGTCTCGGACATCCGCGTTCTTTACCATAAGGGGGTTTGTGATATTCTTGTAGGGACACGATTTGTTTATAGGTGAGTGTATCTGTAGTGGTTGTGGTACCAGTAGTAATGGTATGGGTGTGTTTTTGTGTGCTTGTAGGTCTGTATGTACAAATGTATCAAGTGTGTACTTGTGTATAGTTGTGATGGCAGTAGTAATGGTATGGGTGTGTCTGTGTATGGTTGTCTTTGTATTTGTGTGTATCAAGTGTGTACATGTGTGTACTTGGGTGTCTTTGTGGTTGTAGGTGTGTATTTGTGTAATTGATTATGGGTGAGTCTGTACTTGTGTATAGTTGTGATGTTGTAGGTCTGTATGTACAAGTGTGTCTGTGTGACCGTCTTTGTGTATTTGTTTATGGCTGTGTGTGGTTGACTTTGTGATTGTAGGTCTGTATGTATAAGTGTATCAAGTGTGTATGGGTGTGTCTGTGTATAGTTGTGATGACAGTAGTAATAGTATGGATTGTCTGTACTTCTGTGTCTGTATGTACAAGTGTGTCTGTGTCTTTGTGTGTTTTTGTTTGTAGGTGTGTATTTGTATAATTGATTATGGGTGTGTACTTGTGTATAGTTGTGATGACAGTAGTAATAGTATGGGTTGTCTGTACTTCTGTGTCTGTATGTACAAGTGTGTCTGTGTCTTTGTGTGTTTTTGTTTGTAGGTGTGTATTTGTGTAATTGATTATGGGTGAGTGTGTCTGTACTGGTTGTGATGACAGTAGTAATGGTACGAGTGTGTCTGTGCTGTCTCTGCACGTGTGTATATCTGTTGATAGTGACAGTAGTAATGGTATGGGTTGTCTGTGTATGGTTGTCTTTGTGTTTGTCTTTGAGTGTTCTTGTGTATTTGTTTATGGGTGTGTACTTGTTGTGAGTACTTGGCTGTCTTTGTATTTGTCTTTGAGTGTTCTTGTGTGCTTGTAGGTCTGTATGTACAAGTGTATCAAGTGTGTATAGTTGTGATGACAGTAGTAATGGTATGGGTTGTCTGTGTATGGTTGTCTTTGTGTTTGTACTTGAGTGGTTGTTTATTTGATTATGGGTGTGTACTTGTGTATAGTTGTGATGACAGTAGTAATCATTGGCGATGGGTGTGTCTGTGCTGTCTCTGCACTTGTGTATATATGTTGATACTGATAGTAGTAATGGTATGGGTTGTCTGTGTATGGTTGTCTTTGTGTTTGTACTTGAGTGGTTGTTTATTTGATTATGGGTGTGTACTTGTGTATAGCTGTTGTTGTGACAGTAGTAATGGTATGGGTGTGTCTTTGTGCTTGTCTGTCTTTATGTGTATGTTTGGTTGTCTTTGTATTTGTATGTGTGTTTGTGTGATCCTCTTTGTGTTTTTATGACCCTCTTTGTATGATTTTTACACACCCGACAAACATATAGTATAATAACAACGCACCAGCTAATATTCTTGTCGATAATATTGGTAGTACTATTATCACTACTATTGATTCTTCTTCACTTTACCCACCACCATTGCACTATACGTACTTTCCCCTACAATTTAAGTGGCCACTCGACTACTTGACCACTGCTTGACCACGTCATCGATCACTTTAATCACTACCATAATCTTAGGCACATCGTCCTCTACAATTTAAGTGGTCACTCGACTACTTGACCACTACTTGACCACTACTTGACCACTAATTTACCACCCTTTAAGCATCACCATGTCGCTACAACTACTTTCCGCTAAAATTTATTCACTTGACCACCTGACCACTGCTTGACCACTGCTTGACCACTAATTTACCATCCTTTAAACATCACCATATCGTTACAATCACTTTTCCCTAAAATTTCCCTAAAATTTCCTTGCTTGACCACTAATTTACCACTCTTTAATCACCACCATATCATTACAATCACTTTTCCCTAAAATTTCCTTACTTGACTACTTGACCCTTACTTGACCATTGCTTGACCACTGGTTGACCAGTGTGTAATTGCGAACACCTCTTATTATATTTATGACCACCCCTATATCACTCCTACTTGATCACTAATACACCTTACCACCATACCCATTATAACTTTATACGCTTTCCTTTGTAATGATGATAGTGAATATACCACCCTTTACCTTCACTACTATCACACTGTTCAGATGATAGTAACCATCTCTTACTTCGTCAAGTATAACCACGACCCATCACACCCTTGTTTATACATTACTACACCACACATACTAATACATTATGTCTACGCCACCACCATATATCCAACCCATGAGTAGAAACCACGACCCATCACACCCTTGGCCGTTTATACATCACTACACCACGCATACTAACACATTCATATACGTAACCACCATATATCCGACCCATGAGTAGAAACCACGACCCATCACACCCTTGGCCGTTTATACATCACTACACCACGCATACTAACACATTCATATATGTAACCACCATATATCCAACCCATGAGTAGAAACCACGACCCATCACACCCTTGTTTATACATCACTACACCACGCATACTAACACATTCATATACGTAACTTATAGCCCTCCTTCATCCGTACGCACACCCTCGCTTTCCAGAACCAACCAACTACTTTTACCTTAATTACTTTCACAGACACCATCACCCGCCGAAAAAACCCGTTCCCACACAAATTTTTACCGAGTCGACATTTTCCCCAAAAATACCCCCATATTTCCTTCATAAACCCTATCAGCCGCCATTACCCTCCAAATTACCCTCCCAGAATAGGGGTCTGGAAACCTCAATATACTACTCATGTATTGTACCTAGTAATTCCCACATATGCAAAACAATTGTTATCATTATATTGACAGACAGACAGACAGGCAGGCAGACAGACAGACAGACAGACAGACAGACAGACAGACAGACAGACAGACAGACAGAATGACAGACAGACAGACAGACAGAATGACAGACACAGACCGACGGACAGATACTTAGAATCCAGCTATGATATGTGGCACCTGTTCATATTGGTTTTTTTAAATAGTTGCATGTCCTTTACAGGACGCTGCAGTAAACACCTGCAGTTTACTGCCGTTGGTGATGTCTTGGCAAGGTTTTACGTCCAGCAGTGTGTCATTGCTTTCTGAACGACGTTCATATCGTTTAGCTATCTAATAAGGTGTACGGCTAATGGTGGTAGTAAGAACGGTGGCCAACCAAACTTTCCCCACTCGAACAGTCGTTCAACCTTACCTTAAAGTGCACAAAAAGTTAGACAAGCAGTAATAACATACACAAAACAATCTTTTATACGGGCCATTAAATCGACAAGCCTGAATTATCTTTAATTGTGCCGCCCCGACAGAAAATTACACAATTTTTTTTTACACACGCACGCCCGCACGCACACACACACACACACACACACACACACACACACACACGCACGCACGCACATATATATATATATATATATATATATATATATATATATATATATATATATATATATCATGTGCCATGCCGGAAAGCGTGGGCGGTCATGACTCGTCATGACACGTATATATATATATATATATACGTGGGCTATTCCAAAATCAACCGCCGATTGACTGGTTAAAAAATGTAAACAATTTGAAAATAACATCGAAATAATACAAAAGTTACATATATCACTGCATTACTTTTCTACATAACCACCACCTATATTCACTCCGTATTACCGTGGCACGAGTTTTTGTAACCCCTCATCAAGGAACGGCGCCCCATGTTACTTAGCCAGTTTTTGACTCTATCCATGAGCCCTAGGCGGTGTCGAAGCGCTGGGTAGCCAGCCAGAACTTCATCTTGCCGAAGAGATGATAATCGCTTGGTGCCAAGTCCACGATGCTGGGAGGGGGGGGGGGGGGTTGAAAATGTTCCATTTAAACTGCTCAAGAAAAGCTTTTGAGCTAGCAGCAGTGTGGAGCCGCGCGTTGTCGTGCAGGATAATGACGCCACTGGTGAGCATTCCGCGCCTTTTGTTTTGGATCGACTGACGAAGCTTCTTCAGTGTTTCACAATAAACTTCTGATGTTATTGTAGTCCTAGTGTCATGAATTCCGTCAACAAAATGCCCTAACAGACCAAGAACACTGTAACCATAATCTTTCGTTGTGAAAATGATTGCTTGAATTGTTTGCGTTTGTTTGGAGATTGAGTATGCATCCACTGTTATGATCGTTTCCTTGTCTCAGCATTCACGAAGTGAATCCATATCTCGTCCCCAGTCACTATTTTGTCCAGAAATGCACCCCCCCCCCTTTTTTTTCAGCAGCGCAGAAGGAACGTCAAAGCTGAGGCCACTCTGAGCTTTGTGAACTCAGTCAGTTGCTTTGGTACCCACCGTGAACAGAATTTGTGGTAATCTAACCTTTCTGCGACAGTTTGAAACAAACGAGTCCTAGAAATTTGTGGAAATTCTGTAGAAAGATCTGAAATTGTGAAACGGCGTTTTTCCACTACGACTTGGTCGACTTTTTGAATGAGCTCATCTGTCATACATGAATGTAGTCCTTGTGCCACCCTCATCATGAACATCTTCGAAGCGCGAGACAGGAGGCGTAACTTCTTCACCACGGAGACTCCCAAAGAGAGAATGAGAAAAGGCAGACATGTTATACTGAGATATTCAGATGCCATAAAGACAGAAATATCAGGGTTTCCAGGAAAAGATATACAAGAGATAAAAAAATACGGGAGAAATATTGATGAATAAACAAAAATGGACACAGCCCAGAAACTCATCCAGGTGAAAGTTATGTTAATATCACAGCCTGGGATTCTGAGAAAAGTAGCAACATTTTTTTTTTTCATTATCATATTCTCTTCATTGTTCTAATTTTTTTCCATCTTTTCATTCTTCCCATCCCGTTCTTGTGGCACTTATGCCTTAATGTAGTTACTGGAGGATCTTCTCCGTGATTATATGTTGTGTTTTGTGTATGTATTTGTTTGTTGATGAAGGCTAGTCGCTGCAACGTCCTGTATTTGTCATAGTTATGTTATGTAAAGCTGCATTAATTTGTGTTATTTTATATTATTTACAGAAGTATAGAAATATGTCGACAGTTTTAAAATAAGCTAAACGTGTTTATGAAGGAAAGTACATGTATAATATAGTTTAGTCTAGTTTAGTCGACGGATCAACATCACGGCACACGGGTGTAACCCATAAGTGCTCCGTTCTACTCCTAACTCAAGCCTGAGTCCGGAGAATCTCAGCTCAATGCACGATCTACGTAGCACCGGCCAGGATCCTGAAATACTTTGAGTAGACTTTTAACTCGAAATTTTGCCCGGGAAATGCTGTTAGGCTGCTTTTTTTCGATTTCCAACTGCCAAGGGATTTTTTATGTGCGCAACAATACACACGGGAGTCAGATCTCACTACCCAGAGACCAGGGGGGAATTTTGTTACTAGAAGTCCACGCGAAAAAAATCCTTGCCCTCACCGGGGCTTGAACCCGAGACCTCCAGTAATCGAAGCGGACACCATACCTCGAAACCACTCATCCCCCCTATGAATAATATAAAGTCAAAAAGTGCGGAAAGGAAAATACAAATAGAAAAAGCACATATCACATTTCCAGTTAAGAGCAGAACACAAAAATAAAAACAAATAGAAAAACTGAATCTTTATTACACTTCCCTGGTCTCTATAACACAACATTCAGGCCAGATTGAAAGGTCGATGTTCTAAGCGCTAGCGCCGGATATCCGTTGGGAGCGGGCTGCGCAGTCAGCACACAAAATGGTCGGATCAATAATTTAGCAGCGCCGGCACAGATTCAATGACATATAACTGTTGTGCACACAACTAACAATAGATTTCCATTTATCTCCCTCTAGGCAGGCGAGAACGTTACCGAAGGGTTAAATGATGGCTAGGAAAGCAGGATTTGTTTGCTGTGTTCTGTACTATTTTTTATTTTTTTTTAATTAAGCGAATAGTAATTACATTTGCCACCCAAGGGTGTCTTCTCTTTGATCTCTATTTATCCGCGTGGGTATCTGTCTGTCTGTCTGTCTGTCTGTCTGAGTATATATATATATATATATATATATATATATATATATATATATATATATATATATATATATATATATATATATATATATATATCCCTCTCTCTCTCTCTCTCTCTCTCTCTCTCTCTCTCTCTCTCTCCTGTGAAAGGGGGGGGGTGGTAGGAAGTTACATAAGTGCATCGTCATCATGCTGTGCACTGCCACCTGGTGTAGGTGTTCATGTCTCTCCACAGATCTCTGTCCTTGGTACCCTGGATCAGCTCTGCTGATGATATTTCTCCATGCCACTGTCTCAATCAATCTAACATCATTTCTCCGGCTCGCTCGCTATATAAAGATAACAGGCCTTATTCAAATGTCATTCCATTAACGTATTATATCTGGACCATTTATGTTGGTTTCTTTCATCTTGTGCTTGCGAAATATTGCTGTTGAATTTGCTTCCTGGGAATTTATGTCTGTCTCTGACGTGTGCATAGGAAATGAACTGGTCAACGCATCAGATGAGCGCTACACAGTATGTCCTACTCTGGTGGCGGTTCATCACCATCGTCCACTTTTGCCGTCAAGCGTCGTGGTGAGGAATAGTTGACGCTCCAGCGCCTGAAAGGTGGCACTGGATAGTGTCATTCAGTGTGATTATTTGTGATGTCATCAATCCATTTCCTTCTCTACAGTTCTCTTGCGAATCAGCATCAGCTAAGTAACGTTTGTATACTATGTGTGTAATTTTATTAATGTCTGTTGTGTGTTTGCTGACGAAGGCTCTGTCCGCAAAGTTCATTTTGTCAATTGTGGTTGGGTTCTTGTAAAGCTTAACAATTCTTCTTACAATTGTCGATGATGTGCTCGTTGTACACATGTATGCAAGTAAGACTAGGACAGCTCTACGTACACGCAATGGCGTTGAGGCCAGAAGACAATGCCTTGAATATTTGAGAAGGTCAAAACATAGTGAGATCGGACGCCTGCGCGTGTTGTTGCGCACGTAAAAAAATTCCTTGACAGTTGGAAATCGCAAAAGAGTAGCCTAACGGCGCTGCCCGGGAAAAATTTCTAGTTAAAAATCTCCCGAAAGTATTTCAGGAACCTCGCCGGTGCTACGGAGTTCGTGCACTGAGCTGCGAATCTCCGGACTCAGGCTTGAGTTAGGAGTAGAACGGAGCAGTTATGGGTTACAACCGTGTGTCGTGATGTTGATCCGTCGACTAAACTTAACTAAACATGTGTGCCAGGGCTGGCGGATGTAGGAGGAAAGGAACGAGCAGATAGACTTGCGGGTTTGGCTGGTGTGGGGAGTGGAGGGGTAGTGTATCAGGCTGACATCCTGAACGTCCTCAGGGAGACAAGACGAATAAATGAATCAAGGGGTGGAAGATATTCAGCAACGCTGACCAGACTGCAAGAAAATCAAGGTCAACATGGCGAAGCTAGAACAGAGCGCCATGTGGAAGGTCAAAGAAAAATAGTCAACCAATAGATAACTGTCTGTCTGTCAGTCCCTCTGTATATCTGTCTGTCTTTATTATAATAAACTAACTAACTAACTAAATAAATAATTAACCAACTGTCCAACTAACTAACTATTTAACTAACTAACTAACTAACTGCCTAACTAACTAACTAACTACGAGTAACCAACTGTCTTACTAACTACTTACTAACTAACTAACTTACTAACTAACTACTTACTAACTACTAACTAACTAAATAACTAACTAACTAACTATCTAACTAACTAACTTACTAACTACTAACTAGCTAACTAACTAACTACGAGTAACCAACTGTCTTACTAACTAACTACTTACTAGCTAACTAATTAACTTACTAACTAGCTAACTAACTAACTAACTAACTGACTGTCTAACTAACTAACTAACTAACTAGCTAACTGTCTAACTAACTAACTAACTAACTACGAGTAACCAACTGTCTTACTAACTAACTACTTACTAACTAACTAACTTACTAACTAACTAACTAACTAACGTACTAACTACTAACTAGCTAACTACTAACTAACTAACTACGATTAACCAACTGTCTTACTTACTAGCTAACTAATTAACTTACTAACTAGCTAACTAACTAACTAACTAACTCTCTAACTAACTAACGAACTAACTAAACAACTATCTATTTTATTTTGTAAATCAATCCATGGCAGCCACATCTGGAAGCGAACTATTCTGCTGGGCTTAGAACCTAAGCCACTTCGCCAGTACACGTGAATACAGCATCAACAGATGGGCATTGAGACGTGTTGGGTATATTGTTAAACAAGTTAGCTGCATATCCTTTTACAGGACGCCACAGTCAACCCCAGCATTTTTATGATGTTCGTGATCTTTTGGCAAGCTTACGTTCAGTAGTTTGCCATTGCTTTCTAAACGACCGGAACCCATACCATTTCATAAAAAACCAACGCAAGGCGGTCTGCTGCCAAATCTCCCACAGCTGATTACGATCTGCGTCCGTAACCTCTAAGCCACGGAAGCGGCTGGGTATACTGTGCTAGCTCCATATTTGTATAGACCAATCGGCACTCGGTGGATGATGTCTTCTTCTTCTTCTGCTTCTTCTTCTTCTTCTTCTTCTTCTTCTTCTTCTTCTTCTTCTTCTTCTTCTTCTTCTTCTTCTTCTTCTTCTTCTTCTTCGTCTGCGTTCATCCGGTTATTTTTTTTATTTCGGTTGTTGTTTTTCGGACGTGATTGCGTTGAGCCTGTTTACAGCAGAGCTGCGTTCTTGCGCCGTTTGGCCGACACATCCGACTTCTGCGGGCATTTTTTGACCGGGTTAACCTTCCCGGGGTTTCTTAGGACGTTTGACTCTCACTGCTGTGGTGTCATCCCCCATCCCAGCTGGCCCATTTTAGAACAGCCAAATACATCCTGGTCAACCCTCAAGGGAAGGCAGGGGCAGACAATGGGCATTCCCCGCCATCCAAGGAGACTCCAATAATTGCAGAGCCGACACATTGCGCCTGGTACTGGGATCACCCAAGGAATCGCCACGTCCTGCACATGGCTGCTTAACCTCACTTCCGAATATTTGGCATTCCGTTCACCATAGACTGTTCCTCCGAAAACCAGAAGAATGCAGTCTGCATATGACATCCACACAGTGAGCTTTCGATTCGGACTTTCCACGTAACGGATTTGCTATCCCAGCAATTTTCCATTTCGTGCCACTGGGACGCTTTTTCCACCTTTTATGAAGCCCACACAGTGAGCTTTCGATTCGGACTTTCCACGTAATGGATTTGCTATCCAAGCAATATTCCATTTCGTGCCATTGGGGCGCGATTTTTCACCTTTGATGACGCCCACACAATGAGCTTTTGATTCGGACTTTCCACGTAATGGATTTGCTAGCCAAGCAATATTCCATGTCATGCCTCTGAGACGCTGTCGTAACCGACATACCTGTGGTGTAAAGTGTGGCAGGATGATGTATTCACTATCACACCTTTTGCTGGTACCCATTTTAGGCTGGATAGACCCGGAAGTTCAGCTCAATTTTCTTTTAAATATCTACATAGATGTGGATCTAACCACTTGACCACCTGGCCGCAAGCTAGCATCCTGAACACTGCTTCTCTCTCTCTCTCTCTCTCTCTCTCTCTCTCTCTCTCTCTCTCTCTCTCTCTCTCTCTCTCTCTCTCTCTCTCTCTCTCCCCCCCTTTCCGTCTACTCACCTCTCCTTTTTCTATCACAATGTCACTATTTCCTGACTCGCTGACAACGTGTGTTCACAGAACGCACGCCTAGAAGCGTTTAGCGATAATGTTCATTAGAATTACAAAAAAAAACACAGCCAGACAGCTGAATAATTGACGTAGTCATTAAAGCACCTTGACGCTTGGGGAGGACTGGACTCTATGGACCGCTTGGTTCTGATACATTCCAGTTTTATCACAAGTGACGGAAAAGAATGTTGAAGGGCTATGTAGAACCTATATTGTTGTATGCGTGTGAAACATTGATAATAAGCAGACAAGCTGAGAAATATTTAATGGCAGTGGGAATGTGGTTTCTGGGGGAGATTTGATAGAATCGCTTGGACCGACCAAAAAAAATACACAAATATTGGGTTGAGTTGAGCTAAGCACTGACATCACCGCACTCAGGACATTCCCATACGCGCACCGCCCCTCGTTCAACAGCCAGTGAAGAGTCACACTACTAATCGTTCCCACCGCTATCTGATTGAAAGTTCTCCTTGTCTTCCCTCTCATTGGTGAGATTTTACCAGAACCCCTGCCAATCCCCCGCAATCTCATCCTTTCCACATATGGGTTCTCAGTTTGTTCCCCCATCTTCTCCACCTGGTCCCACAGGCGCACGACCACCACCCCATTGTCCATAAATAATTTACCACCAAGAGGTGCATCCCCTGCCAGCCTATAATCCTGTTCATTCCACCGCACTCCTGCATGACCAGGGCAAAAGACGAATAATATCATTCTTCAAGAAGCAAATAAACACCGTAAATTGATTAGAAAAATTAGACGAAGGTAGCCAAGATGTGAAGGGCAAATTATCATGAGAAATAAACTGGACAATTTACTGTTAAATTAGAGGAAGAGACAGACAACAAGATCAACATCTGGGTGGCTTGGTCACATACCACAATCGGGAGAAGAACACAGACCTGATCCATGACTCTGGTCGTCGTGTAAGCTTCATGAAAGTATAACAAGCTTTTGGAATTCATCATTACACTTGGAAGACTGCTGCCGAAGACCGAAATTCATGGCGTACGCAAGGGTGCAGTCACGTGTGAAGCAACCAGGACTGCAAGAGCTGAAGAAAAGACTGGACATAACAACCACTGCAGGAGATTCCCCCTCCTGGAACGTCAAGCATTCTTTGCCCACATTGCCAAAGAACATTTCGAACCAAAATAGGCCTTATCAATCCATCTTAGAACTCACGGCTCCATACTTTCAACTCCACTGGATGAAATGAATGGTCATCATCATTCTTGATGGAGAAACAACAAGATCCGTAAGATTGCGACCCATGCCTGTCTACGCTAATGATCATGGCCCATGATGATGATACATTTGATATCGAAAGCACCAGATCCAGATTGTCTGCCCCTATAAAACAGTTGTTGTTTTAACTCTTCAACGATGTGGGATGTTTCCGTGGTTGGTGAAGAATTGTTCTGTCCCATCGAGTTGTTTGTTATATACAGTCCAAGTTTCATTCATTCATCCGTTCATTCAGTAGCGTGCCCTTTGGAGAACTTCGCTCACATAACAACCGTCCAGAGATAGTCTCGGTCATAAGCAAGATGTCCCGCGTCCGATACACCCATCTGGAGATCATATGCTACATCTTGAACCCTTCTTCTCTTTGGCCTTCCTCTTCCTCTCTTCCCAGGCATATACCCCTCCATTATTGTTCTCTACAAACTGTCATGGCGTTTCAAGTGACAAGAATATTTCAATTTTCTTTGTTTTATCGTCTTTAGTAGCCAACCTTCTTCAATATTAAGAGTTTGTTGTGTGGATTCAATTTTTTTTTGTGTGGCTATATGCAAGATATTCTTAGAATCTGTTTATAACATTTATATTCAAGGGTCAAATTTAACGCTAGTTACTTGCATATTATTTTGTTTTCAAAAGCATCAACATTATCATCATCAGCATCAGTAGCAACAGCAGTACAAATACCACCATCACCACCACCAACACCACTACCATCATCATCATTGCCATGATCGAATTTATTGTTATAGATCGTGGCATGATTTAGGAAAAAGTGCGGTCTGTACGAAGAAACCGTGCAAAGTGAACCACCACGATCCCTTGGTCACAAGAGCGTGAAAGCGCTCGGGACGCTTTGTGAAAGCACAAAGCGTCACCTTCAATCAGTTGGGCTTAAGCCACGGTCAAGTGTCGGCCTAACGGCGCAAGAACGCAGCTCTGCTGTAAACAGGCACAACGCAATCACGTCCGAAAAAAACTCCGGATGAACGTAGAAGAAGAAAGAAGAAGTCCGGACCTGGTTCTTTGTTAAAGTAGCATGGCCAAAAACTGCGCCGCTATTAGAGTGTTAAGTTATCGTGTTGAGTTGTTTTGTTAACTCGTAACGTTGATTAATTGCGGTTGTATAAGTGAAATGTATTATGTGCATAACCTAATAAATGTTTTGCGTATCCTTTTACAGGACTTAGCTGTCAACAGCAGCATCTTTCAGCTGTCTGTTGATCTCTTGGCAAGATTACGCTCAGTAGTTTGCCATTGCTTTCTGAGCGGCCGGCTCAGTATCCGCAAGTCACGAGCGGGGGTCGAACCACCTCAGTTCTCGCTCCGCTGCGAGACTCTGCGTGATAAACGGGATTACAGAGAGAAAGTGTTGTAACCCCACAGCCAGAGAGACCGGCTGTGCATAACCTAATAGACTGAAAATCTCATACAAGTTAAGTTACCAAACTTTGCGTTCTACTTGTGTACAGTCTGAGTGTGTTCAGAAGCAACGAGTAAGAGTTAAATGTAACAAACTATAATGGTGGTTTTGAATGTATAGTTCAACATTAACTTCACGGAGTGGAGGTCAAGAGAAAGACGTCATACACGAATATATACTATTATACTCTTTATAAAAACGAGTCAACATAGCAGCATATTTATATATTAAAGATTTGAGTCAACCTAGCGCACGTGTGGCCATTGTGACCTTCGGCGACTCTCTGGCAATCATCACCATCATCATCATCACCATCATCATCATCATAATCACCATCATCATAATCACCATCATCATCATCATCACCATCATCATCATCACCACCATCATCATCATCATCATCACCATCATCATCATCATCATCACTATAACCACACCACCACCGTCATCATCATCACGATCACCACCACCAACATCATCATCACCATCATTATCCTTATCATCACCATCATCATCACCATCATTATCACCATCATCATCATCGCCATCATCACCATCACCACCACCACCATCATCATCATCATTATCATCATCTAGTGGCTTGTCCTCTTGAGAATTTTTATTGCATAACAGTGTGTCAACATTTTTGGGAGTTTCCGTGGCGAAGTCGTTACTCCGACTGCCTCGCGTTCCGAAGGTTGTGGGTTTGATTTCTGACTATACCATCCGGTTCACGGGTGCAATTTTCTCGGATACTACTGGGGGTTGTCGCTGGAGTTACGGAGTTCATGCTTTCTGCGACGCTTTTGGCAGGTCGTCCTACAGAAATAGTCCTAGCTATATGGGGTAACACCCGATGCAATGAAGTCAATCCTCCCGCCTTTTAAACTCTTTTTGTGTGATGTCCAGGTTTAAAACCTGATTGTTGTCTTAAGAAATGCGCATGCTCTCAGTACTCTGACTTTTGTTATTGTCTGAGTTTTTTTGTCTGAGTTTCAAACCTGTTAGTTGCCTTAAAAAATGCGCATGCTCTCAGTACTCTGACTTTTGTTATTGTTAAATGTCCAAGTTTCACACATGTTAGTTCCCTTAATACGCATGCTCTCAGTACTCTGACTTTTGTTGTTATCTATGTTTCAATTGATAAAATTGATTGAGTCATTTTGTGCATAGCATCGTCGTCGTTGTTGTTGTTTTGTTGTTTTGGTGTTTTGGTGGGTTTTTTTTTTTTTTTTTTTTTTAGTAATTTATGTAGGTACTATAGTTCAATGTCGTGATCGGACATTTGCGACCTTGATCACGTGACCTGCCGATCTCGTTGCTTGCTCCCGAAAATTTGACCCGATTCCTAATAGGGTCATATTTTTCTTAAATTCCGAAAATCGCGGGACTTTGACGGGCTATAAATAGGCCAGTGCTGTGAAGCCATGAGGTTGGACAATAGAGAGACGAAACGACCCTCTCCGACGGGGGAGACAAGGAGAAGGGTGGAAATTGCTCCAACGATGGAGAAGACGATGGGAAACCTCCCTGACGATGGATAAGAGGGACGTGCAGGAAACCCCTACGACAAAAAACCGCTGAATAAAAACCCAAGAAAACAAGCCCAGACGATAACAGGTGCCCCCCCCCCCCCCCCCAGGGCAAGCACAAGAAAGCAGATGATAAAAGACAGCCCCTCCGCACCCCCCAGGGTCAGCCCCGGACAAGAAAACACCAAACGAGAGGGATGGGCAAACCGACAATGACAGCAGACACACCAGCAAAACGACAGAAGCAAAAAGGATGACAAAAAGAGGAACTCGGACAGACATGCAGAAATAGAAGCTGTCCAACGTACAAAGACCAGAAAACCTATACCGCACTATGAACCACCACAACTATAACCAACGTCATTAAGACGGGTTGAACGAGGTGGAAAGTTTCTTTTTTTTCGACAAATCGGAATCGGCAAATCGGAAGCCATGAGGTCTAGTTTCAAGTACATGTGCTCTGAAAGCTTTTCGTTGGTAACCGTCATTGCTGTGTATTGTCAAGTATTGAGGTAAGTTCACATGTGTACAGATTGTTTCTAAAGTGATTAATTTATTAATATTAGTAATAATTGAATTCTTTATTCACTTTTATATCTTTGTTTAAAATTTCATTACTTGAAACGATAGGTGGGAGTTATAGTAGCTGTTTGAAGTGGAACCACGTCAGCCGATCTCAAGCGAAAAAATCGGCGGCCATTTTGCCTTTTCTGAAATAGGACTTGTCCATTGTTTACACTGGTTGTTTATTGAATAGTTTGTTGCTTAAGTCAGCAATTGATTAATATTAGTGATAATTGAATTCTTTATCCACTTTTATATCTTTGTTTAAAATTTCATTACTTGAAACGATCGGTGGGATTTATAGTAGCTGCTTGAAGTGGGTGGATCACATCAGCCAGTCAAGTGAAAAAATCGGCAGCCATTGTTTATAAACCCTTTATTTATTGAAACGTTTGTTTCCAAAGTCATTAATGGATTAATATTAGTAATAATTGAATTCTTTATCCACTTTTATATCTTTGTTTAAAATGTCATTATCTGAAATGATTGGTGAGATTTACAGTAGCTGTTTGAAGTTGGTCACATCAGCCGGTCTTCTAAAGTGAAAAAAAAAATCGGCAGCCATCTTGCCTTTTCTGAGATGGGACTTGGCATTGTTTACACTGGTTGTTTATTGAATAGTTCGTTGCTAAAGTCAGCAATTGATTAATATTAGTGATAATTGAATTCTTTATCCACTTTTATATTTTTGTTTAAAATTTCATTATCTGAAATGATTGGTGGGATTTACAGTAGCTGTTTGAAGTGGGTCACATCATCATCAGCCGGTCTGACTCTCAAGTGGAAAAAAATGTGTAAAATAAAATAGATTATAAATAACCTGATTAATTAATAAATATGATCCTATCCTATTCTATTCATTATGTATGAATGTATGATACCTCTCCCCTGCCCCTCCCCCTTTTCCTTTCTTTTTAATTTAATTTCTCTTTCTCCCCCTCCAACTTCATCATGCATGCCACTGAAATTATTTTAAAATTGTTTCTCCCCCCCCCCCCCCCCGATCTGAAATTCACATCATCATCATCATGGAGAAGAAAACTGCAAGTGACATGAGACAGTTTCTGTCAAGCTTTGAACCTGAGTATCCAGTTAAGAAGGGCTACATAGCTCGGCTGATTGTGAATGAGAAACTGCCCACTGTTGAGATTGCCAGGAAAATCATTGACATTGTTAAGGTAGCAGATCCGGCCCGGCAAGTACATGAACGGAATATACAGGCTAGCATTGTAAATTTTAAAAAAAATAGCTACAAGACAAGTTAATTACACATTATATTGGACTGACATTTTGAATTTACACAACCAGACATTTAACATACCATTTAAAAGTCAAACAGTTGCATGCACACCAGTGCCCATTCAAGAGAACACTCGTGAAATACCAGCAGCTACAGCTATGGCTACAGACTTAACCCCAGACGCTACTAATGAAATATTGTCTGGTCCAATGCTTTCAGGCCCACCATCACCCAAGAGACTGAGAAGGGACTGTGACAACTGTGTAGCAAAGCAGCGGGCATGTATAAATATGCTGAAGGAGAACAAACGTTTGCGCCTGGAGTTGAAAGAACAAAAGATGCGATTTTATGTCATCACATTTCCATCACTGGTCAGAAGTGCCAATAGGTATTCAGAACTACCCCACTTTCTGTTTTTTCTTTCAATTGATACGTATACCTCTTCGTATATTTGGATATCGACTGCCATAGTTTTGTTTCACATTTTGTTCTTATACTAACTTTAGTAGCTTCCAAGTAATATACTGGTATGTTATGTAGTTACAAAAGAAACATTTAAAAAGTATAACCAGACGAAAACGAAACAAAGAATGTATAATTGGTACTGGCAATGACTAGTAGCAGCAGTAGCTAGCACTCTTGCTTTTTGGTTAGCGGTCATGCGTTCGATTCCGCATTGAGACGGATTTTTATTAAAGTATTAACATGAGCTGCCATGTCGACTTAATCTAAAATAAGTACCAGGAAATATTCTGGCAAATAAAGGAGGTCGCCGTGATACTGAATATATCACATCACGCGCTGAGTGTTAACACGTCTAAAATATGGGGGACAGCATCATATAGCCATGGATCCCACTTTGTGTATTTCCCAATAGGTCCTAGTTGATGAGCACTTACCTCTTTCATAATGTTGCCATATGAGTTTCGCATCGTCATTTCCGTCCCATTCTTTGGAGCAGAAAGTACCGCCCTCTTTGCATTCACAATACTGGCCTTGTGAGCGAGGAAAAGATCATGTTAGTTAGTGACATATGGTGCACGCTCTAACGTATTGTTCCTGCTTTATGATATATATATATATATATATATATATATATATATATATATATATATATATATATATATATATATATATATATATATATATATATATTGCGTTTGCAGGCTTTGAGCACAAACGTGCTATTACTTCTAGTACACTGAACTTATCTTTGTGAGTCAGACTTCCGATCAAGATGGAGGCGGACATTTGTGTTGTCCTGTCTCCTTTTTTCTCTCAGGAGATAGATATTTTCATCTCTTGCGTATGATGTGTGTGCCAGGATGTAATACCAGGAGTTTCTTCTCAAGATTTGCGCCGATGCTACGGAGTTCGTGCATTAAGTGAAGCAATCCTTGAGTGAATTTTTGTAATGTGTGTTTCTGTGGTGTTCGGTTTTTTCAAAGAACACTACGCAGGAAGCCAAAGAAGATTGATAAACCAACACAGAACTGGCGTCGTTAGCCGCTACACGCTGAGGGATTTGCTGAGTAGGGGATCCGGGCACTTATGGACTGAATGGTTCGATGTGCAATGAGGATGATATGTCGACTAACGAACTAACTAACTTATTTTTGCGTATGGATTAGCTTTCCCCTTTACCAGTGTCCCCCGACATCAGTCGAACCCACTTCGACTTCAGGGGTATTTGTAATAGATTTGAAACTTCCTACTCCACTTGCTAGACTGATAGGCATGCACCACCATACAGGAACTTCATTCGTCGATGAATTGCTATAGGTTTCACTCTTTCATTGTTTTAAAAAAAAAAAAAAGTTGGTGGATGTTACAAATAGGGCGGCCATCTTTAAACTGTCCTTATGACATCACCGTGTACGCCTGCACCGTGATGTCACTTGCTTAACACTCTTGAATCATTAACTTTATTGACAGGTTACAAGACAATGGCATGGTATTTGTAATTTATATCACACATTTAATGTTTTTAAGTCCCTTTGTGTGTGTATATATATATATATATATATATATATATATATATATATATATATATATATATATATATATATATATAATATAAGAGGATGTTTGTGTGTGTCTTTGTGTGTCCTTTATGCGTTCACGAACGGTCCATCCGATTGAGATGAAATTTTCTACAGATGTTCTTCTCATTCCCGGGCAACCAACTGGCATAGTTTGTTAGTTTACAAACACTTATTTACGTAATAAATTAACATTAATTAAAATATTGCAAGGGGACATAACTTAAGAAAAGTTATATCAAGGGACATTACTTTTAGTCGCATTGCTATATTATGTAATTTAAATAATTGTTGTATTTTTCTCAAAGTTTTATAAAATTTTTATCTACAGTTATCTACAGGCATATGCGTTATAATATAATGAAAAAAATCTGTACGGCATATTCAAAGTTTTCATAAAAATAATTCATCTATTTTAAACACGTGAAAATTTTCGAACCCATTTTTCCCGCAACGGGAACGGGAAAGGGCCGAATATATACTCTCTGTGAATCACAGACGTATCTGGTATAAACAAAGGGATAAAAATTAGAACCTCAAGAACTCGGAATAAAAAAAAAATAATATTTGTAGGCCGTTAGATGGTTTTAATAAAAAAAAATCAAAGTTTTCGTAAAAATAATGGAAATTTTCTAACTCTGAACAATATCACTAAAGCTACAATTTTAAGTGTGAAATTTAAAGGAGAAGATGTACTGTTGCCTCGCATCCCAATTATTCCAACACATATGCCATTCGAATTCAAACGTCTGCAGTTTCCGGACAGACAGACAGACAGACAGACAGACAGACAGATCCCCGCCAGGAGCGGGCGAAGCCGGGCCGGGTCAGCTAGAGTGAGTGTGTGTATGTGTGTGTGTCTGTGTGTGTGTGTGTGTGTGTGTGTGTGTGTATAACTTCCTATACATTGCCCAGAAGTAGTTTCCCGCTACAGGTCCATGATGTGATAGAGCCATAACACTATATGGGCCTGAATGCGCCCAGGAATAAATGGCCAGTCTTTCCCTCACTTAGTAGGCGACAAGCTCTGGTGTCGATCCCCCGTCCGACCTCGCTCGTGACATTTCAGCGTAGTGCCCTATCAACATCTATAATACTCCAACTTTCACTTGCTATTGTAGCATTTAATCCTACCAAATTACCCATTGTAAACGGTGCAATGGTAATTATATTGTATATTTTATGGCACTACTATTAATTTTTTTTCCTTTTCTTTTATTGCACAAAATTACATGTTCTGGTATATTAAGACTTTGCTAGCGATTTAGATTAGTTTCTTTTCTGGCATAAATTATCCGCTCATCTATGAATTTACCATTTAGTTATGGCAATTTGTTAAAGCATTTTTACAACTTCATTGTATTATGTTAATATTTCTGGCTGACATTATATAGGATAATGTTTTATTCATTTTTAATTATGTTTATTTATTGTTCATTGTTTGAATTCATGTTTCATTCTTGTGCTATTTCCTTGTCCCTGCTATATTTTTTTGCTTGTATATGAGTTTTATCTTATATTTTCCTCTGAGAAAATTATTTCAGGTTATTTTTTTTTTCCTCTCGTTTTTTTTAGTTAGCTTTTTGTTCCGTAAAGTGTACTTGTTTACATCTTCACATGTCTGCTTCTGTGTATATTTGTTCTATGTGAATTTGTACATATTGTAAAGTATGTCTGTCTGTTTGCATCCTTTTTAATATGTCGTTATTTTGCTATCCCAGCTTTGTTTATTTTTATCTGTGTGTTGTCCCCGTCCATTACGATTTTTTCAACATTTCTATTTTTTTTCCGTATATTCAATTGCATGTATTTCCATTGCTCCTATGTTTCTTTTTTTTTTTTTTTTTCAGGCGTTCATTAGATGTACTGATTATTTCACACTGTATATTTTTTCTAATTGATAAGATGAGTGCCCGTATATATGACGTTGGTGATCATGTCTTCTGTTCATAGCCTTCTGTCTTTTGTACTGCCAATCATCTCTGATACCGATGTTCCTTCATGCCATGATGTTAAATTGTCCAGCATCTTCTCTCCGCACCTCTCTTCCTGTCCAACCTTCAGGCTGTGACGACATACTTCGCGTGACAAGCCCAAAGAATGTGGACTGTCTTAATCTGATGTGAGTAACCAGTTCTCTTTGTGAGTTTACCTTCTTTCAAGATGTCTTCATCGCTCAGTGCAATCCATCCACGGTATTCTCATTTTCTTTCAATCAGGTGCGGTCTTCACAATTACGGTTCGCTACAAGGGATCTCCAATACCGCCTGTCTCACGCCTTGATTGAACATTTCTGTTAGACTGCTGTTCATCTTCGCCGATGGTATCGTTGTCTACCTCTTGCTCGCTAGCCTTCAACCTTACCCTTCAGTAGGGTTTTTAAAAGAGCGTTATTTCTTTGAACGTGGCCAAAATATGTCACTTGCCTCCTTGTTATTTCATTCATTAACTCATTTTTCACTCCCAGTTTTTCTAGAACTTATGTGTTTGATTGATTTTGTTTCCGTGAAATACGACATATCTTTCTGAATATCAACATCTCCAGGGCCTCTCAATACTTGTTGGTAAATTTCATGATTGGCTTCCGTACATCTGTATATAGCTCTTGGGAAGTTTTTTTTTTTTTTTTTTCAAATAAACATATGTATATACAGAGTGATGTAGAATTTACTTTTCGCATGCCTTTTTGGTGTGCTTTTAGCTGCGTGGCTTAATTAATGCAACTCCCAGCTAATCTTATGTTTGATGTAATTAACCTGATCATGTTCCCCCAAAGAGCGCACTATTATATAAACTAACATATACTAACGACTCAAACACAGAAAAGAGTCGAGTCAAGAACCCACATCACAACACTCGGGACATTCCCATACGTGCTCCGTTCTCATCTTCAACAGCCAGCGAAGAGTTCCAATACTAATCATACCAGTAGCAGTTTGATTATGTGTCCGTATGCCCTTTCCTCGAAGTTTTGAGTGTCAGCCAGATCCTCTGCAGCACCACTCTCTCCAAGCCGTGATAATCTATCCGTTCTTCAGCACTATACACACGACACCAACGGGTCCTGGCCACTTCTGCCTTATCATGCATCAATATCCCGACAAATGAAACGATACACACGAAGCTGAAACTCAATCATAGCTTACCTTCATCAACGGTTGTACCATCCTTATATCTCATCAGTGTTGTGCATACATGTTGTCCCCCACAATCTCTCAACGGCTGCAGACATAATAAAGCATGGGTTGTTTAGCTTATCTTATATATAAATTAGGATCTCCGTCTGTCTGTCTGTCTGTCTGTCTGTCCGTATGTCTGTATGTCCGTCTGTCCTTTGTGCGCTCGCGAACGGCCCATCCGATTGAGATGAAATTTTCTACACGCCTTTCTTTCATTCCAGAGCTGCCCACTGTCATATTTTGTTAGTGTGAAATCGCCTGCTTACTCAGTATTATTTCATTTTTCATTTTTCATCATAATTTCATATATCTCAGGGGACCTAACTCTGTAAAAGTTATTTCAAGGGGCATAACTTTTCTGTATAACTTATAGTCATATTGTGGCATCGTTTTCAAAGATTTATAAACTCTTTGTCCATAGTTATGTACCGGCATATGAGTTATAATAAATAATGATACAATCTGTAAGGCATTTTCAAAGTTTTCATAAAAATAATGCACAATGCATAACATTGTAACTCATCTTTTTTTGCTTAAGAAGTTACTGTAGTCATGCAGGTGATTAGAAAGAGTTTTCATTAAAAATAATGGATGGTGTGTGGAAGAACGTTCTTTATGAATTTAATGAAGCCGGACAGGGTCAGGCAGACAGATAGACAGACAGATAGACAGTCGGGAACAGGAACTTATATGACTACTTATATAAATTAAATGAGATGCTTCACACCAGGAGCTGTGCGATGCCGGGCCAGGTCAGACAGACAGACAGATAATCGGTAACGGGAACGGGAACTTATATGACTACTTATATGAATTAAATGAGATGCTTCCCACCAGGGACTGGGCGAAGCCGGGCCGTGTCAGCTAGTGATATATAAATCTGTCCGTATCAAGGGCAGAACCATACAATCCATAACTAACTGCAGACTAATTAATTAAAGGAGTGTCTCTGTAGCATAGTGGTTAGACACTCGTCTGCCGACCAGGAGGTCCAGGATTCGGTCCGCAACTGGGTTAATTCCAATATTTTCAAAATTAACTTAGACTCCCAGTTCAACACAGCCTAAAACGTCTTGGAAAGTGAGGCGGTCGGCGTGATACTGATCACATCACCCACCTAATGCAGACTGGCCATATTAAAATATGAGCCTATCACCATATGCCCGATGCGCCTTAAGGTGTGAAAATGGTCTTTGCCTTTGCATAAATTATGATAATGTATGGAAATTTGTAACTTATTAGATGCACATCTCTCGGTACCAAGTGGCAGAATCATACAATCTCTCAGTAGCTGCAGACTTGATGAAGCATGGAACGTTTATCTTAAAACATATACATCTGTCCGTAACTAGCGGCAGAACCATATAATCTCTCATTAGGTGCAGACATAATATACAGAATGGGATGTTCGACGTATAATATATAAATCTTTCCGTTCCTTTACGCAGAATTATACAATCTCTCAAAGTCTGGGGGAATGATCAAGCTTAGAATGTTTAATTTAATATATCTCTCAATAGCTGCAGACATCATAGAGAATGGGATGTTTAACTTATCGTACATAAATCTGTCCCTACCAAGGAACAGATCCATGCCATTTCTCAGTGGTTCAGGCACGATAAAACATGATACGGTGTGCTGATACCGAAGTAGAGAGTCCAACCCCTACACCGGTCAGTTGGACTAAAATGTTGACTTCTCGTCTTTAGCTTGGGGACGTAAATTACCAGTAAGTACATCAGAAGCCGGAGTGGGGTCGCCTAATGGCGAGGGACATTAGAAATGGTGAAAGCTAGTTCACAGGCAAAAATCAGTCTAGTGCACTCGTTAGTGGTAGCAAATGTATGGACTACGCTTGGGCTCAAAGCGATCGAGTAGAAAATAAATACATAAATCATTCATGCGACCTATCAGTATCATATAATCTCTCAGTAGTTGTAGACATGATATACCGGTACTATGGGATTGTTAACTGATTATACATAAATCGTTCATATCACTGATCAGTATCATGCAATCTCTGGCTGGCTGGCTGGCTGGCTGGCTGGCTGGCTGGCTGGCTGGTTGGTTGGTTGGTTGGTTGGTTGGTTGGTTAGTTAGTTAGTCGAGGTTCCAAATTCACGGCAACGGGTCGTTGTCGTGAAATCACTGTAATTTTACAATCAGATGATAAAAATACCAAGGACAGTTTGATTCGCAACTACAAGTTGTTTACTACGCGGAGTCGGTAAGATCAATCAATACAGTCGTCTTTGAAAGTCCCACACACGACAGAAAATTGTAGGCTTGTTATTGTGACCCGATTGGGAGAATGCAGAAAACAGGCTACCTTGTTTTGGTTGTTGAAACAAGGGGGACCACTTTTGCATTGATTAAAGAAAAGGGGAGATAAGAACTTATTCTGAAATAGATAGTCTACCCCTGGAACCATTTGATGTGTTGACATCAAAGGACTTCGCTAGGACAATCCAAGGCTCTTTGACAAAACAATATGACTTGTTTACAGTAGTGTAGACAGAAAGTTGACTAGAGCTGACGTGTTTCTGTACCGCTGTTAGGAATTCGAAGAGCATCTACTGTGTTGGATTTAATTAACATTAAATAACATATGTCTTTATGGCAAGTTGTAGATGCCATCCAGGAGTGATGCGGTGTTGCATAAGGTATTGCATATCGTGTATTTAGACCTAATTAAAATAGGCAGTAGCCTTGTTAACACTAGCTAGGGTGAGAAAATAATTAGCTCTGCTAGTTGAGAATAGAGTAGTGAAGTGATGATTAGCTCTGTTAGTTGAGATTAGAGTAGGGAATGGAGAATTAGCTCTACTAGTGAGAATAGTGTAGTGGGGTGATATTTGGAGAGATTAAGGATGGGTTGGGAGATGGGGAAAGTGTCCAATCGTGGGATCTTTCAGTGAGGTGCCCACTGGGGTTCTGCACTTTGTTTATTGGTCTTTCCTTGTCATAGCCTGATTCGGACCTAGGTGATGAGCCCATCTGCTCTATGACAGAGTTTAATTCGCTGATAAATATCTGAGCGGGGCCGCAGGCCTATACTCAGCTGGTAGGATCATTGACTAGTGCTCTCATCGGTGTGTTATTTCTCTAACAGGTTCCCTGCCAGTTACGAAGAAGCTCTACACGAGTTTTGAAGAAAGTTTACTACGATTGGGAAGAACACCAGTTGAACAGTAAATGTTTTCTTACGGAAAATGAATAACGTACAAGAAGAAAGTTGTTCAATAATGTTTGGGCTGGGCCCATGATCAGGAGGGTCCACCGGAACAGGGCTCAGATGAGCGAAACCATTTAATGAGTCCAGTGTGTTAAGGTTCACCTAGGATGGGTGATGTATGTTGAGACACCACACCTCATACGAACATTAGTAACTACACGAGAACTTTAAATGTAACATTCACATGGTGTGGTAGATTCCAGGGAAATATTACAAGGAACATTGTAATTTAGACACTATAGACAATAGATAGGATCAAGTCTATTTCCAACAACAGTGATACTTATTTTCACAGTACAGGAATTTGTACATTTTAGGAACTATAGGAACTTATAATGTGCAGTGTGCAAACGGATCATGATCAGTGGTAACTTATAGACTATAGCTATTTCGGAGGATCATGTGCAGGGATTACCAGGTAGCTACAGAAGAAAGTCAGTGTCTGGCAGGAGAGATACATCACCGGGTGAGGTTGTCTTGTGCTGACCTAACGTGCTGTGGTGTGTCCTTGCAAGGATGAACTGACTGGGCTATTGATCTGAGGGTCCGATTCTACACACATTATAGAACACGTCACACATTCTTCACATACGCTTCTCACATACATCACACTTTTCTTTTAATAAATTAATTTTTATTAATTTTTAGAAGCTAGAGTTGTTGAGTATTTTGCGTTGGGGAAGAATGAGAGGGGGCATGATACAGCAGTGATAGAGAGAGAGAAAGAGGTGTCCATAAACTGACGGAGTTTTGTAGACGGATTCTAGGGGTTTCTCCAGGATAATGAAATGAGGTTTAAATAAAATGTGGGTGTTGATTCCTCTCACTCCAGGGACAACACTTTAAACGGATACACGACAGTCGTCCCCATAATGTTCCGTTCCTGTGCCAGTAAATATCACATAAAATTCTCCTCACTGTCCAATGTGAAAAGTGGAACAGACAGGAGTCTCGGCAATTCAACAGCCCGCACAGGTACACTGTGCATAATGCCGCCGCCAGAATATCACAGCTCACAGAGTCGCGCCACGCACTCACTCAGTAGCAGGGCGACGGAACCATATACTACCAGTCCAACATGAGGAAAATGCGAAATGCAAACCGCAGCCACAAAGATAAATAAATACTCCAGATGCCGTAGCGGTTCAATGCCTAACTGCCATGCTGGGGACTGGAAGTTTAGCTCAGTAGCTGTAGACATGATATAGTATGGGATTCTTAACTGATTATACATAAATCGTTTCTATCACTGATCAGTATCATATAACCTCCCAATGGTTGTAAAACATCTAACCGCACTGGAAGTGTGATTTCTGAGGAGAATGCAAAGAATACCATGGACATACAAACATCTAGTGAGCAAGTCCTACAAGAAACAAATTAAAACCGTAAATTGATTAGAGCAAGTAGACGTAAACAGTCAGGGCTTTTGGACACATTATAAGAAACAATAAGGTAGATAACTTAGTGACAACTGGCAAGATTTTGGGGAGAAGGACAATCTGAAGGCAGAGAAGTAGATATCTGGATTGTCTAGCCACATATCATATCGAGACAAAACCACGGAATTGATCCACGACTCTTGTGATCGTGTGAGATTGCGAAAACCTGAGCGTCCACGCTTATCGCCATGGCACATGATGATATTACAGCATGGGATTTTAACTTCGTATACATAAATATTTTCATACAAAAGAGCAGAACCATACAATCTCTCAATGGCTACAAAAATGATAATGTGTGACATTTTTATCATGCATAAACGTTCCGTAGCAATAAACAGAGAGACATTTATTTATTGCTCTATACATAGTATCGGCGCTCACCAAACCCGACACCCTGATTGTGCCAACGGCTTCGGGCTGAGGGGTGTAACTGGGAGGGTACAAAGCTTATCCTGGTGCATGGAAATGCAACCTAAAGACTAAATGTCATAGCAGGCCAGACCAGGTCCTAAGTCTTGGTTGGCAACTGGTCTAGGAAGGAATCTTCGATAGGCGGACAGTTAGAGCATTGCTTAACTGATCCGGCAGCTTCTACAGCTTGTCTTGTTCCAGACGTATTAGTGTTACCTTTCCTCTTGAGTAAACTAGACAGGCGAGGGCAACACATGGTTTCTAAACTCAGCCCAGGCTTTGTGCTATGAACAGGTATAACTCCATTTGACAAACTATCGTCTGTTAAGATGACTAGATGCCAGTCAGTCATTCTGTACATAGTATTTTTTATAAAGCCCTTCTGTCCCACACTTGTTGTATAATCCCAGCTGACCTCATGTGTTACTTAACACACACTGTTCTGTAACTGGATTATGTTAATGCCGTTACTACAGGTGGTGTGTGGTATATTAAGAGTTAATATTTAAACTATAACAATAGTATTCGCGGACGCATAATTAAGGATCAATGGCTACTTTTTCCATGGTGACTCTTGTTCTAGTCTCCACAGGCATCCTCCGTTCGCCTTTGGGTGTGTGAAAAGAACCCTTACTTACACTTCAAATTGCTACAGCAATATTGCCCTACAGTTACCTCCACTTTTCTCAGTTGCACAGTCGTAGCTATTAGCAATCTTCTTCTTCAGACGTCTGCTGGGGTTGGCGAAGGCAGTAATGTCTTTCCACAACTCTCACTGTCTAGTCATAAGTATTAATTCCCAGAGTGGCATTTTCACAAAGAAATAATGCCTGCCTAGAATTTATCCCTTCTCTGGTCCCACTTACTTTACCATTTGTCACAATATAATCAAATTTTCTCGTCATTCTACGTGGGAATAGACTATTGATTGGCTTCTCCTGATGTCTGCGTCGAATTTTCGTCGAATATAGGTCTCTCTCATAAAAGGATGGGTCTCATGATATATATATATATATATATATATATATATATATATATATATATATATATATATATATATATATATATCTGTGTGTGTGTGCGTGCGCGTGTATACACACGATAAGTAAACTCTGGGCCCTTTTGCATGCCTTAAGCGCATTGGAAATACGGTAACTTTTAATCAGATAGCGGTGGGAACGATTAGTAATATGACTCTTCGCTGGCTGTTGAACGAGGGGACTGGACTGAGCACGTATAGGAATGTCCTGAGTGCAGCGATGTCGGTTCTTAACTCAACTCAACTCAACTGGGAATATAGTGTTAGGCGGACACATTTTTGTAGGCCAATCGACACTCGGTTGATGATGTCCTCAGTATCAAGCGGTCGCTTCTATTTCATTATTCTTGATGTTGTCAGTTTCTTTGAATTCCTCATTGATCTATTTCTCTTTAGCTTCATTGCATTTCCTTGTTATGCCTTTATTTAATTTACGATATTTCGTGACATCAATCTCTGCCAGTCTTCTTGATTTTATGACATCTAAAATGTCTTGTGTGGTCCATGTTTTATTTTCCCCTTTGTTCTTCCATTGACAGCCCAGTCTAGTTATTGAACATTGTCATTTATCCATATTGAAAGCAGGCATTAAATCATATACTTATTTCTGAAAGCTATAATGAACGTTTCTTGAAACTTTTCGTCTGTTTTCAATATTTTTGTGTGTGGAAACATTCACATTGCTTTTGATTTATTGAGGGTAGTTTTGCACATTTAATTAGTCTATCAATAAAGAAATCAGTTTACTTTACATTATTGTGGTTAATTTATAAAGTAATTTATAAACCACCAGGGGGCCGTGGTAGCGTCTTGGCTAAACCCTCGCCTGCCGGCCCGGAGGTCATGGGTTTGAATCCGCATCGAGAGGACTTTTAAAATTGACCAGAGCTCCCAGGGTACCAGGAAATATCTTGGAAAGTACTTACTAAACCAGAACCAAGTGCTATTGACAGTTCATGCCTAGTGGTGTTGTAAGGGCAGACACAACTGGCCGCTTGCCCATGCTACCGCCAAGCAGTATTCAGGCGTATAATTGCAGGCGTGCTAGCGAAGTTGGTAGCGAACTTCGCTGGTAAAGTCATGAGCACGGTTGGAAGTCCGTTCGATGCCAAGGCTCGTCGCTTGTCAAAGTGAGTTAAAGATTGGCCACCTATTTCTCCTTGCTCTCAGGCCTGCACAATGTGATGATGCTCTCGCATAATAGTTCCGTAGCAAGAAACTGCTTCGGGACAATTTAATTTTCAATCAATCAATCATGTGCCATGCCGGAAAGCGTGGGCGGTCATAACTCGCCATTTCACTCGATCACCAGCGTCGTGGATCAGCTCAGTGTTCCTGTCTCGTCCATGCCATGTGGCCAAGCCATCCAGGTATTTTCCTCTCGGTCTTCCTCTTGGTCTGTTCCCTTCGATCTTGCCAGTTGTCACTAAGTTCTCCAATCCATTTCTTCTCATAACATGTCCAACAAATTTTGACTGTCTACGTCTATATATATATATATATAATTTAATTTTTTTTTTAAATTTAATCACTGGCTTTGCTGAGAGTTATAATCTTGTAAGTGTGGCTGAATTTGCAAGCCATATACCTAGCTTGTGCCTGGCAGTTTTCAGTAGATCATATGGGCTGCTCATAATAGAGAATTAGATGCTGTTATTTGAAAACACCACACTGATAATAATAATAATAATAATAATAATAATAATAATAATAATAATAATAATAATAATAACAATAATAATAATAATAATAATAATAATGTGCCTTGCTGACTGGCGTGGACAACCATGCTTTTCCACATCTTTAGATCTCCAACAACATATATCAGTTACTGGCTGGTGAGCCGGTGGTTCGAGGCTGCCATCAGAGGGTTTGCGGGAGTTTCCGGCTTGGGTCAGGATGGCGGGACGTGTTTCTTCTAGCTTGACTTAAGTCGGTTGATCGGCGGCTTGACAATCCGCCATCATAAAACTCGCCGTTGTTACAGAATCAGATTACTGGCTCTAAATGTTAGCGCTACGCACAAACATGGAGAGCCACGACTTCTGCCCTATGCGCCGCCTTAGGCCCAAGAGGAAAGACTAGACTAGTAATGACACAAGACTGTCATGCTTTTTCATCCTCTATGTCTCTGTCCACCAATCTTTTCAGTTGCCACAATATGTTCTAGTTTTTATCTACTCATAAAGCCGGACTCCCTGGCCTAGGTGTTAACGTCTTTCTTGGTAATCCCGTATATTCTCGTGAGTAACGCAGCTGCGCGAGAATGGCAGCGGTTCGCGCCGCGCAGGTAACTTACGGGGGTATGTGAGCCGGTGGCTTAGAAAGCAATGGCAAACTACTGAGCGTAGTCTTGCCTAGTACATCAACAACAGCTGAAAGATGCTGGTGTTGACTGCAACGTTCTGTGAGGGATATGCAACATACAAAAATGGGGTAAAATAATTATTAGTGCCTCTTTCTGATGTTTGTGATAAGTTGTCTTTATATCTTAGCTTCTTTCAAATCGCTGAGATAACTAATTTTGATTCTCCAATTCATTTTCAATATTCGTCTGTAAAACTATATTTCTAAAGCTTCTAGGAATTTAATTTGCTTCTTTACTATATGTCCAGGGCTTACAGTTAATAATGGTTCTATTCAACATGCAAGAATTCTTCTTCTCCTTCTTCTTCTTCTTCTTCTTATTATTATTATTATTATTATTATTATTATTATTATTATTATTATTATTGCTATTTTGTCAAGTGACAGCATCTAATTCTCTTATATCGCCTCAACTCTGTTTTGTGTTTCAGAATATGAGCCGACGATATTTTGAAAATCGACTCTACTGAAGTGAATTGCGTGACTCCAACAGTGCGCTGGGAAGTTGTTAAATGTAGTTTCAGGATTGTGTTTTCTAGCCCAGGTTGCGTCTGTACTGTTTAATTATTTCGAGAAAAAGGAATCGTCGGTTGGAGAATCTGTAACTGGAACCCGACAGCTGTATCTCTGGCGGATCAATATGGTCAACGCAGTTAGAAAACCCTTTTATTTCCCAATTCGTTTCAGTATTGAGAACAAACAAACATTCCCATTTAACTGCATATTACAGTGTGGTATGTCTTTCTTCTTAGATCTGCACTATCCTGTATTAATTGCAGCCAACTCCAGTTCCGAATTCCAACCCCAACAGCCATGACGTAGAAGAGCCATTCGCAGCCCACACAGAATTGCCTCTGTCCATCTTCAGTGATCCATTATACGTGCATTTAAAACCTTAATATGAGCTCCATTGTAAGGGCTCTCGTGTGGCTTAGGTAGTAATTAGATAGACAAGCAAACTGTCAGTTAAACAATTGTCTATGGGATCACGCGATGGCACAGACCTCGCTGTGAGTTATTTTAAAAGTAACAAAAGTGAAGGCCCACACATTGAGATGTATTGGATATAAGGCGCTGGTCTCTTATTTATAGACGAACAGGCACTAGAGAGGTGATGTGGTCAATATCAGGCCGGTCGCTTTTTTTCCCATGTCACTTTCTGGTAACCATTTAGACTTGGGATCCCAGGTCAAATTTTAAAAGTCGCCTTGATGGAAATTTGAATGTATGACCACCAGGGAACGTATAATGTGTTAGTAGATTTTCTATGTGGGTACCAATCAACGCGTCCTGTGTGATCGCTTAGTTAGTGTTAAAAATTAGTTGCATGTCCTTTACGGGACGTTGCATTCAACCACACCATGTATTGGCTGTTTATGATTTACAAGGCAATGTTAGTTCCATACTTTGCCATTGATTTCTGAACGGCTCATACTATGGAAATCAACGCAAAGCGGTCTGCTTCTAACTAGTGCGTGACGGATTTCCAACCCTGGAATCGGTATATCCGAGAATTATGAAACGGGGTTTCAAGTCATTTAAGATAAAGGTTGTCTCATAGCAGACACCGTCTATGGGATGTGAAGTGTTATGCCTTCACAAATTCTAGACAACAGTAAATGAGGTGAGGTAGCCACTTAACTTCCTCATCGCCTGTCCTTTGCAGACAATTACCAGAAGACTTGGAAACTTATCCGGTACCCCTGTTTTGAAGCCGGGACAACCCTGAAGCTGTACTGGTCACAAACATAGTCTTGCCTTGCTGGGGACTGAACCCGCACCGCTCTCTTGACAGACAAGCGAACTAACGACACCGACACCGCGTACGTTAAAGACTACTTTTGTTTTGTTTTTTTCTCCATGAAATACGACATATTCTTCTGCATACCCACATCTCCAGGGCTTCTATGCGATTTTCTAGTATCGTGTTCAGTGTCCAGGCTTCTGCGCTATACAGTAGAGTTGAATATACGTAGCATTTGACAATTCTAATATTTAATGCGTTATTAATCTCCCTAGATGTTACTACTGATTTCATGCCGTTGAAAGCATTTTTGGCCATTCGTATTCTCTTTTTGATTTCCATTTCAATTCTGCCATCATCTGTTATTATATGTCCAAGATAAGAGAAACGTGTTACTTATTATAGTATCTCCCCGTTTACTGTGATGTTCATTGATGACCTTTCCTTTTCATTGCTAATTATCAGTTTTTGTTTTTTTAGATGTTAATATCTAAGCCACATTCTACACTTTAACACACCGTGCTGTATATTGGGTCCTAACCTAGGGGTTAACGTCTTTCTCCGTAATCCCGTATATTCTCGTGAGTAAAGTAACCTGCGCGAGAATCGGTAGCGGTTCTCGTCGCGTTGGTAACTTACGGGGTATGTGAGCTGGTCGTTCAGAAAGCAATGACAAACTACTGAGCGTAATCTTGCCTAGTACATCAACAGCAGCTGAAAAATGCTGATGTTGACTGTAACGTCCTGTAAGGGATATGCGAAAAAAAAAATAAAAATAAAATAAGTACAAGTTAAAGACCCGTTTACACACCGTGCTGCATATTGGGTATTTGAAGTATAAGTACAAGTCAAAGACCCTTTTACACACGGTGCTGCATACTGGGTATTTGAAAGAATAAGCACAAGTCAAAGATCCGTTTACACACCTAAAGCGAACTGAACATATGGTGTTAGACCCATATGTTTATAAACCAATGGCTACTGAGTGGCTGATATGGTCAGTATCAAGTGGGTCGCCTTTACTTTCCAAAACATTTCTTGGTGTCTGTTTTAGGCTAGGTCAATTTTCGGCTTCCAATTACCGACCTCAAATAGGGGCTCAATTTTACAACGTCCGGCTCCAGTGGTATTCGAACACATCACCACCAGTGATAAAGTGTACAACATGTGTGTCGCAATAACCCGTAATGTAAAGACCTGTGTGTCTCAATAACCTGTAATGTAAAGACCTGTGTGCCTTAATAACCTGTAATGTAAAGACCAATAGCGTGTAATGTAAAGACCTGTGTGCCTCAATAACCTGTAATGTAAAGAGCTATGTGTCTCATAACCTGTAATGTAAAGTCCTGTGTGTCTCAATAATCTGTAATGTAAAGACCTGCGCGTCTCTATAATATGTAATGTAAAGACGTATTCCACTCAATAATCTGTAAAGTAAAGACTAATTTATTTCAATAATTTTTAATGTAAAGATGTGTATCTCACAATACTATGTAATGTAAAGACTTTCTGTCAATAATATATAATGTAATGACTTATGAGTCTCAATAATCTATAATGTATATATCTTTTTGTCCCTATAATATTTTAATTGTAAAGGCCTATTTGTCCCAATAATCTGTAATGGAAATACATATGTGTCTCAATAATATGTAATGTAAAGAGCTATGAGTCGCAATAATATGTAATGTGAAGACGAATCTCTGTCAATAATCTGTAATGTAAACACCTGTTTGTCACAATAATATGTAATGTAAAGACCTATTTGTCTCAATAATATGTAATTTAACAACCTATTTGTCACAATAATATGTAATGTAAAGACCTATTTGTCACAATAATCTGTAATGTACAGACCTATGTGACTCGATAATCTGTAATGTAAAGACTAATTTGTCTCAATAATATGTAATGTAAAGGCGTATTTCTCTCAAAGTCCTATTTCTTGCAATAATATAAATTGTAAGGTCCTATTCTGGAACAACAACTTCAACTGTAACTTCATATTTATCTCGAAAATTATAACTCTAAAGTTCTATTTCTCACAGTAATCTAAACTGTTAAGCTCTATTCTAAGCCAGTAATATTTACTGTATTATCCTGTTGGTGGTCGCACTAGCGAAGTTGATAGCGAACTGCTCTGGTAATATGAGCATGGTCGGATAGGGGTTTGACGTGTGGGGACATGGCTTATCAAAGTGAGATTGGCCACCTACGAGGGGAAGTCAATAAGTAAGTCGCAAATGGCTGTAGAAAAATAACCAGATATGATAACAAATTGAAACCAGTTTATTTTTATACATACATTGTCCGTTTATTTCTCAACATAATTTATACCAACATTGATGCACTTATCCCATCGTTTTATCAGTCCTCCCAAAACCGGCTGCATAGACCTGCGTGCTATGTTTTCTAAACCACGTTTTCACTTCACATTCAACTTCGGCGTCATTCACGAAATGTCTCCCGCCAAGGTGGGGTTTCAGTGGACCAAACAGGCTGAAATCGCTTGGGGATAAGTCGGAGCTGTAAGATGGATGTTCCAGAACTTCCCACCTTAGTTGGTTAATTTTCTCCTGAGTTAATCGAGCCGTATGTGGTCTGGCATTGTCATGAAGAAGCAACACTCCTCTAGTCAGCAATCCTGGACGTTTTCTTCGAATTGCATCATGAAGCAATGATAGAACTTCACAGTACGATTCAGAATTCACATTGTCACCTTTCTTCTTGAAATTGGTTAAAAGCACTCCTTGAAAATCCCAGAACACTGTCAGCATAACCTTCCCTGCTGATGGCGTAACCTTGAATTTTTGGACACAAGGCGAAGAAGGATGTTTCCATTGCATTGAAACACGCTTTGATTCGGACTGGTAGTCAGCATAAACAAGAAGCATTTCCTCATGAATGTCCTTTGCAGGCAGTCCTTTTGCCCACACACAAAAAACGCACACACGCACGTTGCTCTTTGGTTGTACACTCTGTAAGAACAGTCGCCATTTTGTTTATGCGCTGCGCATGTGCATGAGACAGCTAGCACCACCTGACGAACGGGAATATAAAGTTTTATGTTGTTGTCACCTAATGACACCTGTAAAAAACACCAACTACATTTACCTACCATCCCACAGAACTGTGTGACTTACTTATTGACTTACTCTCGTGTTTGTCCTCGCGCTCAGGCCTATAAAATATAAAATCGCTACCACATCACATACCCATAACAGGAAACGCAATCAATCAATCATGTGCCATGCCGGAAAGCGGAAACTGCTTGGGTACGGTCACGAAAAATAAACTTGCTAGTTTCGATCGATGACAAAAGGAGACATTCGTCTGCACAAACAGGCAACCCTTTGATGTGTATAGACGGAGGAACAAAAATACGTCGCGGCAAAATGTCTACACACAGTCGGCGATTCTTTATGATCTGGGTTGTTCGAGAAACGAATAATAACGCCACACGTCTGCCAAGGCGGTAGTTAACCTTTGAAGTGTAGACGGAATGTCTGGACAGACGGCGGCGAGGATTCTGTGATGTGGGGAATTCTCTGGTTCACAGACAGATAGAACTATTGTTGTACGAGACAAAGGATTTCCCCAGATGAAAGCAAACTTGACGGCGGATTGACTCCAGTTAGTCTAAAACAAGAGGAGAAAACCAGACTCTGGACTGATCAGCGTCTAGACTTGTTGGTGACGTCACTCAAGCCCGATATAAAACCCGTTGCGGTAAACAAGAGGAGTTAGTCGACCAAGATTTCTGAAGTTAGAAGGATCGGTGCAGTTTCCGAGTTGTGTTCAATGAAAGAAACTATAGTGTCAAATTGTTGATATTTATCGGCGGACATAGATCCAGTCTGTGATTTATGAGTTTCAATCAGCAACCGGAATAGGCATATGGTATTCTATTAATCATATCTAACTTAGAGTATGATTAGGAATAGAGTACAGTACTGTGCGGTGATGTAATGTATTGTAGGTGTGGTGATAGAATGTTCTATAAGTGCGGTGCTAGAAAGTATCATAGGAGCGTCGGCACTAGTATCCTATTGTGTGGCTTTAACTAGCTTGTGTGATATATCATTTTACTCAGGGAGTTGAGGACAATGTAGTGGGATAATAATTAGAGAGATTGAGGATGGTTGGGAGGGAGGAGGGGAATGTGAAATGGTAGGATCTTCCAGAAGGGCATCTGCTGGGTTTCTGCCCGTTCCTTTATTCTTTCCTGGTGTTGCCATGTCTCAGACCATGTGATGAGCTATTTGTGATAGTTGTATCACTGAACAGTCAGAACATAATATATATATATATATATATATATATATATATATATATATATATATATATATATATATATATATATATATATATAACACTGATACCAGGAACATTCATATGAATTTATAGAAATACCTGGAACATTCAGATTGTGGTGTTAATATGGGGAATCTTTACAACCAGTGACACTAGATCAATTAAGATTTCCCAAGTAACAGTGACAATAGTGTTAGAATTCTCTGAGTAACAAACAGTTAATAACAGAGGAAATTCATAGTGTGAATTAGATTGAAGACTCTCATTAGACAGTGTTTGTCATGGATGTCCAAACATCTGGATGCCTCGAGAGATAGCGGAGAAACTCTTCACGTGACCGGAGAAGCATCACCTCGGTGAGGTTGTTTGTCTGGAATACATGATGCTGGTGTGTTCTCAGCACAGTGATGAGAATGACTATACTCCTGAACACTGATCTGAGTCTATATACACCTTAGAATATACGTCCCACATTCTACACATTATCCACACACACACACACTTCTCCTACATATACTCTTTGCTTTAATAAATTTCTTGTTTTTATTTGTTGAAACTAGAGTTTTTAAGTATGTTATGTTGGGGAAGAATGAGAGGGGGCATGATCCAGGGGTGAGTAAGAGTGAGAAGAAGGTGTCTTCAGATTGAGGGAGTGTTGTGGACGGAGTTTGCTGGATATCTCCAGGATAGTGATATTGAATTAAAACAAATGTGGGTGTTGATTCCCCTCACTCCAGGGACGACACTAAAATAGTAAAGAAGAACAAATAACTACTACGACATTCTTTACTTACGACAGGTACACATTAATACATTAACATCCTATTTCACTCCATTATCCTTGAGGTCTAGTTTGGTACGCAAGATCAGTCCCGCAGGTCAGCATGGCCGAATGGGTAAGAACGCGTGTTCTTAAACACCCTGTTTGCTGATGCCGAGGTTAGCGGTTCAACCCCTACACCGGACAGTTGGACAAAAATGTTGACCTATCGTCCTTGACTTGGGGACGTAAATTGCAAGTACCTCTAAAGTCGGAGTGGGTTCGCCTGATGGCAAGGGACATTGTTAATAGGGAAAGCTAATCCAAACGCAAAATTCAATCCATCACTTCTTTAAATAGTGTGTATAGGCTACGCTTAAGTTCAAAGCGAGCGAGCGAGCGCGCAACTCCATTATCTGATTAGAATATTCCTATTTGTCTCCATTATCTGAATAGAAATTTTCCATTTCTCTCCAATATCTGAACAGAAACGTCCTATTTCTCTCGATAATCTTAACTCTAAAGTCTTATGTTCTAAATGATGTGAATTGTAACGCCCTATTTCTCTGCGTAATCTAAACTGCATTGCCTTATCCTGAACCAATAATCTAATATTTAAAGACCCTTTGTTCTCATGAACACGTCCATTCATCGTCAGCGTCAGGGTTTCAATGGACAAATGCAATCATTACATGACAGCGACAGGATGTTGAGTCCCATTTTCACCCGAACAACAAACAATTGTAATTGTCCGTACCTTGTTCTCTGCTGTATCGACTAAAACGCCAATGTGTAATTTCAGTCGCCCAAAACGCGAATTTTTCACAACAGTGGCTAAAATATGACCGAGTGTTATTGATCTGATGCCAAAAGCCAATGAGCGTGGAATGTGACTGGCGCAAACAAAAGACACAAACAAAAGACACAAACAGATAATAACAACTAAACGTTTCGGTCAGTCTTTGTCAACTAACAAACACGCAGAAAACGAGAATTATTATTAACATAATTTACCATGGAATTAAGTTTGGGCGGTTATGGTTCGCCAGCTCGCACAGTCACTAGGGTATGTAATCAGGTATGTCAAAAGCCAGTGATTGTGAATGTGACTGGGACCAGGAAAGACACACACACACACACACACACACACACACACACACACACACACACACACACACACACACACACACACACACACACACACACACACACACACACACACACACACACACACACACACACACACACACACACACACACACACACACACACACACACACACACACACACACACACACACACACACACACACACACACACACACACACACACACACACACACACACACACACACACACACACACACACACACACACACACACACACACACACACACACACACACACACACACACACACACACACACACACACACACACACACACACACACACACACACACACACACACACACACACACACACACACACACACACACACACACACACACACACACACACACACACACACACACACACACACACACACACACACACACACACACACACACACACACACACACACACACACACACACACACACACACACACACACACACACACACACACACACACACACACACACACACACACACACACACACACACACACACACACACACACACACACACACACACACACACACACACACACACACACACACACACACACACACACACACACACACACACACACACACACACACACACACACACACACACACACACACACACACACACACACACACACACACACACACACACACACACACACACACACACACACACACACACACACACACACACACACACACACACACACACACACACACACACACACACACACACACACACACACACACACACACACACACACACACACACACACAGACAGACAGACAGACAGAGATGTTAAAACGGGTGTTTCGATCAGTCTTTGTCAACAAAACAAAAACGAAGAAAATATAACAGGGTTAATTCCTGCGAAAAAGTGAGAGATGCTAAACATAAACACAGTGTACACACCTTACAACGATCTCTTCCAATACGGCAAACGTAAATCACAGTGTGTGTGTGTGTGTGTGTGTGTGTGTGTGTGCGCGCGTGTGTGTGTGTGGATGTGTGGGTGTGTGTGTGTTTCGGGGTTGGGGGGGGGGGCGCGGGTGAGAAGCAATTACGATATCCGAAAAACATAATAACATAAAAATAAATATACTACGACGTTTCGATTATAATGATATTCTTCAGGAACAACACAAACAGATCTTAAGAAAAACATGAAATTAGAAAATGTTATATAACATTAACGTTTTCGTTTTTTTTTTTTTTTTTTTTTGTTTTATGAAATGGTAAGAGTCTCAGTCGTTCAAAAAGCAATGGCAAACCACTGAACGTAAACTTGCCTAGGAATCACGAAAGGCCAAAACAATGCTGTGGTTGATTACTACATCCTGTAAAGGATATGCAACAATTTTTTTTATAACATTACAACCTAAATAGAAAAAAGTCTCACTTTTTCGCAGTTATCTAACTGTTTTTATTTTCTATTGTTATATCCTGCTGTAATCGTTACTTCTCTTATCTATCAACACAGAAAACAGGAATCAAGGCAAGCTTTGATCAAAGAGAAAGGTTGTCCTTGAGACGAGAGGCCGTGTCTTCTTCTTCTTCTTCTTCTTCTTCTTCTTCTTCTTCTTCTTCTTCTTCTTCTTCTTCTTCTTCTTCTTCTGCTGCTGCTGCTGCTGCTTCTTCTCCTCCTCCTCCTACTCCTCCTCCTCCACCTCCTCCTCCTTCTGCTACTCCTCCTCATCCTCCTGCATTTTCATTTGCTCCTTCTTCTTGCTCGTCGACTTCTATTTCTTGTTCTTCGCATACCTTCCGACATCCGCCTAAATATGTTTCAACTGAACGACTGTCAACTTAAGCTTGTTGAAATCTCCGCAAAAATGTGTCCTCAAATAGAAAAACTATAGGCCGGAATAATTTAATCACTTCTATATCCTGCACACACTCTCGCAGCTAACGTCAAGCTGTCATGTTACCAAGTGCAGGATTGCGTTCATTGTTGTCTCCCATCTTCAATTTATTTAATAAGTGATATTTTAGCCTGTTATGTTTTGCGCGAAGCCTGAAGATTGCTGCTTCTTTATTTCTGTCTCGTTAGTAATACGCATAATCTGTCTGGTGGCCTAGATGCTCTATTTCCAATTGGTTTTATATGTGGTTCTAATAAACCCCTTCGTATGGTATGCCTATTGTAATAAAGAAGTTCAAATGGGTTAAAGTAACATTCGTGACAGGATAGGTCGATGTAATGTCTGAATTTAATATAAGGAATTAAGAAACCATTTTATTCTAGGATATTAAACTCAGTGTGTCTGTATGTGTGTTTTTTCCCCGCTCACATTGAACTCAAGCGTAGTCCATACACTTGCTACTACTTAGGAGTGCACTGGACTGATTTTGTGGATTAGCTTTCCCTGTTACCAGTGTCCCTCGCCATCATGCGAACTCTCTTCGACTTCTGATGTACTTGTAACTTCCGTTACCAAGTCAAGAACGAGAAGTCAACATTTTAGTCCAACTGACCCGCTACCTTGGCATCAGCGCATCAGGAGTTTAAGAGCGAGCGTTCTTATCCATTCGGCCATGCTGATCTCCATGTGATGTGTTGATTTGTACTGAATTAGCTAAGACAAATCCTAACCAGTACACGATGTGGCAGGGTAGAGATATACTTACAGAAGGAGACTCAAGACATCCTTCACCCTTCACTAACCTATGGAAACCTTTAGGCAAACTGAGTAACCTTTTAGCTGCACAACCAGGTTTAAGGTGAAACCATGACTGCAGGTGGTGGATTGAGCTGAGAGCAGCCGACAGATTGTCCTTGGTTATTGTATCAAGTTTGAGATGGTAAGCAAGTGATCTCTTTATTAATACAATATCTTCTTCTGCTACACGTTTCCCTAGAATTACTCACTGTATCTTTAGTTTTAATGCAGTTTCACCAAAAGCCCTACAGATGCGTAGTAAATTAAGATTCCACAACTCACATAACACCGTGATGTGACTGCCTGGGCAAGCAGTCTTGATTCCTCAGCTAGGCAGAAACAGAAAAACTTCCGGAACACACAGGCAAGTGCCGCAGTAAAATAAAATAACAAATGACACTATTTGACCCAGAAACATCCTTGCAAATTTAAAAAGAGTTTCAGGACGCGGCCCCGCATCAAATACAGGAATTATTTCCCGTTCTAAGAGACTGAATTCCCAATGTGAAATATTTCGTGTAAGTATTCGTAATGCATGCTCTTTGACTCCTAAATCAGACCCCTTTTATTATATGCATGTCAATCAATATTTATTAATGCATTTAGTTTATTGTTTTATGGCCGTAGGGGTTGGCTATTATTCTAAACTTCGTTTCTAATACATGCAGCGATTTCAAGTTTCAGTTTTAAACATGCTGTTATGCCGCGTGCGTGTCTGGGTATAAATTATGTGACCAGGCGGTAGGATTTTAGATGTCATAAATGCAGAATTTTGAATTATCGATTTGTGTCGTGCTGACTATTGATGATGTCAGCATTCATGAAACGGACCCCTTTTACAGCCACGAGGCTTGTTTTTGGTATATGGTGCTAACAACATATTTCTACTACACCATGAGTGATGTGTTCAATATCACACCATGAGTGGTGTGTTCAATATCACACCATGAGTGATGTGTTCAATATCACACCATGAGTGGTGTGTTCAATATCACATCATGAGTGGTTTGTTCAATATCACAGCATGAGTGGTTTCTTCAATATCAAAGCATGAGTGGTGTGTTCAATATCACAGCATGAGTAGTGTGTTCAATATCACAGCATGAGTGATTTCTTCAATATCACAGCATGAGTGGTTTCTTCAATATCACAGCATGAGTGGTTTGTTCAATATCACAGCATGAGTGGTGTGTTCAATATCACATCATGAGTGATGTGTTCAATATTACACCATGAGTGGTGTTTTCATTATCACACTGGCCGCCTTTACTTTTCCTCGTGCCCATATTTCTCTAGGTCGACATGGGAACGAACGAACGGACTTTATTTTCAATGGGTCACAAACTGGGCACGCAGGCCCGTCTTGCATTCGGCCCTTCCAATCACTCATCTTTTGTTCATCATTGTGCATGTTACATTTACATAAGGAAAAGGGAAGCCGCGGTAGAGCAGCGGGTAGGACTCATGCCTGTCGCCCGATGATCATAGGTTCGTATTCACATCGAGGTTGATTTTTAAAAACTGACCCAACTTAAAATGGGCACCCTGGAATATCTTGGGAAGTAAAATATTGACTTCATCACCCCTAGAGCACCGATGGATCTATAAAAAATATGGGACTAACACTATATTGACACCATCACCCCTAGAGCACCGATGGATCTGATCTATACACATATTGGGCTAACACTATATTAACCTCATGACCCCTAGAGCACAGATGGATCTATACAAATATGGGGCTAACATTATACTGACCTTATCACCCCTAGAGCACAGATGGATCTATACAAATATGGGACTAACATTATACTGACCTTATCACCCCTAGAGCACAGATGGGTCTATACAAATATGGGGCTAACATTATATTGACCTCATCACCCCTAGAGCACCGATGGATCTATACAAATATGGGGCTAACATTATACTGACCTTATCACCCCTAGAGCACAGGTGGATCTATACAAATATGGGGCTAACATTATATTGACCTCATCACCCCTAGAGCATCGATGAGTCTATACAAATATGGGGCTAACACTATGTTGGTTGATTGGTTGGTACGTAAGCAAATAGTAGGTAGTCAAATAGGTAGGTAAAATGGTATTATACTGTATCCGTGTTTATTATATCTCACATTCTCACAGGAGCTACACATACCTAATTGTTTTTATTTCATATTATTATATTCTGCGACAGCCGTTGCTTCTCTTAGGTAGGTAGGTAGGTAGGTAGGTAGGTAGGTAGTCGGTTGGTTGGTTGGTTGGTTGGTTGGTAGGTAGGTAGGTATGTAGATAGGTAAATAGGTATGTAGGTACAGTTAAGTAATTATCATGAATCCGACCATATGGGTGACAACATTGACCACACTTCAATATCGCTAATACATTGGAAAGCCTATCATTGACACCTGTAGCCTAACTGTATTATGATTACCGCATTAATTGAAATACATACAAGTACTGACCTTCTCATCCTCTGCTGCAGACGTCATAAACGTACAGAGACATGCTACAGACACCACCAACAGGGAAAGCGTCATTGTATCCACAGTTGACTCTGAGAACATAAATTCCACATGTTTAGGCAGATAGGTAGATAGGAAGGAAGGAAGGAAGGACAGAAGGAAGGAAGGAAGGGAGGGAGGGAGGGAGGAAGGAAAGTGTGTATGTATGTATGTATATATTTGTGTGTGTGTGTGTGTGTGTGTGGGGGGGGGGTGGATGGATGGATGCATGCATGGATGGATGGATGCCTGCCTGCCTGCCTGCCTGTCTGTCTGTCTGTCTGTGCGTGCATGCGTGCGTGCGTGTGTGTGTACGTATGTATGTATGTATCATTGTTGTAGATTCACAGTCATCACTTGGTTCTCGCGAAAATCTTACTTCTCGTAGAACATTCAGAATATCGGCCTGGTCCATGGCGCGTCCGCCCTTCACGGTAGCCTTACCTGCGAACTTGTCAGCCCGCTATTTTCCTTGTACTCCCGCGTGCCCTGGCACGAAGCTGAAACACATCTTTGCCATCCGAGACCGCTCCAGAGACAGCAACCACTCTCTTCGGATCCACCCCATCTCTATCCTCTTGAGCATACTCATTGACTCGCTACAGAAACATGCCCTAGTGAATGTCTGTGTCTCGAGTCATGTTATTGCTTTACTTACTGCCATGACTTCCATAGTCAGTATTTATGTCTTCACAGTATGGATGTGAAGCGTGGAAAATGAGCATATAAGCTGAAAAATATCTGATGGCTGTGAAAATGTGCTTTCTGAGGAAAATGCAAAGAATACTACGAACAGACAGAAATACCAACGATCAAGTTCTACAAGAAACAAATGAAAATCGTAAACTGATTCGGGAAATTAAACGTAGACAGCCAAAATTGTTTGGTCATGTTATGAGAAGAAATAAATTGGAGAACTTGGTGACAACTGGCAAGATCGAGGGGAAGAGAATAAGGGGAAGGCAGAGAAGTAAATACCTGGATGGCTTGGCCACGTGGTATGTTCGAGACAAGAACACTGATCTGATCCAGAACGTCGCAGTCAATCCCATAATTTTTGACTGTTGGTTATTTCTTGGCAAGTTTACGTTGAGTAATTTGTCATTGCTTTGTGAACGACCGGCACGCATACCTTTGTATGGCAAACCAACGCAAGGCGGTCTGCTGTCAAATCGCCCGCAGCTGCGTTTCGAACGCGGTATGCGGGATTACGAATAGCATTTGTAACTCCTTCGTTACAGTGCAGCCTTAAAGTCCCATCTACAATGTGATTAGGAAATGAAAGGCGGATGAAGTAAATACCTGGATGGCTTGGCCACGTGGCATGGTCGAGACAAGAACACGGAGCTGATCCACGACTCTGGTGATCGTGAGAGATGGCGAGACATGACCGCCCAAGCTTACCGGCAAGGCACATGAATGAATGAATAAAATTTCAGATTTAGGGAACTGCGCTGATATTGTCATGAACACGGTCGGACGAGGATTCGACACTTGGGCTCGTCGCCTGCTAAGTGAAGGGAAACTGGCAGCCTATTCCTGCGTGCGTTCACGTCAACAAAATGTGATGGTCCTATCATATCACAGATTCTAGC
>OY992887.1:39364083-39369083 GCA_963921405.1 Cepaea hortensis | reverse complement strand
TAAGTAGTTTGTATGATTTTCATGCTTGTTTCTTTGTATCTACCGTTTTATTATAACATGGAACCCACACATACTTTGCAATTTCTTACAGACGGTTTATTTAACTCACACTCATTTAACAGAAAGCTTAACAAAACTGTGAAAAGTTCAACAAACTTACCCTTGTAAAGGTCTCAATCTATATTATAGTTTAAATATCCTAGTTTAGCCAATATAATCCAACAAAATAGTCCGTATACGGAGTTACTGCGCAGTTATTTCGGATTACAAGAGATACACTAGACACGAGCCGCGCGATACACACAACTACAAAAGACCGCTTTTCTGATGTAAACAGTATCCGTCTCCAAATGAGAAAGAGAGAAAGCCCACGAACAGAATTGGGCACTTCGATTTTTTTCCAATTTGCATCCGTTGCCAGGGAAACCTTAGCTGGCTAAGATAATATTTCGGGTCTCCCGGAGCGCTGCTGGAGACTGTATTCAATCAATAATGGCAGTGCTAAGACCCTGTAGAGTTTTAACTACTTTTTCCAACGCAGAACTTAACATAGGCAATGTCGAGTGGAGTTAGGTTAATGAATTTTAAGGTATTGATTAGCTTCTATAGAGCAGTAAAATATAACGAAGGGCAAGAAATATGAAACAAAGATGGTGAACTAAATCAGATATGCACGAGTTTGGCAACGAACAATGGTTGAATGCTGACTAGTTGAGGCTGCAAACAGAATCAACACAAAATATAACCAGGGCGATTTATATAGTGTTAAGCACACACAGATACAGGCGAGGGTGCCACCCAAGTCTCCAGCAGCAAAAAAAAAAACACCTCCAAAACAAAAACATTCTTTGTGTGTGTGTGTGTGTTTGTTTAAATTATTGTCTTTATCTTAGCTGCTCTCCATGCTGTGCCAGCAAGCTTTTTCATGATTGCCACTCTTGCTCGACGTGTCTCAGCCTGTGTCTTAAATGTCTGGTGACGACCAAAGGTGACACCAGGGTAGTTTGGGTTTTCTTCCTGGTCAAGTGTTTTTCCATACAGATCGAGCTTATGATGTTGTGTTTTATTTGTTTTCTCCCCATTGATCTTCAATAGCATTCTTTTTTTTACCATTCCTCTAACACTGTTCTGGCTTGCTGCATACTGTTATTTGTTGCGCTAATATGTTGTTTTTTCTTCAGAATTCCATATTGCTAAGTTGGTCATCTGACAGGAAAATTTTCTGTAATGTTGTTTAGATATGCTAGGAACAATATTGGTGACCGAACTCACCCTTGGAGGACACCTTACTCCGATACCATCTTTTTACTGGTTTATCTTTGTACTTTTGTCCTTACACTTCTGTTCTCAAGGTAGCACCTGATCCATTAGTAAATTTTCCCATCCACCTGAGTGTTTGCAGTTTTAATTTAATTCCTGACTTCCATATTTCATCCAATGCTTTTTCTACATCTATCTAGACTGCTAGTGTGTGCTTTATTTCTTGGAAGGCAGCGTCTGTTTCCTGAGCTATATATATGTTGTTTGATCTTCTGTGGATCTGTGCTTTCTAAACCCTTCTTGTTATAGAATTGAGAGATGTTTTCGTCCAGATGTCATATTAGCCTGCCATTGATAATGCACTTCATTAATTTTCTCATACAATTAAATATTGATAGGACATTGTCGGATGTATGGTTGTTGGGTCAACCCCAAAGAGATAAAGGATACTAAGTTCCTCTTTCTCAATGTGATTCTGCCCGTTATAATTAATTTAGCTGTTACTGGCTCAGTGGCTTGAGACCTTAAATAGAGTTTCAGAGAACCAAGGAATACTTCCAGGAAACAAATGAAAAGTTTTCTCTAAATACCGAAAATATCCTTTTGGTGGTTCCTTGTCTCTCCTCTCTGAACTAAATAATTATTAATCTAGGGTTGTTAATTAAAACAATTTTACTACTACAAGAGAACACTCAAATGAGAAAATGATCCTTATTTTTCATAATTTATTACACATAAATGGTGCTATTGTTCATTAATGTCATAAACATACAACAATCAATTCATTACACACATAAAAAACAAGCTCATGTACATGTACATCTCTAACTATACATATCTCCTGGCTGTGCCCAATATTATCCACACCACCAGCGATGTATCAGTCTTATATTATCTTTATTGGACCGCTTCTTCTGGCCTATGTATAGTCTGGGTAGAAAAAACTGTATACACTCTGACTGGTCACCCATCAAGTTCTTGGATCTCTGCGGCAATCAGTCAGTGCAAAATGCATGTGCTAGTTTCTTGAGTGTTCTTTTTGTTCCAGGATAAGATTGTTGGCTCAATGATTTCTCCACCTAGATAAATATAGACTAAGTTATCTAGGATACCTGTCCTATATTTGTAGAGAAATCTGCAGGAAGTTGCTTTGGACTAGTATTTGGCCTCACTATATCAGCTGCCTCACTCAGTCAAGCTGGTACATTCACAAAGTCAGGTCTAGATTTAGATGGATCTAGCCACTCCTGAAATTTCAGCATCAATCATAAATCTAATGATATCATCACTATGAACATCAGAAATGAAACGATGTACATTTAAAGTAAACCACGTAGAAAAAGACATAGAAGAATTGTGATCCAAGGAAAATAAACAGTCGAAGGAACAGAGTCTTGGTGCTCTCAAATAGTTATCTACAACATAATTTGTTGCTCTCCATCCAATCCGTCATTATATTGTGCTCAGGGTTTAGACTCTCAGATACGCAGTGTCGTCTTCTCCCATGCCTGTCCTCCATGGTCTACAGGTTGAGTAATACTTTGATTGATCTGGAATTTGACAACTATGTTCTCCCTTCTTTTCTGAACATAATTAGTTTCTCTAGATCTCCTTCTCTTACAAGAAAATGGTATCATCCATTAAGGGTTTTTAAATCATTCCCCATTGTCATGAGTATTTGGTTATAAACAATGTAAGTACATTATGGTATCATCTCTTGTATAACCTTCAGGTGAATTCTTTTCTAATCAAAAGTTTCAAGGCGAGTATATTCCATCCTTTTCACCATGTATGTAATATGTCTTTACCTCATTTATCATCATCATCATCATCATTAGTATCATTATCATCATCATCGTGATCATCATCATCATTCAGGACACAATACTATATGATTGTAACCTGAGTTATATGTAATACAGAATGGTGTCATTCTTAGGACACAAAACCATATGATTGTAACATGAGTTGTATGGAATACAGAGTGGTGTCATGCGTCGGGGTGCACTAAATTATTAATTAGTGTATGGGTTATCATGGCAATAAATATAAAAGGAACGTGTAAAAAGGAAGGAGAAGGACGAATGCTTGGCAACAGTGGACAGCGATAAAGCGGAGAAGTTTTAGTGTGAATTCGGGAATAATGGAACAAACATCCCACAAAGTTGATCTCTCTCTTTCTCTCTCTCTCTCTCTCTCTCTCTCTCTCTCTCTCTCTCTCTCTCTCTCTCTCTCTCTCTCTCTCTCTCTCTCTCTCTCTCTCTCTCTCTCTCTCTCTCTCTCTTTATATATATATATATAATTATGATGTAGCTTACTTGGTCAGCCCTGCCCCACATACCAATATATTTATTATTGTGAGATAATATTTAAATGGCTCTATATAATGGCTTAATGGAAAACAAAATATCGACTAGAACAAGATTCGAACTCGTGACCACGGCGTCTATTGACAAGCGTGCCAGCCACTGCACTACCGTGGTTCTCTGGGCTTATACCACAGACTTCAATTATATGTGAGAAATGACCACAGATAAACCTACCTGTTGTTATGGCTTTTTCGTTAAGTTTGGTTGAAAAGAAATTACTTCCATTTACAGAGGTACCAAGACAAATGTCTCCTCACACTAGGAACACCTCAGCCTGTTCACGAATTCCGCAGCATGCGCGAGGATCCAGCCACTTAATCAAGATTAATAGCTTTCTGTCCCATCACTCAATAAAATAATAACAACTGTTTTATTCTCTTCGCGTTCCCTCAATCAATATCAAAATAACACGTCTTATATTCTCTTTGTATTCCCTCAATCAATGCCAGAACAATTCATGTTATATTCTCTTCATGTCCCCCCACTCACTGCCAGAATAACACATGTTATGTTCTCTTCATGTTCCCCCACTCACTGCCAGAATAACACGTTATATTCTTGTCGTGTACCCCTACGCAATGACATGTACAAGTATTCTCGTATCTTTTCGTGGGTGGATTCTCTCATTTCAAATTTCCGCTGGACTTGGAAATAATCTGCACGCTGTTATCGATTTCCATCTGGAGAGGGCTTTTACCGTGCACGTGGGTCAAGCTAGTTTTTAGGCCCTTTTACGAGAAAGCCTCATACCAGATCGAAAACACCTAGAGGGCTATCGGAAAGCATATCATTAAAAAAAATAAGGAACCGCCTGTGGTTATATTAAAGATTCCCCGCCCATCTCCCTCACCCTTTATTCTTACGTTGTGAATCAAACATATTGCCTTCTTGAATAAGGTCGAAAAGATAGGAGGGTCCGTGTGTACATAAGTACTACATTAGAAACGGTAAACACATCTGGGCGGTATTACATTAGAAACGGTAATCACCTCTGGCCGGTGTTACATTAGAAACGGTAATCACCTCTGGGCGGTATTACATTAGAAACGGTAATCACCTCTGGGCGGTGTTACATTAGAAACGGTAATCACCTCTGGGCGGTATTACTTTAGAAACGGTAATCACCTCTGGGCGGTATTACATTGACAAGAGTAAGTCCAATGTTCCGCTGCCCAGGCAAATATTGATTAATTTTTAAATACATTTTTTTTTTTTTTGCACATCCCTTATAGGATGTTGCTGTCAACATCAGAACTGTTCAGCTGCTGTTGATGTACTAGGCAAGATTACGCTCAGTAGTTTGCCATTGCTTTCTGAGCGACTGGCTCATATACCCCGTAAGTTACCAAAGCGGCGGGAACCGCTAACGAT
>OY992887.1:39351583-39359083 GCA_963921405.1 Cepaea hortensis | reverse complement strand
TTAGACACCCCCCCCCCCGTATTTCTTGCATACCAGTAAATAATGGTTTATTCTATGGTAAATAATGGTAAATATGTTACTTCTGGCATTCAGCGTAACTTTTATAGCAAAATGAGCCAATCCGATTTGTAGGCCCGGTAATATGTGGTTACCTGACAAACATTGCAGATAACAGATAGGGAAATTCATACAAGAGACAACATTACATATATATATATATATATATATATATATATATATATATATATATATATATATATATATATATATATATATATATATATATATATGTATATGTATATATATATATATATATATATATATATATATATATATATATATATATATATATATATATATATATATATATATATATATATAGACAGTGAAGTTCATACAAGACACGGCATTGCAGATATAAGCAAATTTTAAGCCATCGAAAGATGAAGAATTTACTGCGCTTTTCTTTGCTTCTTTGTCCGCCGTTTCATTCACATCTATTCCTGCTTGTGTCGGTATCCATACAATTAATACTAGACATACTAATAGCTAAGCGCATCTCCTCTGCTATAGTTGCAATTCGTTATCCTACATACCGCGTTCGAAACAAAGCTGAGGGATATTTTTCAGCAACCTGCCTTGTGTTGGTTTCCATACAATGGTATGAGTGCCGGTCGTTCAGAAAGCAATGGCAAACTACTGAACGTAAACTTACCCAGGAATCATAAACAGCCAAATAATGATGGAGTTGACTGCTACGTCCTGTATAGGATATGCAGTTAGCTAACATATCATGGTATTTTTTTAACCCAAAACTGTTGAAGCCAGTTACAACTGTCCGCTCCTGGGCGTCGAGGTTGGGTGTTATCATATGTCATTTTGAGAGCTTGTATTATGATAGCGACCATGTCTGCGGTATAAATACAGGGTGTTTGTAAAGTCTCACTACACCTTGTATGTAGAACAAATTTGAACAGTGAAGTACATGATGTCATTAAAAAAATTTGCTCCACAGTCCATCGTGAAGCAATATGCAGCGAATGGCTGTCATCTTCTGGAGTAGTTCTTTGCACCATCAACGGAAGAAAGAATCTTTCATGTGTGTTCTATATACAAAGTGTAGTGAGACTTTACAAACACTCGGTAGAAATGCTGTTTGTTATTGTCAGAAACCGAAGTTTTGCTCACAGTTGTGGTGTGGTAGTTGGGGATTGAAATACTCTGCACTTCCGACCCAAGCGAGCAAACTCGGAAGAATAATCTCTTTTACATTGAGTGAAGGAGGTTATCATGACCGATTGGATACGGCATCTCGTTCTTAAGCATCCAGTGTTCTCATGATGAGGGGAGGTGGGGTGTCCAACCCCTATACGGTTCAGATGGACTAATATGTTGACTTCTTATACTTGACTTGGGACACGTAAATTACAATTACCTCTGTGATCGGAATGGGTTCGACTACTGGCCAGGGATACTGGTAATAGGGAAAGCTAATCCACACGCCTAATTCAGTTAAGTGCTACTAAAAGTAGCGTATATGAACTAGGCGTCATCTCACATCATCATCAGAGCCAGTCTATGCGCTATCGAGAAACAGTTCGCAATCTGACAGAGCAGAGGATGGCTCGCACTAAAAACGGCGAGAAAAGACACGCAATGTATGCAGCCGGGAAGAGGAAGGCAGAGGCGAGGACCGCCGCTACTACTGCTGATCCTGGGTCTACACACAGCAGTCCTACTCGTACACCAGTTGAAGCCGTTCCCGTCGGTGAAGAGACTACAACTGAAGCCAGCAGCAGCGGAGAAGTCCACAACAAAACTAACAAGAAGCAGTCAAGCAGCTCACGAAAGACCCCCACATTGAAGGAAACCACAAACAAGGACTTCACCGGCAAAATCCTGCTGAAACAAATCAGCGATGGGGACGCTAAATGTCAACGCTACCAACAGACAAGATACTGAGTCTGTTAGAGAACGAGTTGGGAAGACACAGCATCACCAAGCTGCGCAAGATATATGGTACAATAGTGATCTCCATCAACAAGAACTCCAAGACCACGGCATTATTGCAGGAGATATCACAACAAGATAAAGCCAACATCAAGCTTCCCCACGGCATCACAGTAGAAGCCACTTGATATCGCATGATGAAAAGATGGGTCATCACACGAGTCAAGACCCACCTCACCAACGATAAGATTAGGGAGATGCTGTCGACAGAAAACTCCACACTCATGTTACCACTGCAGAGAGGATCTTAGGGAAGAACAACAACTCCTCCACAGTCGTCATCATTACATCGGAGGACCGAGCAATCTCTCAAATCATTAGATGGGACAAGAAAGAGCAAGCACCAGAACGCTACATACCTAGAGTGCTGCAATGCTCTAGGTGTCAGAAGATTTGGCACACCCGTGCCACCTGTAAAATCGAGGTGGAGGTCTGCAGGTACTGCTCCGGGCCCCACCCATGCAGCCAGTGCCCTCAAGCAAAGATCGACACGGACTTCAGAAGGCCTAACCCAAACAGAAAGTGTGCCAACTGCCTCGGCAACCACGGCGCCTGGTACCTCGGCTGCCCCTGCCACCAAGACAGCAAAGAAGCGATGAAAATTGCCATCACAGCTAATCTGCCCTGTAAAGAGGCTAGGAGGCAGTACGATACGACCACACAACTTAATAAAAGTGACAAAGCGCAACTGGAAGGCCAACAGAAGGACCTGATATTCAAATTCACCAGCATTGAGGAACAGCGAGACAAGACACAAGAGACGCAAATAACAGCCGTTCAGCACATCCTGGACGAACTAAAGCAAGTTCAGCAGAAGATTCAGCAGGATGTCGCTCGAATGCCTGCAATAAAAGCGGAGAGAGAAGAAACTCTCTCAAAAATCCAAGAATAAAGAGAAAAGATAGAATAACTCAAGTCAAAGACCGAAACATCGGAAGCAGAAGATACAAAGTCCCAGACCGAAGAAGAAGCAACAGAAGAAGAACTCGAAGAGGAGGAAGAACACCAGAACGACAGTGACCAAGACCAAAATTGGACGGAGGCCAGGAGAAGAAATTACTCTCCATCAAGATCGAGCTATCAACCCGTCTACGACACAGGGTACCAGAGACGACCAAGAAGATTCGAAGACCGACCAAGACGGGGTAATATATAAAACCCCAGGAGAGACGACTGGTAGAACTCCCTGAAGGAAACAACACCATAAAACGGGGTGGGCACACAATTACGCCAAGTCTCAACTAGTGTGGGACTCTGTCCAGACATGTAAAAGTTGTAAAACCACAAGGATGAAACGAACACAATGACAACAAATCAGCAACGAGGAAGCAGATATAAGCATCTCTATTTACGAAAGAAGAAGAACGAGATACACCATAACCGCCCCGATTATAACCACATCGATAAGTCGACGGTTGAACCGGGTCATTTGTCTCAACAACTGGAATTGGAATTGGAACCACGCTTGAGTGAGCGAGCGGAACAAAAAAGGTTTTTAAAAACTCCTCCACGGATCAAATACGATTTGAAGCTTCCGATCGTTACAAAAGGTCCCCATTCCCGAAATGTATCTGCCCTTCACCTTCATGACACAGTTTGAGGGAGTGCCCACCCGGGTCATACTTACATAGGGTTGCCAGACGTCCGGCAAAGAGAGGACATGTCCTCCTTTTTAGCCTATTGTCCTCCGTCCGGCAGGCAAAGCTAAAAACCTTTAAAATGTCCGGGTTTTTAAAAATTTTATGTTATCATGTTTTATGTATTGTTGTTACAACTTACAATGTATCTACACTCTACGGTGTGTTTACATTCTTTATTAAAAAACATTGCTTAATAATATTTATTTAATTTTCCTATTTATACCAAATGTGAAACACCAATTATTTGTATAATTTGAATCTAACTGTAGCTCTATTCGGCAACATTAACAATGCTGTAGTCTCTATGGTCAAAATGTTAATGTTATTTCCGGTTCCGGTAGCAGAAACGCCACTTAAAATTAGTTGTTGTTTTTTTAAGTTGTAATTATTGCCGTGTATGTTTATGAAAATGGCTTCTACAAACAGAAAATGCAAATTCTCGAACACTATGAAAAATAAGTTTCCATGCTTCGTTGAAGGACGCAACGAGAAAGAGGCAAAGTGTACGATTTGCGATAGTTACTTGTCCGTTGCCAACAAAGACGTTGGAAAACCGCCTCATCTTCCAGTTGGGGACACTCTCCCCTCACGGCCTTAATGTCCAACATAGTTTCATTTAGCTTCCGACTCCCCCCCCCCCCAATCTCTTTCCCTCTCTCTCTGTCTCTCTCTCTGTCTCTCTCTCTCTCTCTCTCTCTCTCTCTTTTCCGCGGATGTATAGCCCACTAGAATAACGTGATAGCGTATCTTTTACAGAGCGTTGCCATCATCCCTAGCATTACTTTTGCCGTTAGTGATTTTTTGGCAAGTTTGCGTTCGGTTGTTGTCGTTGCTTTCTGAGCGACCGTTACTCATGTTATCCTATGCTAGCCAACACAGAGCGTACTGTATTCCAAACGCCTGCCAACTGGGTATGCGGAATGACGAACTAAAACATTCGCCACAGAGCCGGCTTTAGTTCACTGCTAATTCGCCCTTCACCGTTCGCACACATGGGTGTTCTCCCCCCACAGACCCACCCCCGCCCATCGGGCATCGTAGCCAATCCCTGTTACCCATCGACCCGTTTCAATCCTCACATCCGGCTGTCTCCACACTCATCAAACGGCTAGCGCTTTAGACACATTCAACCAAGACAGGATTCAGCTAACTCTTTCGCTACCAAGAGCCGATCTCGTGCCCCATTGGATTGACTGTGATGGCAATTGGTAGTTTTATCGACACAGAATGATCAGTGGTTTATTTGATACATTTCTGCTCCATTTCGGAATTTTAAGTTACAGTAAACTGAAAATTCGCACAACCGGAAAAGAGCTACATCATGGTTGTGTCGTAAAACATTTCTTAACATTGGATTTTTGTGTATTTTCAGTTTTAAAGTTGTTTGTTTTGGTTTTTCACAATGGAAACGCCCACCAGTATGTGTCCACGTAGAATGACTTCAGATCAAGCTAGATTATTGTTTGAAACTGTTTTAAACAATAGTGATTCCGATATTAGTGATTCAGACAGCAGTTTTATATGTGAATCTAAAGTTTTAGCACGTGGTGATAAAGATACTACTAGTGGAACTTCGTCTTCAGCTGAGGTGTCTGACAATGAATGTCCGTCTGACAATGAATGTCAGGATGTCACAATCACTTCTCAGCGCAAAGGAAATCAAACAGTACAAAATAAGAATAAAACTGGAGGAAAAAACTTGAATCTACAAGCTTCTGTACAGCGTGATGCAGCTATCCCATCACCATCGACATGGCAAGATGTGTCAGAAGGAGAAACAAAACCGAAGTTTGAGTTTCGTCCTCGAAGATCTCACGTCAACTCTAAACTTTATCAACTGCAAACACCTATGGATTTTCTCAAAGTGTTTTTTGATGATGACATAGTGGATTGTTTAATTAAAAATGTAAACAAATATGCAGAAAAGATCTTGATGCAGAACACTCCTAAAAGAAAACATTCTAGTCTATTATCCTGGACCCCACTCACAAAGCACGAATGGCTGAAGTTTATGTCTGTCATTATTGCTATGAGACTTGATCCAAGACCATCTATCAAAGACTACTGGTGTACAAGTGCACATTTATATACTCCTTGGTATGCCACTATGTTTCCCAGGAATAGATTTGACATCTTTGCTGACAGATTCTACACTTCGAAAGCTCTGATTGATTATCTGCATTCCAACAATTTCAATTATACAGGGACACTGAATGTCAACCGCGTAGGCTTCCCTCCTGAGTTGAAGCATTTGCGACTTCAGCATCAAGAGATGAAGTGGTTTCTTGAAGGAGAAAGAATATTGTGTGTGGCATGGAGAGATAAAAAAGCTAAAAAACACCATGCATTGTTGTCTCTACCAAGTCTGTAGTTGGAACTGTTGAGAGCGGATTGCGAAAACCGCAAAGCAAGGCAAAGATGGTCCATGAATATAACATGGCGATGAGTGGCTGCGACAGAATGGACCAAATGGTTGGATATTATAATATCCATGATAGGAAAACCATTAAGTGGTGGAAGAAGATCTACTACTGGATCCTTGAAATTGCACAGATCAATGCTCACATGCTACATTCCATATGCCAAACAGAGAAAGGGGGGAAAAATTGTCATTGAAGGATTTCAAGCAAAGTTTACTGGAAAGTGCTCATCGCGAAGCAGCTCAGAGTATTCCTGAAAGTTTGACACTCTGCCTGCCGAAGAATTTCAGTCTGTTGCAGGAAATTATGTCGAAAGAGTTACAGGAGCCAAGCATTTAATAGAATTTGTCGGTGTCAATAGAGACTGTGTTTTTTGCAGCACTCGAACTAAACGACACAGATCATCATTTGTTTGCTCCGGCTGCACTAATAGACCACACCTGTGCGCCAAAGTTTGCTTTGCAGCATATCACAAATAGACTGCCACATATCTATATCTATAAAACACAGTGTATATATGTATGTATGTGTGTGTGAGGTTTTTTTGTGGGTTTATAGAGAATTACAGAAGTTCCATTGAGTGAAGTTCTATAAAGTATATCTCTCTATAAAAAATACGGGTTAGTAACAGCAAGTGATGTCTAGAGGTATTGATAGTCATTCTCGCATAACCCTTATAGAGAAACCATTCAGAATTTTGGCTCACCGAGTACCCCCACTGTGAGAAATTAGACCTAAGTTAAGTTCTACACAGAATTATTTATAGATGATTTCTCTTCTAGGCCATATATAGATATAGAGATCTTGGCAGTTAGCCACAGTAACCAATGAAAGCAGTTCTCTCATCTTCCAGCTGACTGTGCTCTGGTCGCCAACCTCATTTTTGATCTCATTACTTATTTCAAGTGACACAAGACACTTGGACAAATGATCACATTGACAATTGTACCATTGTAGTGAGCATAAACAACAACAACTGTATTTTACACTGGTTGAACAAGACAACATGAGAAGATCTTGACAACAGTTGGACGAACATTCACAAAGAATGATCACACCAACAGGTTAGACAAGTCATACATCATGGAAGATACTTGACAACAACCACACAGACTTTCACAATCTCTGTAACCAACAGTAACAGTAGAGTAACAGTCACCATGAAGATGCTTGACACCAGTTGGACCTTTCTTTCTCAACAATGTACAAGACAATCACAGAGACATGTATCTCAAAAACTGTTCTCTTACTACTAATCATTTATTAATGTTTGATGAGGACAAGTGAAGACTCAGGCTTCATATTCTGCCAACAATTTACATCTCAAATATGTTTATATGCAAATTATAGTGACATTATCTATGAAAACCCAAACACATCACTCAATATCCCCACAGAAACATCAATCTAAATAAACCCTCCTCCTTCAC